>CM074719.1:7835249-8162749 GCA_037306005.1 Rhinophrynus dorsalis
TTTCCAGCTGAAATATTTATTTGCTCCCTGTGGTACGGATGGATTACACCACTTTGCTTTTATACAAAAGGCCCATGGGAGAAAAACACAAACACACATATGTACATTAACACAGACACAGAATTATATACACAAAGAAACATACCAAGGGACTGAGATCAGAAAAGAGTTGAATTCACATAAACATACAGTATACAGACATGGACCAGGCACACAGTATAGTGTATATATAATATGGATTTATCATACAGATTCACAGAGATCAGACACACACAGTATAGTGTATATATTATATGGATTTATCATAAAGATACACAGGGATAAGACACACATTATAGTGTATATATTATTATATGGATTTATCATACACAGAGATCAGACACACATTATAGTGTATATATTATTATATGGATTTATCATACACAGAGATCAGACACACACAGTAAAGTGTGTATATAATATAGATTGAACATACAGACACACAGAGGAGGTGAATATCCAGGACTCAGACACATGATGATACCTGGGAACTTTCAAAATGACCCTGAGATCTTTGAACTATTAACCCATAAAGTTCCTTAGAATGTAGTTTTCAGGTAATATAGCCCTGTTTGCTGTAACTGGGAGGTGTTCTTGTCCATCCACAAGGAACATGATGTAAGGGAGTTGTCACTGCCTGAACATACAGAAGAGAAGCAGGATGAATCCCTCTGTCTTTCTGGTACAAACAGTACAATTTAGGGACTAAATAAGCAGCTCTTTCCTGTGGATGAGATAGTAGTTACCACTGAGCTCTCTCACCCTGAGATTTGGGTCAGACCCTGAGAGTTCCCAGGTATGCACATGATATTTATTATCAGTCTCTACATGAACCTTTGTGCAGATCCTCAAACAAATAACCACTGAGAAGAGAAAAATGACCACTCACCATTGTACAACCGGACACCAGGAAGCGACTTGTCACCTGAAATAGTGTCCGTATGGAAACAATAGCACTGTGTGGAACGTTCCTAATAGGAAACACTGACATCTAGTGGTAAGGATAGGGAATGCACAGAGCTGATAAAATAAATGTGTGACAAATCCAGGTACAAATGTAGGAAACTGCAGGATCCGAATCAGGAGCAGAGCAACACTAAATAGTGCACATCATGTGGGTGTTACATGGAGTTACCCTGTACAGATAAACTGCCTCTTATACACGTACCCTGCTGGGTATATCACTGTCACACTGAGGTTGGTAATATCACTGTGTATGTTACCCTATTGCAGGTGCACTAATCCCAAGAATTAGGTCCTTTACCACCAAAATCGGCCCTGATATTGCACCTCCTCTGGATGATAGGTGATCAAGGCCAGGGGAGGGCTGGCAACTTTTGGCCTGGGGGGGGGTTTAGTAAAATCAAGTGGCCCATTTCTACTATCGCTCCAGCCCACTGTCCCAAGACCAACCCCTTTATAATTACCATTAATGTGGTGAAGTAAAACAAGCATCATGGTGCCTTACAATATGCTTTTTGTCATGTAGCACCTACTTCAGTGGTAATATGGCAATACAGATATATACTGTGGATTATTTTTATCCTAATTATTTTTGAAATACCACTTACAATTGAAATGGAGCTATACTACTAATACCACAGAGCTTACAATTGAAATGGAGCTATACTAGTGATACCACAGAGCTTACAATTGAAATTGAGCTATACTAGTAATACCACAGAGCTTACAATTGAAATGGAGTTACACTAGTAATACCACAGAGCTTACAATTGAAATGGAGCTATACTAGTGATACCGCAGAACTTACAATTGAAATGGAACTATACTAGTAATACCACAGAGCTTACAATTGAAATGGAGTTACACTAGTAATACCACAGAGCTTACAATTGAAATGGAGCTATACTAGTGATACCGCAGAACTTACAATTGAAATGGAACTATACTAGTAATACCACAGAGCTTACAATTGAAATGGAGCTATACTAGTAATACCACACAGCTTACAATTGAAATGGAGTTATACTAGTGATACCACAGAGCTTACAATTGAAATGGAGCTATACTAGTGATACCGCAGAACTTACAATTGAAATGGAACTATACTAGTGATACCACAGAGCTTACAATTGAAATGGAGCTATACTAGTGATACCACAGAGCTTACAATTGAAATGGAGCTATACTAGTGATACCGCAGAACTTACAATTGAAATGGAACTATACTAGTGATACCACAGAGCTTACAATTGAAATGGAGCTATACTAGTAATACCACACAGCTTAAAAGTGAAATGGAGCTATACTAGTAATACCATAGAGCTTACAATTGAAATGGAGCTATACTAGTAATACCACAGTGCTTACAATTGAAATGGAGCTATACTAGTGATACCACAGAGCTTACAATTGAAATGGAACTATACTAGTGATACCACAGTGCTTACAATTGAAATGGAGCTATACTAGTGATACAACAGAGCTTACAATTAAAATGGAGTTACACTAGTAATACCACAGAGCTTACAATTGAAATGGAGTTACACTAGTAATACCACAGAGCTTACAATTGAAATGGTGCTATACTAGTAATACCACACAGTTTACAACTGAAATGGAACTATACTAGTGATACCACAGAGCTTACAATTGAAATGGTGCTATACTAGTGATACCACACAGCTTACAATTGAAATGGAGCTATACTAGTGATACCACACAGTTTACAATTGAAATGGTGCTATACTAGTGATACCACAGAGCTTACAACTGAAATTGAGTTATACTAGTAACACCACAGAGCTTAAAATTGAAATTGAGATATACTAGTAATACCATAGAGCTTACAATTGAAATGGAGCTATACTAGTGATACCACAGAGCTTATAATTGAAATGGAGCTACACTAGTAATACCACAGAGCTTACAATTGATATAAAGTTATACTAGTAATACCACAGAGCTTACAATTGAAATGGAGCTATATTAGTAATACCACAGAGCTTACAACTGAAATGGAGCTATACTAGTAATACCACAGAGCTTACAATTGAAATGGAGTTATACTAGTAACACCACAGAGCTTACAATTGAAATGGAGCTACACTAGTAATACCACAGAGCTTACAATTGAAATGGAGCTATACTAGTGATACCACAGAGCTTACAACTGAAATAGAGTTACACTAATAATACCACAGCTTACAATTGAAATGGAGTTATAATAGTAATACCACAGAGCTTACAATTGAAATGGAACTACACTAGTAATACCACAGTGCTTACAATTGAAATGGAACAACGCTAGTGATACCACAGAGCTTACAATTGAAATGGAGCTATACTAGTAATACCACAGAGCTTACAATTGAAATGGAGCTATACTAGTAATATCACAGAGCTTACAATTGAAATGGAGATATATTAGTAATATCAATGTGCTTACAATTGAAATGTGCACATCCAGCTGCCAACCATGTGGCTATAAAGACAAGTACAAAGTAGCCATCTGAAGCAGCATTAATTACTTCTTGTACTAAAGTGACTTCCTGAACGTTACGATCCTCCTGTCCTCTAATGGATAGGGCAGGTAGATCTAACTAGTCCTGCTGCCTATCTACATATCTAAGTTGAGAGGAAAGGACAGAGAAAGGCAGCCACAAAAGGTGATGTACCTCGATAATCCATCTTAGTATCAGCAGAAGGCTTATATTGCAGTATTGAATAGTTTCCTGCTGGTAGATTTGTATCTCAGATCATTGATGTATATGACTTGATTTATTTGCAGGGTCTTTTGCCTCCTTTGGAGAGGTTTTTAATTGTTTTTAAATTGTCAACCATTGTATTATTGACTATTGTTGTACCAATAAAATGTATTCTTGCTTTTGTATTTTTTCAATGTCTTGTCAGTGTGCCTCATTTATGGGATTTGCTTTGTCCTTAGAGGGGATGTGCTGTTAGTCATCTTTCTACCTGAGACTTTTTTGTATAGGAATTTTATTAAAGGCACAGAGGTAAATATTATGCTATAATCCTTCTCCACTGCTCCACTCAGCAGCAAGAAAACTTTATTGTTACAAACAGAGAAAAAAAAAAGAACTGAAACCATCATACTCCTCCCCCCAGTTAACCACTCCCACAATCCATATAAAATTGGGATGCAGCCTTAAGCTCCTCCTGTTTCGTATGGAAGCGACCAAAGAACCTGATCCATTGGAAACTTATCTCAGAAATAGCAACCAGGAACCGACATCTGACCACACACCAAGCAGCACAGTGATATCCACCTGGAAGGAGAGGAGAAACAGTGAAAGGGGAGGGAACACAGGGAGGGATAATATTCGCCTCCGTGTCTTTAATAAAATTCCGACTTTTGTCAAAATTGTTAGGAAAAGCCACAAATTTTATTGAACACACGGAGGCTTCATATTATGCTAGTTCGAAGCTAGACAAACAAGTTAACTAGAAACAAAATAAGTTAAAATAAAGACCCTAAATGTACACACTCTAGACCAATCAGCAACACAGAACACAAACTACAAGACAACCATGACTAACCACAAAACAATAAGGGGGAGAGCATCATAGTGTATCATTTGAAACAAATGGAAACATGTTTGAAAGAGAAAATTATTTCACTCACATTTTTCTGTTAGTAAGTAGCAAATTCTTGTGAAGGATATTAACACTGCTCCACACAGATAGCCTCCAGGGATCCGCTCTATCACTCCATGATCACTCCATCTTGGGACACGCTGGAGAACGACAAACCCAAAAAAATACACACAGGAGGAGAGCTTCCAAACAAAACAGTAATATACTGAGTAACAGTTGCTACTTAAATCTCCCACCGGCCTGTTTTTTTCCAAAGCCGGTAAGAACGCCAGCGGGGAATGATAGCCGCTCCTCCCCGCAAATGAACCACACCACTCAAATGGCTTAAGTAAGCACACTGGTACAAAAAGGACTGGATACGAACACTGACCGATAAAAATAAAATATGAATTTATTAAAAAGCTTGTAACATGACATTTAAAATCCTAACATGTTTGATAGCCTGCTGACCACTTCTTCATAGAAATGTCAGAAACCCGGGAGAAAAGGTACCTGCAAGAAGCCCCCCTAACCAAGCCTAAGATTGAGGAAGGTCAGACTCCTCCAACAAGAGATGGAGGAGCAAGCTGCTGGGGAATGACGCAGGGGTGCGAAGCTCGCGTACGGAGGTTGCCAGAAGGGAGATGAGCTGCGGCATAGGCCGTATAAAGGTGCTAGCTGCAAGGCTAGATTGGACCCCTTTGGTTGAGCCAAAGAGGTCCCACGATGCCCCCCTCCTGACAATCTATACTACCGCTATCCCCAGGGAGAAAACAAACTCCAACAGGAACAATACTCACTCAGATGGTCAGAAGGGCTAAGAGGAGGTCCTTCCAAGAGTCAGAAGAATAGTCAGCAGAGCCAGGTCATACACAGGAGCAACAGGAACACCACTGGAGCGGCAGGCAGAGAGTGTTGACAGGATACCAAACCGGGTCATACACGGAGACCTACAGGACACAGGAGAGGAAGCTGGATCAGAACAAGGCTGAGAAGAACACTGAGGAAGAGCCAGACTACAGACTAAGAGAACACTGCTAGGCTGGGGACGCTATAACAACACGTCCAGGCAAAGAACTCACCCCCTGAAATAGCAGTAGGGACAGGAAGAGGCAGGGCTGGAGGTCCACATCTGGCACAGTGGATGCGCATGCACCCAGTAGGGGAAGAGATGGAGAGAACGGTGCATGCGCTAAGCTAGCCAGAACTGGCTACCGCGCATGCTCCCGACCGGAAAAGAGACGCGGCCAAGAGAGAGGAAGGGAAGACCGGACGGGGAACGCACAAGATGTGGACGTGAACCTGGAGGCAGGTATGACAAGAAATCTATAGGTCCGCTTTCATAGAGGGAGCTAAATACCCCGATGTGATTATCAGACAGCTAGATTGGTCAACAAAAATACAATAAAAACCAAAGCTTTGGAAACATACAGGCCCGTGGGAGATTTAGATGTAGCAACTGTTACTCATGAACTTCAGTATATTACTGTTTTGTTTGGAAGTCTCCTCCTGTGTGAATTTTTTTTGGTTTGTCATTCTAAAACAACCATGAGGCTGCAAAACCATGGACACAAACTCTCCCCGAAAGGCAGAAACCCAATAGTCACAGCCATGCCAGTCAAACACGTCCAGCTGGCAAACAGGCTATCACTGATCTGAATGACTAGACATCAACATACCCCAAAATAAGGTGACCCATCTAGGGGCCAAGAGTCCTACCATGTGGACAATCCACCAAAGATAGAAAGACCAACTTGGTGGAAGACACGGGGAGACCAGGGTAGAAAAGAAAGTCCCAACCGAAACCACACCGATCACCACAAAGGCATTAGGCAACACAAAAGCTACAAACAGCAAAAGCCGAACCGAAACACCAGGAATGCACAGTAAAGACCCGCGAGGACCCAAACCCGAACCCCCAAGGCGAAAAGGAATGCAGGTAAACAGACCGACACGCACAGAGAAATAGTTTGAAAACATTACAAGGGAAAACCAATGTCGCGGTTCCCCAGAGAAGTTCAGGAGTCAGTACGGTATAGTTAAATGCAATTTATTAACAATATGATAGGTATTACAATATATACAACAGGATCAAGCAGAGGGTTACAAGCCAGCAAGCACTGCTATCAGAAATAATAGGCTGCCAAGCTTGACCACACTGCTGGAGACTAGGCCACTGGTAGTCTCTGCAGGAACCAGGAGCAGGAACAGGAACGCATGACTCTGATCCGACGTAGCGAGAATACTGACTCACGCCTACAGTCAGTAGATAAAGAAAACGGATAACTGACTCATGCCTGCAGTCAGCATCAGAGCTAGTCTGCCAGAGCCCCAGGTCTGCACTAGGTTGGGTATCTGCTAGGTACAAGGGATAGAAGTAAGAATAGTCAGACAGAGCCAGAAGTCAGCACCAGAGAGGGTAGTCAGACAAGCCAGGTCATACACAGTTCAGGTAGTCAGCCAGAGCCACAGGTCTGCACCAGATTGGATGTCCACTATAAGGATAAGGCAGGATAATAGTCAGACAGAGCCACAGGTCTGCACCAGGTTGGATGGAAGACAAGCCAGGTGTAAGAAAGTCAGAATGGATCAAATATGACTTAGAACAGGGGTTTGTCTGTGGATATATATATGTGTGTGTGTTTATGTATGTATACATGTCTTTATCTATATGGATATGGACGTTGTATGCAATTTATTATGTGTGTGTATGTGTGTATATATATATATATATATATATATATATATATATATATATATACATATATATATATAGCTATAAAATGCATGGGTATATATCTGTATTATGTCTTAGAACAGTGGGAATTCTATTTGCTTAATTAAGAATTCAAGACAATTTCAGCTGTCCCAGACTGCAGGGGGTTCTTTCAAAGGGTTGTTACAGGATGTTCTTCCTTGGTTAGGTGTGTGAGAAATCAAAGAAAGGTCTCTCCTAGTTACATAAGAAAGGAGTGAGGACTGATGAACAGCCTTTTGTTTCTCAACTAACTAAAGAGTTCAGATAAGAAACCAAATGCTCCTGTTCCTGGAGTCTTCCCTATCAATAATATCTCTTTGATGTCACCATGAATGGCAAGTGGGTGTGGTGAGGAAAGGTCAGTTGAGCTAACCAGTTTACACCAGACCTAAGTGATATGAAATATGGTAAAAAGGAGCAGTATTTTTGGAACTGGAATCTGAACTGGAGGAGAACTTGAGGAGAGTATGAGATGAGAGCAGAGAACAGAATGAGAGAGGCCTGAGCACAGCAGTCCTGATCCCTGTCCAGATGTGAGTCCAGCGGTCCTGATCCCTGTCCAGATGTGAGCACCGCAGTCCTGATCCCTGTCCAGATGTGAGCCCAGCAGTCCTGATCCCTGTCCAGATGTGAGCACAGCAGTCCTGATCCCTGTCCAGATGTGAGCCCAGCAGTCCTGATCCCTGTCCAGATGTGAGCCCAGCAGTCCTGATCCCTGTCCAGATGTGAGCCCAGCAGTCCTGATCCCTGTCCAGATGTGAGCCCAGCAGTCCTGATCCCTGTCCAGATGTGAGCCCAGCAGTCCTGATTCCTGTCCAGATGTGAGCCCAGCAGTCCTGATCCCTGTCCAGATGTGAGCACAGCAGTCCTGATCCCTGTCCAGATGTGAGCCCAGCAGTCCTGATCTCTGTCCAGATGTGAGCCCAGCAGTCCTGATCCCTGTCCAGATGTGAGCCCAGCAGTCCTGATCTCTGTCCAGATGTGAGCCCAGCAGTCCTGATCCCTGTCCAGATGTGAGCACAGCAGTCCTGATCCCTGTCCAGATGTGAGCCCAGCAGTCCTGATCCCTGTCCAGATGTGAACACAGCAGTCCCGATCCCTGTCCAGATGTGAGCGCAGCAGTCCTGATCCCTGTCCAGATGTGAGCGCAGCAGTCCCGATCCCTGTCCAGATATGAGCGCAGCAGTCCTGATCCCTGTCCAGATGTGAGCACAGCAGTCCTGATCCCTGTCCAGATGTGAGCCCGGCAGTCCCGATCCCTGTCCAGATGTGAGTCCAGCAGTCCTGATCCCTGTCCAGATGTGAGCCCAGCAGTCCTGATCCCTGTCCAGATGTGAACACAGCAGTCCCGATCCCTGTCCAGATGTGAGCGCAGCAGTCCCGATCCCTGTCCAGATGTGAGCGCAGCAGTCCCGATCCCTGTCCAGATGTGAGCACAGCAGTCCTGATCCCTGTCCAGATGTGAGCACAGCAGTCCTGATCCCTGTCCAGATGTGAGCACAGCAGTCCTGGTCCCTGTCCAGATGTGAGCACAGCAGTCCTGATCCCTGTCCAGATGTGAGCACAGCAGTCCCGATCCCTGTCCAGATGTGAGCACAGCAGTCCTGATCCCTGTCCAGATGTGAGCGCAGCAGTCCCGATCCCTGTCCAGATGTGAGTCCAGCAGTCCTGATCCCTGTCCAGATGTGAGCCCAGCAGTCCTGATCCCTGTCCAGATGTGAGCACAGCAGTCCTGATCCCTGTCCAGATGTGAGCACAGCAGTCCTGATCCCTGTCCAGATGTGAGCACAGCAGTCCTGATTCCTGTCCAGATGTGAGCACAGCAGTCCTGATCCCTGTCCAGATGTGAGCCCAGAAGATAAGAGATCAGAAACCAAGATTTGTGCTGGAGGGTGTGAGGAGATTTTCATCATATAATTCACTGGTATCCAATTCAATTCTATCTTTTCATTACCTGGAATCTATAATATTATTCAGTTCATGTATATACCAACCAAACTGTAACAGTATTTTGATTCTGTACATAATACAATCAGCTTTTAATATTATCCCTTATCTGTGTGATTCTTATGTTACAACCTACCCCCAAAGAACAATGTACCCTTGGTAAGAGGGGCTAGATAGAAGTTCTTACACTGGTCATACACAGAGCCCAAGATAATAGAACTGCTTTGAACAACAACACAAGGGCAACTGAGTCAGGACTCTGTCTGCCCATTAAAACCCTCCTCAGGAAGTAGGTGGGGGAGCAGCTCAGAAGGAGGAAGTAGGTAGGAGGAGACTACAGGAAGCAAACACATAAAACAGAGGCTTGTTGCATGCATGAAGCCTCGCGCCTGCAGATGACACTGAAACCAAAATAAGCTGTAACAACCAAAGAAAAAATCCAAAGCATTAAGAAAAATCAAGCGCAATCCAGACCTACCCAAAGGGGGAAAAGAAAATAGAGGATGAAAAGACGCCAGAAAACAAAAACACAGTGGAGAGCCGACAGATGCAAGTACATCAATCCACAGGATGGCCATCCACCGAACATGACTCGATGTAAAGTCTGAGAGATACCAAGTACTCACAGTAGAGACCTACCTCAGCCAATCAGAGGCAACAGAAAACACAACGAGAACGGAAGCAAACGAACACTGAATCAAGAAACGCACCATGCACCAATGAGGCCAGACTGAACCCACAAAAAATGCATTGGGCAGCTTCCACAGGCAAAAGCAACCCAGAGGCATCTGAAAAACCAAGCAGTCCCCAGACGGAATCTACCCGAAAAACCAAATAGCTGGAACAGGGAAATACCAAAACAGATAGAGACGCCAAGGCTGCCAGCCAACTGGGAGTGGCACTCCCCCGGTCAAGACCGACAATCAAAAACAAGATGGAAACAAAGAGACCTTCAGTCCTGCAGTAACACCCATGGAATAGAAGGAAAACAAAACGGCGGGAGAGTCTGCCCCCCCACGTCCCCAAGGTAATAAAAGAAACCCCACAAAAATATTCCTCTAGAGAAAAGCACGTAGCTAGGAACTAAGCCGCACCAACCAAAGACATCCATATGTGGAGGAGTCAAAAAACTGACTCAACAGGCGGGATCACACACAGCAAAAAGCAATCCTTGCATAGAGGGGGAAAAAAATGGCTGCCACTCACTCCTATACCACAGACACACACACATGCCCCCCACACACTGGCAGACACATACACACATATACACACACTCATACATAGACACACACACACGCACGCTGAGCAGCTGAGGATGATGGGAACTATGTTCAAGTTACAGCTGGAAGGCCATGGTCCAAATCTGTATTATGCATCAGGGTTCCCAGCACTTAGATAGAAGGTTATGGGCTGGCTACAATAAACCACTCATATGCATCTTCTTCATTCCCTGTCAGTGACCCTGCACAGCCCTGCCAATTACTACAAGTGAGACGATTTATAACCAATCAGCAGGCAGGATGCTGGGGAGCTGACACAGAGAAGCTGGGAAAGTGGAACAACGGCAGAGACATGATCAGGCAGTGCAGAGCAGGGCTTCAGCTGAGCTGGTAAATGGCAGAGACATGGTTGTGACTGTATTTATATATTGCACAAAGAGAGAGAAAGAGAGCAGATTGTTTGTCAGTCTGTCTGTAAGTAGAAGTGCCAGTTCCTGCAATCATCTCCATGCTGTACATAGCTCACTGTAGCACGTATGACAAACTATTTATATATGGTCTGGCACTGTAGAGTATACAGTGTGCATTTGTCTGTGTATAAGGACTGGCACTATACAGTATAGGAGGGACAGTCCCTGTCTGAGACCCAAATCCCTCTGCTCCTCTATTTAGGAGATCACACTGTGTGGTGTATATACCAGTGTAGCAGATTGCTCCACATCAATAAAACCCACAGTAATGTGGGTATAAACTTATGTATATATCTTATAAATTAGTCTGTGTAAAAAATACTTTCATCTTCTTCTAAATCATTCACTTACACAAAGAGTAATACCACCTAAAACACAAGTGTCCCTTTTTAGCCATTTGACATGTTGCGAGGTATATTACTTACTCCACTCACAGTGCATGTGTATGTATGTTGCATGCATCTCTGTCTATCACTGTGTGTCCCCCTGTATATGTGTGTGTTTGCACATGTCTGTGTATCACTGTGTGTACCTTTCTGAAACGTACACCCTACTCTATATTTCACAATCATAACATGTATGTAAAAAAATCCAAAACATTCCCTGCATTACATGACAGGCAACGCCGTCCCACATTGCTAGTTGAGAATAATGGACTCAAAGGAAACCAGGAGGCAGTGTCTAAGAAAGGAAAAGTATAATTACAATTGGTGTAGGCATTGGGAACGAAATGCCCTTAAATGTAAACAGTAACAATGAATATGCCATTTAAAAACTGGTGGTATAAAGCACTACAAGAAAGAAATCAGCCCAGGAACCAGTTCGGTAGACTGGAAGAGACAGGGACTGTGCACGTCCTGAAGCTGAGTCGCACGTGCGCGACTATGCGAAGCCGTTCACGCGCAATAGCGAGACTCAGCCGGGAGAGTTCTATCAACCACTCCAGGTGGACAGGGGAAAAAGGCTCCAACAAGGAGTGAGGCAAGAGTGCACCAAAGAGCCCAGCAAGGCTAAAAGAGGGGAAAAACTACAGGGAAAAGCCCAACGGAAAGGAATGAACAAACACGTACAGTAACATTATATCAGAAACACACATAAACAAGGGGCTCTACAGCAAGAGCCCAGTACCAACAAAAACTGAGAAATCTACCCACAGATAAAAAACTCAAACAGTAGGGATGTATAATATTATTTATCAGAGGAAAAAAGCATCAATAAACCTCAAGAAAG
This sequence comes from Rhinophrynus dorsalis, assembly GCA_037306005.1. Classification (NCBI taxonomy): domain Eukaryota; kingdom Metazoa; phylum Chordata; class Amphibia; order Anura; family Rhinophrynidae; genus Rhinophrynus; species Rhinophrynus dorsalis. The sequence continues at coordinate 7,847,471 of CM074719.1, forward strand.
AGGGATCTAAACTACAGTCAATTGGAGAGCAAAATAGTGACTGACCCCAGACAGCCAAAAAGCGTAACAGTGATTCAGGCAGAGTCATAGTGGGACAATAAAGAGACACACAGGACAATAGTGTACAAGCACTCATGTATAATATAATATAGACATGTGCGAATTCATTCGGAGACATTCGGATTTCGTCGAAAATGGGGTCATTCGGAGACATTCGGCCAATCCGAAACTCAAGGGTCATTCGGAAAAAATGATCCGACTCCGAACAGCCCAGGTCCGAAATTCGTCGAAACTTTCGGAAGTTTCGGCAATCGACACATTTCCAAAACTTTTGACTACTTTTGACCAGGAGTTTTTTGTACTTCCTGTGCGCGCTCAATTACTTTCCCTCCGTAATTTTCCCTCCATGTCTCTAGTCCAATTCCATTCTCCGTTTCATGCACTACTTCCCTCTTTTGTCTGTATTCGAATAGCCTTCTTCGTTTCATGATGGGGGTTGGACTAATGACACAGTCACACAGACAGCCTGCATTTCCTCATTGCGTTGTTGGAGCTCAGAGAGAGAAGAGATTAGAGAGTGTACAGTTGTTGTGTAGGCAGGCAGGTAGCATTAGGCTAGGCATAGGTAGGCAGCCAACATTAGTTCCAGTTATTGCCACTGCAAGAGCAAGTAATATTTGTTCCTGTGCAAAATATAAAAAAATATTACGTATTTGTTCGAATACAGGGCTGGCCCTTACATGGGTCCCAGTGGGTCCATGGACCCAGGCGGCACTTTGACAGGGGCGGCAATTTGCCGTCCCATAGCATGTTTATTTTGTGCTCTTCCGCCAGTTCTGTGTTGCAGGGTGTCCCATCAGTGTGACTGTCAGCAGCCGGGCAGCCCTATGCTCACTCAGTGGCGATGCCTGCTGACTGCTTCAGTGACGTGAATTATGTGATAGTGAAACATTATGCCTATTTTGTATTGTTTATCGCCCACCTAAAGTCAAGACTTGAGTAAATAGGTCTACCGTCCCAGATTTGCTAGAGAGGTTTTACAAATACAGGAGGGTGCCCCCTGTACGAAATGAGTCTAAACATTTGGGATCCCTAGTATGAGTGCACAACAGTGCATGATGTGTCCTGAACAGGATTGCTGTGAGGTGTCTCCACCCAGAAGGTGCTGGCCGGGCTGAGCTTCAACATTGTGACGAGTGACCAACTAAGAGCACCGTGCCAGACTTAATCTGCAGCCATAGCATCACCCCCTCCTACTCTCCGGGTCCCGCTGACTGGCAATAACAGGTGAGTCACTAAGAGATCTGAAGCCTTTCTTGAAGTCCTTTCACTTGGAAAGGGGCTAGGTATTACTTGGGGGAGTTGCCTCGTGTGTAAATAATTTCTAGATGGGAGATGAATGTGCATCACTTATGTGTTTCCTAACAGTAGTTAGAATACAACTCCCATCATGCCCTGATTATGACGTTTGGAAATGCCCAGCAATTACCGTAGAGCCCTGTATTGCACACTCACGGAAAACGGTGATATTGCTATACTAAGACAATGCTGTGGACCCCTCTTCAGTATAGATGTCAAGCATTTTTTTTTATTTCTCTCCTGTGTTGCAATTTGTTCACAACAGAATGTCTCAATTTTTCTTTTTAACACATTACATCTATCACATTACAATCATTGATGTTTATTCTTTATGTAGTATGACACACTACAATGTATATACACATAGAGTTATCTGATATGAGGGGAAATCAGGATAGGAAAACGAGAGAGAGGAATTTGGGTACTAAAGAGGGACAGTAGGGTAGGAGGCTGGTACCAGAAAATGAAACCTTAATCTTTACCCATGTACTAACATAGAATGTGACATGTAGTTTGTCCATGTTCGAGTCGACCACTTATGTTGAGTAGGATGTGACAGGCATGGGTTTTCGATGTCGAGCACATGCTAAAACTGAATGACAGGCATGGGGTTTCGATGTTCGAATATATGCTATATTGAAGGACAGGCATGGGGTTTCGATGTACGAACATATGCATGGGTTCTCGATGTTTGACGTTTGCATTGTGACTGGCCTCCCATGCTGGAGTAGAGGTGACATGCACAGACTGGCAATGTACGACAATGTCCGTTTTTGTAATGGATCTTTTTCTAAATGCACACCCTGTCTGCAAAGAATGATAGCAGCGTGCACGGAGGCACACTGCTATAATTTAACCCATGTTAAATTCGGCCGAATAATTCGGAATGGATCAGAATTTCGTTCGAATCGAATAGGCCCGGTCCGAAATTAGGATCATCCGAATTAGAAAAAAAAAATTTGTCCGAATTCGAATTTTAACGAAAATTTTGCCTGTGCACAAGTCTAATATAATACATAATATACCAGTAATACAGCCATGTATAATATTGTCTGACTATTTATATGAAGGTATCCAAAGGGTTAAAACAAGAGAACCACTTAGGTTGGATGTCTTCACTTACATAGGCAAATGACAATATAAAATAATTTGAGAACTTTATACTTTATTATGTATTGACACACTACTTCACAGTAAAGAATTGATAATAATCAATCCCTCATATTTGTGCAAAATATATATATTTTATTAAATACAATATATATATATATAACAAGTATCAGCAACAATGAAATATATTAATGATTAGTAATTACAATAGATACCCAGGAAACCAAACCACAAGTATTACCATGAGGATTACCAGCAGTGAAAGGGTTAACCACACATAGATATATTCAGAGGTATTAAATAACAATAATTGCACTCAGTAGCATAGAAAAGGTTAATTGATCCTTCCAATTAATATAATACAGTTGGCAGCAGTGTATATATGAATACCCTCTGCCCCCAAATTGTATAGACTATGCTAATTATGATGTAAGGGGTATTGTGAGATTAATTAATTCCTCTAACAATTCCTTGTATCATATATCAATAATAATCAAATTTAGGGAATAACTGGAATAGAATCCCAGATTAATCACTATAATTTAATTATGTACTGATTTCAACCATTGCGTACCTTCTGAATAAAACATATAAATTGCAAGTAATATAGTCAATCAAAGACTATACCAATAATCTACCTAGAATTAATCCAATAACATATGTCTAGTAAGTATACCAATTTCATGCAATATATATCATAATTTTGACTATAGGAACATATATAAAACCTATAGGCACTCCAAGGGTTAATCCATTGATTTAAAATAGATGCCACACCCAGAATTGTGTCTTTCGTCTATTGGAAGTGAATAGTTCCAATTTGAAAAAGACAAACCTGGTACCTGCACAAATCACTTTAGAATGAACACCGTAAATAAATAGACAAACAGCAGTTAGAGAGTTAATAAATGAATTCCAAGAATTCCCTTGATTAAATATTAGCTATTATAATTTTTCCAGAAACACAAAATTCTAGACATAATAAAAATTATACTAACCAATATACACAAGGATAACTATAGCTCACTGCTCTCACTATTTTATGATCTCTCTGGCAATTTATAACAATAAATTAATTAATTCTGCATAATTTCAGAATTACTATGCTAAATATAGCTGAACATAATATTTGCTATAATAAAACTGGCCAGGCTTCTATCTAGCAAATAAATAACTTTCCTCAATTATCAAGGAAATATCTTTATTTTGAAATTCTGCAGAGTTAAAATAAATAAAATATAGTTACCAGGTCAATCAGTGTGGATTCTTGAAGTTATCAGGGATGGAACCATGAACCAAGAGCGCAACCAGGAAGCTCAGCCTTCTTCATCCAGGAACCAAGAGATTTAAATCATCCTCTCTTGGCAGTAATCCCCACCTATTCCCAATGATTGGACAGAGATTCATCTCATTATACTGTGACATCACTAGTATGCCCTGATTGGATACTTATATTATCCCTAATTATTCACGGAACGTGAATAATTCAGTCATGACGCTATCAAAACTATAGAGGGCACTCTTATTCTACCTTAAAATTCACACCTAAAATGATAACTTGGTGTGTTATTTTTCAAATTCAGGAATTTCATCTTTGACCTTATGTCATATAAAGATGTCACGTTTCAGACAATAGGGATACTCTGTTTAAAACTTACAGATTCTCCCATAAGATAATCCTATTGCTTGGCACCATGGTTGTCTGCGATCCCCTATTCATCACCATTAGTGTCATTTAGTTATTTTCCCAAAAAAAGGCCCATGAGTATTCCTTTGTCTTAAGGATGAGGTAATTTGAACACATCCTAAACAGAATTTCATTTAATGTTGGGATTTAAATTTTAACCCTCTATGCTCCACCAGGACAAAGTCTCTAACAATATGAAGTATTTGTATTCTTGTGTAACAACTATTTTGTATAATGTTTATGTGTTATATACTGTTCAGTCAGTAGGTGGTGCTGTTTTTAGTTTTCACTGTACACTTTATGGTATCTTCTTAATGGTATGGTATCTTCTTAATTAAATACTGCATGGAAGGCTGCAGCAATATTATAGAGCAGATAAGACTGTGACACTTATTTTCTGTACAGCATAAAGAATTTCCAATAACCACTACAAAGGAAGCATGTGTATAATACACTACAGAGAAAGTATATGTGTAATAGAAACTAGAATCTAAAGATAAAAGATAGGTATAACACAGACTAGCAACTACAAAGTATGTGTATAATACAGACTGAAGTGTGTATAATACATGTACAGTATAGAAAAATGTCAGACATTAAGAAACCAACTTATTTGAGGGAGCAGAGGCAAAAAAGAGAGGAGCTTAAGGCTGCATCACAGTTTTATATGGATTGTGGGAGTGGTTAACTGGGGGAGGAGTATGATGGTTTCAGTTTTTTGTCTGTTTGTAACAAAGTTTTCTTGCTGCGGAATGGAGCAGTGCAGAGGGATTATAGCATAATATGAAGCCTTCATGCTTTCCATAAAATTACTGTGTTTAACAGAAGCACTTACCTAGGTAGGAGTCCATCATACAGCAGTCAGGTATATCTATATAATTACTGTGTGTAACAGAAGGACTTACCTAGGTAGGAGTCCATCATATGGTAGTCAGGTGTATCTATACAATTATTGTGTGTAACAGAAGCACTTACCTAGGTAGGAGTCCATCACACTGCAGTCAGGTGTATCTATATAATTACTGTGTGTAACAGAAGCACTTACCTAGGTAGGTGTCCATCACGCAGCAGTCAGATTTATCTATATAATTACTGTGTGTAACAGAAGCACTTACCTAAGTAGGAATCCATCACACAGCAGTCAGGTGTATCTCTATAATTACTGTGTGTAACAGAAGTACTTACCTAGGTAGGAGTCCATCGTACAACAGTCAGATGTATCTATACAATTACTGTGTGTAACAGAAGCACTTACCTAGGTAGGAGTCCATCATACAGAAGTCAGGTGTAAGTGTATAATTACTGTGTGCACTTACCTAGGTAGAAGTCCATCGCACAGCAGTCAGGTGTATCTATATAATTACTGTGTGTAACAGAAGCACTTACTTAAGTAGGACTCCATCACACAGCAGTCAGGTGTATCTATATAATTCAAGGATTTTCCTACTATTTGTGAAGGAAAGTCGGAATTTTATTAAAGACACAGAGGCAAAATTTATGATATAATCCTTCTCTACTGCTCCACTCAGCAGCAAGAGAACATTATTGTTTCAAAAAGACAAAAAAAAAGAACTGAAACCATTATACTCCTCCCCCAATTAACCACTCCCACAATCCCTATAAAACTGGGATGCAGCCTTAAGCTCCTCCTCTTTCATATGGAAGCGACAGAAGAACATGATCCATTGGAAACGTCACTCAGAAACAGCAACCAGGAACCAACATCTGGCCACACACCAAGCATTACAAGACAATGATATCCACCTGTAAGGAGAGGAGAATGGGGAGGGAACACTGGGAGGGATAATATTCACCTCTGTGTCTTTAATAAAATTCCAACTTTCTGTCACAAATTTTAGGAAAATCCACAAATTTTATGGCAAGCACGGAGGCTTCATATTATGCTAGTTCGAAGGTACACAAACAAGTTAACTAGAAACAAGATAAACAAGTTAAAATAAAGTGCCTAAATGTACACACTGGAGACCAATCAGCAACACAACACACAAAGTACAATACAACCACGAGGCTGCAAAGCCATGGACGCCAACTCACCCCGAAAGGAAGAAAACCAATAAGCACAGCCATGCCAGTCAAACACGTCACAAGAAAGTCACAGTAAGGAATGAAAACGATCAACTGCTGGCAAGCAGGCCGTCACTGATCTGAAAGAAAAGACGACAATATACCCCAGAAGAAGGTGACCCATTCAGGGGCTAAGAGCCCTGCCAGGAGGACAATCCACCAAAGATAGAAAGACCAAAGTCACGGAAGACACGGGGAGACCAGGGCAGAAAAGAAAGTCCTAACCGAAACCACTCCAAACCACAAAGGCATCGGGTGAGGCGAAAGCCACAAACAGCAAAAGCCGAACTGAAACACCAGGAATGCACGGGAAAGATCCGCGAGGACCCAAACCTGAACCCCCACGGCAGGAAAGGAATGCCAATACAGAACTGAATGACCTAGACCCGTAGCAAGGTAAACAGGCCAACCTGCATAGAGAAAATAAATGAGAAAACATTACATAGGAAACCAAAGAACAAATCCAAAGCACCAAGAAAAGTCAAGCACAATGCAGACATACCCAAAGGGATAAACGAAAACAGAGGATGAAAAGACGCCAGAAAACAAAAACACAGAGGACAACCCACAGATGCAAGTACACCACTCACAGGATGGCCATCCACCAAACATGACTCGATGCAAAGTCTGGTCCCATTCAGCTCTTGCAGTGTTTGTGACTCCGTTACCGCACCGGAAGGATGCTATTGGCTCTGGTCCCATTCAGCTCTAGCAGTGTTTGTGACTCCATTACCGCACCGGAAGGGTGCTAATGGCTCTGGTCCCTCAGCTCTAGTAGTGTGCATTGCCTCCGTTACGGCACAGCACGGGTGCCACGACTCAAAAGTAGTGCTAGCTCTTGCAGAGTGTTGGGTATCTCCTCTCCTTGCCAGTCCAGGGAGTTTGTCAGTTCTGCCTCACTGCTAAGGTGCTTCTACATCTTGCACCACAGTCTCTTGCTACTTTTACCATCTACTGGGCGTTGTCAAACACACCACAACAGAGACTGATTACCTACCTAGAACTTTAACCCATTGGATACTGTTACTTCTGTATTATGCCTGTCCAGTGACAGTATTTGTTCTTGCTTATATACTGGGCCTGAGACGGCATACATATACCTGTATATCATTTACCTGTCTTTCCTAACTAGCCTGTAGTGGGCAGTGTTTAATAAAACTGTGTTTTATTCTAATCTCCTGGTCTGAGTGTCTTACAAAACCGTTACAGGTATAACCTGCGCCAGCAGAATTAGCCATATGCTAAAGTAAAATTATTTGAGGTCAGCACTGAATAGGAAGTTCTCCTGGGGGATGAAGATAAACAGCCGTCCAAGGGTGTCACAGTTTTTGATGAACACTCAGAACAGTTTGGTACGGTTAAAATAACTTTATTAGAGAAAAGTTCAAAAACATAGATAGGCCTATGGCCCATACAGTGGAGTAGATATACAGGCATGTTAATATAACAGTGAATGCCAATACAGGAATTACATATAATGAAAATAACAATCACTAGGCAGTAGAGAACCTGGCAAGGATCAGGACAGCTGGCAGAATCTGTAGGCAGTGGGCTGACCAAAGGACCTAGATCGAGGTGGTCCAGATGAGGGTGACTGGCTCGACCCAGAGGAGCGAGGCAACTGTGTAGGCACACCCAGAAGCCTGGAAGGCACCGAACCTAAGGAGGAAGGCAACGCAACTGGCACAACCCAGACGCCTGGGTGGTGTAGAACCAAGGATCAAGGCACCACTGACCCTGGTACCAGATGGCAACAGACCGAGATAACTCTCCCAAAATATCCCTGGAGTGCTAGGGGTGGATCGCAGCACAGCACATTAGTGGAAACAACCAATGTCCCCTCTAGAGGATGGAGCAACGTAACGCTGGCTCTTGAGCCGGAGGCTCCTGCAGTTGTGAATAGCATCTTTACCTGGAACATCCAGGTACACCAAGGGTTAAATGGTAATGCCCAGAATACTGCAACTCCCAGAGGGAGTAAGCCCAGCGAGGTATGAGAGGTGGACACAGAGAGATCAGAGTAACACAGTCAGTGATAGAACACCGCACCGGTACTTCGCTTGTACACTCCACAAAAGCGGTATGGAGAGAGACTAGGCACTAAGCCTAGCTAACGGTCGACAAGATACAGCACCTCATGGTGCAACGGGTTAACAGACAGCACCACTGAATGTAATGGAGGCAACAGCGAGGCCACAATGGTAAGCTGTAACTGCACTGTACCAAACACAAGGAAGCGCACAGGGCAACTGGCAGCCCAAAGGGTCAGATCAGGACAGGTGCACTGAACAGCACTGGGAAATGGAAGCGGTGCAGCCAGATATACTCAGTAATGGAAGCGGGTTCACAGCCAAGCCAGGTTAGTAACGGAGCGGGTTCTCAGCCAGATACAGTAGGTAACAGAAGCGGGTTCTCAGCCAGGTCAGGTCAGCAACGGAAGCGGGTTCTCAGCCAGATACAATTGGTAACAGAAGCAAGTTCTCAGCCAGGCCAGGTCAGCAACGGAGCGAGTACTCAGCAGGATACACTCAGTAACGGGAACGGGTCCTCAGCCAGATGCAGTCAATCACGGAAGCGGGTACTCAGCCAGGCCATGTCAGCAACGGAGCAGGTTCTCAACCGGATACAGTCAGCAAGCGGAGCAGAATCAGGAACGTCATCAGGCAGGCCGGGTCATACACAGTCAATAATAACGGATCAGAATCCAGGAACAAATACACCACGAAAGGGCACCATCCTGAGGAAATGACAGGGTATATAAAGGCCATCACTGGACGGCGACAAAAGGTGTTAGCCAATCAATAACCAGCAATGCAAACTAGTAGTCAGAATGTCGCCGCCTGCTGCAAAAAGCACGGGCACCGTGATAAAGGGACAGGCTATTCGGACATGATGGGGCATCATGTGCAGTACTTTCCACTGCTGGGGTCATGTGAATCATAGCCGCAGACATGGACTCAAAAAGCGGAAGGCAGATAGTAAACATGCATAGCATGGACTGTACTTCAGATGCAGCGGGACTGGGCAGTCTGTGCACCGACAGTGGAGGGGATTCCCAGTCCAGGGCAGAAAGCTTGTTCTACCAGACTGGAAACCTCCTCAGCCCCGCCAGACAGAGTGCCAGCGTAAAGCAGGTGGATGGTAGGCCAATATGGGAAACCCTATAATGCTGGAGGAAAGGACAGGAGAAAACACTAGATACCAGGGTAACAAAAATGAGTACTGTCGGTGTGACTGAAAACACACATACATACATACATATACATATATATATATATATATATATATATATATATATATATACACAGATACCAAGATACATACAGACACTCATATACATACATGCTGATATAGAAATGGACCTTCGTCTTTGTTAGAATAAGACGGTGCCCAATCATCATCAGAAGAGTCCTCAGTAGAGGAGGAACGGTAAGAGTTAGGTTGTGACCTCCTCAGTCTCTTTCTCCTCACATTGGTGTCCTCTAGAGGGGAGGATCCGCTGTGTGGACCAAAACCACACTGTTCAGTGCCACTCACACAATGTGAATTATCAGGGTGTGAAGCACCATTATTACACCCATTAGGGTGAAAGAGATATGCAAACAGGTCTATAGCCACACAGGAAAAACTAGGGGTAATATATGCAAGTAGATTTATGCCCAGATATGAAGTACTAGGGGTAAAGGCAGAAACAAGAAGTAGAGGAACGGTCAGACAGGAAATTGTAATGTGACGCCTTGTATCATAAGCTGGATACCTCCGTTATAGTTTCTTTCTCCCTCAGAGTAACACTCCAATAGTATAACAAGTCTCCTATTCCCAAACATCAGCCGAGACTTGATGAAGGGAAGAACTCTCTTTTATTGACTCAAACACACAGCTTATATACACTACATAGACTCTTATGAAGATCAGCATGAAAATGAATACTTGGGACAGTGTTTCTATGCTTGACCAATCAGTCACCAGCACCCTTATCAAGATAAGAATGCAGATTAAGACTTCAAATTATACATTCTTAACTGGCTCATTAATAACCTCCTATGATTGGTCAAGGAAGCACAGCAGGAATCAATTAACATTCCTTAGCACAGACCTGGAGTATAGTGGAAGCAAAGCCCAACCCCAACTATCTCTGCACTCTAGCAATGTATTGGAAGCAACTATGGCTAAGCTCAGTCTATGGTTGTTAGTCTTTTGGGTAGAAATAGTCTGAAGACATGAGATCCCATATCTCTAACACGCCAATATCTCCCATAGTTGCCACAGTTCCGTCACATATCTCCCCCTTGTCCACCTCCGACAGCCACAGCATGATCCACACGGGTCAGCTCGCTGCTGTCCGGAGTGGGCACATAATCTGGTAGTGCCATGTCCGCAACAGTACTTGTTCCAAAAGTCTTGTCCCCAGCCAGCCCCTACAGTCCTGGGGTCTGGAAAGAATAAGCGAGCCCCTTGTCCGGGGCCAGGAGTAAAACTGGGGTCCATGGTCCTGGGCCAGGGAAAAGTGTACCTCTTGGTCCTGGCTATCACCAAATTGGGAGGCCTCTCCTGGGCCAGGTTCCAGGCAGAGCTGGGGTCAGACCCTCCTGGATCTGGGTCCAGTGGCTCAGGGTCCATAACCAGTCTATATGGTGGACCTCCTTGTGCCAACAGTGTCTCTGAGTTCCCAATGGCCTGGGGGTCCCCTTGGTGGATGCTGGGCACATCTCCCCCTTTTGGTTGGGCAAGTACCCCATGGGAACAGGAGAGGATGCTGCTCCCACTCTCCTGGGCTGAGGCAACATCCAACAGGGACGAGAGGGTAACCTACCGGTGGGGTACAGGGGCGAGGGGGTTACCTACCAGTGGGGTACAGGGGCGAGGGGGTTACCTACCAGTGTGGGGTACAGGGACGAGAGGGTAACCTACCAGTGTGGGCTACAGGGGCAAGGGGGTAGCTTATAAGTGTAGAGGGGCGAGAGGGTAACCTACCAGTGTGGGGTACAGGGGCGAGGGGGTAACCTACCAGTGTGGGCTACAGGGGCAAGGGGGTAGCTTATAAGTGTAGAGGGGCGAGAGGGTAACCTACCAGTGTGGGGTACAGGGGCAAGGGGGTTACCTACCAGTGTGGGGTACAGGGGTGAGGGGGTTACCTACCAGTGTGGGGTACAGGGGCGATAGGGTTACCTACTAGTGTAGGGTACAGGGGCGATAGAGTTACCTATGAGTGTGGGGTACAGGGGCGATAGGGTTACCTACTAGTGTAGGGTACAGGGGTGAGAGTGTTACTGACCAGTGTGGGGTACAGGGTAGACAGAGATGGATGCACTTGGCATAGCAGAAGGGAGAGGTTAGATGGCAGTGCCCCCGGCCTGGTTACAATAAGTGGATGTGTTGGTGGTGCAGTTGATTTGGTTTCACTTGGTATGGTGGAAGGGGCAGATTGTTTGTACTGTCATCCGACATAGGGGAAGTGAGCGGATGGTTCGGCAGTGTCACTTGGCATGCAAGCAGCAAGTGGTGGTTCGGCAGTGCCAATTGGACTGAATTCCTTACATGATGAAGTATTTGCCCTTGATATTTGCGTTGATAAGCTAAAGAGCGGGCGAAGTGCCCATTATACTCATTATAGAGGTCAGTTGACTCACACAATGACCCCGGAGAAGGGAAACCATTGTGACATCCAGCGGGTCACTTTGGAGATCATTTACGAAGCAGCTGATCAAATACACTGCACATTTGGTGCTAAATCTTACATTTATCTATGATGAGTTTCTTTCCAGGTGAATGTATGTTCCACCCCAGAAAACAGAAAAGAAATGAGAACATTGAAGTATTTTCTGAGGTGTTTACAATTCCTCCTTTAGTAAATGGCCCCTTGTATCTCCCTGTGCCTCAGACAGTAGATTGTAAGCTCTACAGGGCAGGGACCCAGCTGACAATCAGACATTCTGTACCCAGCATCATGCACAAACAAGATGTCTTCTCCTGCAAACCACACCATCACATATACGTAGAACGGCTGGTGAATATGTGACTTATTCTTCCAGTGGAAGAACGACATTATAAAGAGCGAGATGTAAACCGGGGACATTTTAACACCTTGAGTGCCAAAGTGGTGAGCAAAGCAATGCATTGGACACCTCTTTGACACGCAATGGGTTAAGCCACAAGGTAAACAGTAGACGGTCACCATCACCCTGTGGAGGTTATAGAGGCCTCCAACACTTCCAACACCCAAGGGATTAAGAAATCACCAGCGCTTCCTCTGCAACTGCCCACGTTCCCTTATAGTGATCCAGACAAATGCCCAAACCCTGCCAGTTCCAGTCAGTTTGTCCTTCTCTCTGTACAAATCATTCACTGAGTAACACAAGTCTGATATTGTAGATATTTCAGGCACTAAACAGGATTTATATCAAATAAAAAAAATATTTATTCTAACTGATGTCCCTCTCCATTCAGGAAGAATATTCTGATGTGTCCGGTCATATCTGAATAATCAGTTTCTTACAAACACCTCTCACTATGGCCCATTTCACTTTAACATATGAACTGTGGGAGAATGGGAGACTCCATTCTGTACGCAGAGAAGGGGAAAGAGCCTGGCGCCGCGCTCAGCAACATTAAATAATCAGTTAGAGGTACATGTTTAAACATTAAGAACTCACAAAGAAAATAGGTTCGTTATACTAAAGGTTCTTATATGTCTGTGTAATTTCAGGAAGGAAGGGTTATAGTCTTAGTGTAAAAGGGATCTAAGGAGAGGGAGTCCCCTCTAGGTGTCAGAATAAAGGGTTGAAGCGACGTTTAATGCTGCTACATGAGAATCTCGCGTTTTTGATGCAGGGCGAGATTCTCATGTCGCCCTTTGAATCACAGCAATCTGGTTATTGCGTCTTTATATCGTACACTCTTTTGTGTGCGACATTTTCATAGTGAACCGTATTTCATCACTTCTTGTTGCCATCTATTGACAAAACTGGAAGTACATCTACAGTGATTATTGCGTCACTGTGAGTTGTCTACTGGGATTTTGCACCAATTAAATTATGGCCGAAATGGAAATGTGAATTTTTGTCCAAACAGAACTACATAAGCATGCCAGGCTTCTGTAATAACTACTACCTTAAGCCTGTTAGAAGAGGTTGGCTGGATCTATTATTCATTTATAAATCCATTTACATACTGTGTGTAATAACAAACCCTTTGGAAGATTCCAACTTGCTGCTGTTCTTGCCATTTAAATAGTAATATGATCTCTTTCTTCTCTAAATGCTTTAAGTTCCCAAGCAGACTCCTTGAGCTGTATTCAATAAGATGAACAGGAAGGAAGTGTGGGGAAGTGTAAAGTCATGCATTTGGGAGGAAACAATCCCAAGGCTACTTATAAACTTAATGGAATCATTTTAGGGGACTCATTGCTAGAGAAAGACCTGGGTATCCTTGTCAACTACAAACTTGGAAACAGTGACCAGTGTCAAACAGCAGTAGCAAAGGCAAACAAAGTCCTGTCTTGCATAAAAAGGGGTATCGAAGCAAGAGTGGATAACATTATTTTGCCATTATACAAATCATTGGTAAGACCTCACCTTGAGTATGCAGTGCAGTTTTAGGCACCAGTTCTGAAAATGGATATACTAGAACTAGAGAGGGTACAGCAAAGAGCAACACAATTAATTAAAGGAATGGAGGACTTGACGTATGAGGAACGACTAGACAAACTTGGTTTATTTACTCTAGAGAAAAGACAACTAAGAGGAGACTTTATCACATTGTACAAGTAATGAGAGGTCAATACAAGATCTCTGCAGTGAGCTATTTATTCCAAGGCCTGATCAGAGCCAGGGGACAACCCTTGAGGTTTAGACTTCAGCAAAGGAAGGTTTTTTTTGCAGTAAGGTCTGTTAAATTGTGGAATTCCTTGCCCAAGGAGGTGGCTACAGCAGATACAATGGATACGTTTAAGAGAAGACCAGATACATTTCTTTCAAAAGGGAACATACAAAGTTATACTGTATTAATAGGCAGATCGGGAAGGTCTGATAAAGACTAACTTATTTGGTAGCAGGAAAGCTATAAAATTGTCACTGGGATATGAGGAGAAGGTTGAACTAATTATTTATTCAACCTAATTTACTAGGTTACTATGTTACAATTTGGCAGTCTAAGCAGCTGGCGTCTCGGTCTACTAGTAAATCCATCTATGAGAACATACATATGGGATCTCTCCTGGTGATATCTCTGATCTTTAACACTTTAAGGACCAAAGCAGATGAGAAGGGATAGTAATGTTTCATAATAAAAGCAGCTCTAATTAATCATCATAGTATTTGGACCTTGGAAACTGTTATTCCAAACTGTCAGAGTTGCAGTTCTAGAGTAATTGAATGATATAGTATCCCCCTCCCGCCCCTTTTACTGATGTAACACTGCTCAGACAGATCAACAGGGTGTGTTCAAGTGGATTGCAGAGAGTTACAATCTTCAATTAAGATAAGGGAAAAAGCTGAAAAACCTGTCAAGGGGGGCAGGGTTTTCATTGTTCTCATAGGAAGAAGATTGACCCTTGATGTGAGCTGTCTGGTCTATGGACCAAATTCCACATCTGAGTGGGGGCTTACTCTAGGTAAAAGGGGCGGGAGGGGGAAACTTTCATTCAATTACTCTTGAACAACAATTCTGACAGTATTGAAATAACACTCTCTATGGCTCATATATTATGAAGATTAATTGGAGCTGCTGTTTTTGTAAAACATTGCTATCCCTTTAAAAGGTTAATATTTGCATGACAGCATTTTCCACATGTAAAAGGTTTCTACATTGTGTGCCATCTCTGATGTGTAATAAGACTAAACTTCTGTGTAAAACATTTCCCACATTCAGAACATGAAAATGGTTTCTCTACTGTATGAATCCTCTGATGTGTAATAAGATGTGATGTCTGTGTAAAACATTTCCCACATTCAGAACATGAAAATGGTTTCTCTCCTGTATGACTCCTCTGATGTGAAATAAGAGCTGATTTCTGTGTAAAACATTTTCCACAATCAGAACATGAAAATGGTTTCTCTCCTGTATGAATCCTCTGATGTGAAACAAGACTTGATTTCAGAGTAAAACATTTCTCACAATCAGAACATGAAAATGGTTTATCACCTGTATGAATCCTCTGATGTGAAACAAGACTTGATTTCTGTGTAAAACTTTTCCCACATTCAGAACATGAAAATGGTTTATCGCCTGTATGAATCCTCTGATGTGAAACAAGACTTGATTTCAGATTAAAACCTTTCTCACAATCAGAACATGAAAATTGTTTCTCTCCTGTATGAATCCTCTGATGTGTAACAAGATTTGATTTTGAAGTAAAACATTTCCCACATTCAGAACACGAAAATGGTTTCTCTCCTTTATGAATCATCTGATGTGAAATAAGATTTGATTTTGAAGTAAAACATTTCCCACATTCAGAACACAAAAATGGTTTCTCTCCTGTATGAATCCTCTGATGTCTAATAAGATGCGATTTGTTTATAAAACATCTCCCACATTCAGAACATGAAAATGGTTTCTCTCCTGTATGAATCCTCTGATGTCTAATAAGAAGTGATTTTGAAGTAAAACATTTCCCACATTCAGAACATGAAAATAGTTTCTCTTCTGTATGAATTATCTGCTGTAGAACATGCTTTGATTTCATAGGGAATGGTTCCTGACATTCAGAATAAGAAAATCCCTTCTCTGTTATGTGATTTCTGTGATGTGTAACAAGGGCAGATTTAGATTTAAACCATTCATGACATTCAGAGCAGCTGTACGGTCTCTCAGAGGTAAAAGCTGCACATTGTGTCCCTGTATTGTGTGTGAGACTAGACATATGGGGTTCTGTTAGATTGGATCCTTCACATGAGATGGATTTCTCAGACGTAGACCTTTTTACACTGTTACTTGCAGAATGTCCTCCAGTTATGTCTGTTCCCTGATGACTCTGCATTACACAGATCTCTTCCATCACATCTCCTACTGAACCTATGGAGTGAGAACATGAAATATTATGTTACCAAATATCCTTTCACTTAGTACAAAACATGATTGAACATGTTAAATAAAAAAACAGTATATGGGAAAACGTACAAAAGCAGTTGTAGTAATTCTGGGGCAAGCCAAAGGCAAAATTTGGGCTGCATATAAATTCCCGAAATGCAGTGGAGGCCTTTCTAGCATGCAAGAGGTTAAATCATAGATCATTTGTTTGTCCTCTATAGTTGGTTTACACCACAATTTACACAGACATATAGGGCATTAAATTACTCTTGTTCACCTGCCACATATAATTACATAGATGGCAACATTGGACTTCCCTTGTCAAAACCAAATCAGAAATGATGGAATCTACCAACCACCCAGCACATGGCAAACCTCCTCAGTGGGACCGCCACGCAAAACAACAAATGGAAGCTGTTGGCTCTTGGAGACTTCAATGTTATTTGGCTGGACTCCAAAAATACAAAATTCAGTTCACTGTGTTTAAGGGATTAAACTTAATACAACCAACATCCTCCGCTACTCGCATAGATCCAAAAACAAGCAGCTATACTCTACTGGATGGATCCTTTCATTCTGAGCAAGTAGAACCCAGATTTCAAGCGCAGTAGAAGATCTTTTAATGATTACTCCCTAGTGTAATGTGCATGGAAAATAAAGCCAATAGCATCATGCCCCAAAGTTATAGTTGCTAGATCTTCAATGTTTCCTAAATGATCTAATCAAGTACACATATAGTACAAAATAAACCCAATACCCAGCCTAAACTCTGCAATTGACTATTTTACCTCTGACCTCTTGCAGGTCTGTAATACCCATGTCCCACTAAGGATGGTCCGGGAAAAGGGGGGGGGGAGGGCATCTACTCTGTTTTCAGATGGGCTTAGGTAATCATTCAGTAAATATGTTTCTCTCTTAGTTATCTGATAGAATACAATGTGTGTCTATTGCTGACACTGTCCCCAGTAACATAAGGGGTCCCACAAGGTTCCATTCTTGGCCCCCTTCTAGTTTAAGGTTTTGTAAATGATCTGCTCATGGATTACAAAGCATCCGCTGTTCACATGTAAACACTCAACACCATAATCTACATTACAATTCCAAACATAGCACAATTTGTGTCAGAATTACTGAAGATTTCTCTAAACTTCAACGGTGGATAAGTAATAACAACTTGTTCTTAAACACTGGCAAGAAGGTCACAATGGTATCTGGTACACAGTGCAGATTACTTAAACACCACAATACCCGTTTAACAATCATAACAAAAGTCTAATCATAATGTCTCAAGTCCACCCTTACAAGTTTCTCAGTGTGCGGCTAGACTCCAACCTCCCATTTGGTCTTGATGTTGATAAATGAACATCCAATCTTTATACTAAAGTAGGCGCCCTGTTTGAAAACGAATCCTGTCCAAGTCCCCTTGTAAGAAAATATATTGTGCAACAAGTGTTAATGCCAGTCATCGATTATGGTGATGTAGTAGTATATACCAGTTGAAGAGCCCGTTACACGGGCCACAGTGCCACTGCCAGCCGGTTGCGACGCAGTCATGCGCAGTAGAGACTGCCCACGCTGTGGCTGATACAGAGCTGGACGCTCCTACGGAGTGACCAGCTCTGTATCAGCCGTGGTGCGGGCAGTCTCTACTGCGCATGACTGCGGCGTTACACACATTTTAGCGAATTATTATATAGGATGAGTCTGCTCCAAATTTTATCTTTGTAAACTCTGCATTCTGTATAGTTCATTAAGTGGTTTTGTTTTCCAATCCTACACATCACTGTGATATGTTTAAAGAAACAAACAGTCTAACAGTCAAATCCAGAAATACCCTCCACCCTTCCTACTTGAGTTATAACCACTTCTTAGTATGTTCACTCCAGATCTTTATATTTCTATAACCTCTGCTCCACTTCCAGCAATTCCCTGACTATTCCACATTACCTGAGCAGTATGATCACTCCAGATCTCCATACTAACTATAACCTCCACTACTAACAACTCACTGACTATTCCACACTACCTGAGCAGTATGATCACTCCAGATCTCCATACTAACTATAACCTCCACTGCTAACAACTCACTGACTATTCCACATTACCTGAGCAGTATGATCACTCCAGATCTCCATACTAACTATAACCTCCACTGCTAACAACTCACTGACTATTCCACACTACCTGAGCAGTATGATCACTCCAGATCTCCATACTAACTATAACCTCCGCTTCACTCCTAACAACTCACTGACTATTCCACACTACCTGAGCAGTATGATCACTCCAGATCTCCATACTAACTATAACCTCCACTGCTAACAACTCACTGACTATTCCACACTACCTGAGCAGTATGATCACTCCAGATCTCCATACTAACTATAACCTCCACTGCTAACAACTCACTGACTATTCCACACTACCTGAGCAGTATGATCACTCCAGATCTCCATACTAACTATAACCTCCACTACTAACAACTCCCTGAGTATTCCACACTACCTGAGCAGTATGATCACTCCAGATCTCCATACTAACTATAACCTCCACTACTAACAACTCACTGACTATTCCACATTACCTGAGCAGTATGATCACTTCAGATCTCCATACTAACTATAACCTCCACTACTAACAACTCACTGACTATTCCACACTACCTGAGCAGTATGATCACTCCAGATCTCCATACTAACTATAACCTCCACTGCTAACATCTCACTGACTATTCCACACTACCTGAGCAGTATGATCACTCCAGATCTCTATACTAACTATAACCTCCACTGCTAACAACTCACTGACTATTCCACACTACCTGAGCAGTATGATCACTCCAGATCTCCAAACTAACTATAACCTCCACTGCTAACATCTCACTGACTATTCCACACTACCTGAGCAGTATGATCACTCCAGATCTCCATACTAACTATAACCTCCAATACTAACAACTCAATGACTATTCCACACTACCTGAGCAGTATGATCATTCCAGATCTCCATACTAACTATAACCTCCACTACTAACAACTCACTGACTATTCCACACTACCTGACCAGTATGATCACTCCGGATCTCCATACTAACTATAACCTCCAATACTAACAACTCAATGACTATTCCACACTACCTGAGCAGTATGATCATTCCAGATCTCCATACTAACAACTCACTGACTATTCCACACTGCCTGAGCAGTATGATCACTCCAGATCTCCATACTAACTATAACCTCCACTACTAACAACTCACTGACTATTCCACACTACCTGACCAGTATGATCACTCCAGATCTCCAAACTAACTATAACCTCCACTGCTAACATCTCACTGACTATTCCACACTACGTGAGCAGTATGATCACTCCAGATCTCCATACTAACTATAACCTCCAATACTAACAACTCACTGACTATTCCACATTACCTGAGCAGTATGATCATTCCAGATCTCCATACTAACTATAACCTCTACTACTAACAACTCACTGACTATTCCACACTACCCGAGCAGTATGATCACTCCAGATCTCCATACTAACTATAACCTCTACTACTAACAACTCACTGACTATTTCACACTACCTGAGCAGTATGATCACTCCAGATCTCCATACTAACTATAACCTCCACTACTAACAACTCACTGACTATTCCACACTACCTGAGCAGTATGATCACTCCAGATCTCCATACTAACTATAACCTCCACTACTAACAACTCACTGACTATTCCACACTACCTGAGCAGTATGATCACTCCGGATCTCCATACTAACTATAACCTCCACTACTAACAACTCACTGACTATTCCACACTACCTGAGCAGTATGATCACTCCGGATCTCCATACTAACTATAACCTCCACTACTAACAACTCACTGACTATTCCACACTACCTGAGCAATATGATCACTCCAGATCTCCATACTAACTATAACCTCCACTGCTAACAACTCACTGACTATTCCACACTACCTGAGCAGTATGATCACTCCAGATCTCCATACTAACTATAACCTCCACCACTAACAGCTCACTGACTATTCCACACTACCTGAGCAGTATGATCACTCCAGATCTCCATACTAACTATAACCTCCACTACTAACAACTCACTGACTATTCCACACTACCTGAGCAGTATGATCACTCCAAATCTCCATACTAACTATAACCTCCACTGCTAACAACTCACTGACTATTCCACACTACCTGAGCAGTATGATCACTCCAGATCTCCATACTAACTATAACCTCCACTACTAACAACTCACTGACTATTTCACACTACCTGAGCAGTATGATCACTCCAGATCTCTATACTAACTATAACCTCCACTGCTAACAACTCACAGACTATTCCACACTACCTAAGCAGTGTGATCACTCCAGATCTCCATACTATAACCTCCACTCCACTGCTAACAACTCACTGACTATTCCACACTACCTGAGCAGTATGATCACTCCAGATCTCCATACTAACTATATCCACTTCTCCACTACTAACAACTCACTGACTATTCCACATTACCTGAGCAGTATGATCACTCCAGATCTCCATACTAACTATAACCTCCACTACTAACAACTCACTGACTATTCCACACTACCTGAGCAGTATGATCACTCCAGATCTCCATACTAACTATAACCTCCACTACTAACAACTCACTGACTATTCCACACTACCTGAGCAGTATGATCACTCCAGATCTCCATACTAACTATAACCTCCACTACTAACAACTCACTGACTATTCCACACTACCTGAGCAGTATGATCACTCCGGATCTCCATACTAACTATAACCTCCACTACTAACAACTCACTGACTATTCCACACTACCTGAGCAATATGATCACTCCAGATCTCCATACTAACTATAACCTCCACTGCTAACAACTCACTGACTATTCCACACTACCTGAGCAGTATGATCACTCCAGATCTCCATACTAACTAAAACCTCCACCACTAACAGCTCACTGACTATTCCACACTACCTGAGCAGTATGATCACTCCAGATCTCCATACTAACTATAACCTCCACTACTAACAACTCACTGACTATTCCACACTACCTGAGCAGTATGATCACTCCAGATCTCCATACTAACTATAACCTCCACTGCTAACAACTCACTGACTATTCCACACTACCTAAGCAGTATGATCACTCCAGATCTCCATACTAACTATAACCTCCACTACTAACAACTCACTGACTATTTCACACTACCTGAGCAGTATGATCACTCCAGATCTCCATACTAACTATAACCTCCACTACTAACAACTCACTGACTATTCCACACTACCTGAGCAGTATGATCACTACAGATCTCTATACTAACTATAACCTCCACTACTAACAACTCACTGACTATTCCACATTACCTGAGCAGTATGATCACTCCAGTTCTCCATACTAACTATAACCTCCACTGCTAACAACTCACTGACTATTCCACACTACCTGAGCAGTATGATCACTCCGGATCTCCATCTATCTATATATATAAAAGAAGACTTTGTGCCTGCCAAAACACAACCAGGGGTGGTATTAAGGAGGAGTTACTACTCCTATTGGGTGATTCAATCATGCAGGGAGTTGGCCCGCCCCCACTATGCAGCCCGCCCACCACTATCAAAGTCAGAAAAAAACAATATGGCCGCCACTTGCTCCTACACCACAGACAAACACACATGCCC
Source organism: Rhinophrynus dorsalis (assembly GCA_037306005.1). Taxonomy (NCBI): domain Eukaryota; kingdom Metazoa; phylum Chordata; class Amphibia; order Anura; family Rhinophrynidae; genus Rhinophrynus; species Rhinophrynus dorsalis. The sequence goes on from CM074719.1 coordinate 7,869,471, forward strand.
CACTGACACATGCCCCACTCACACACACAGACCACCACACACACATGCCCCACTCACACACACAGACCACTACACACACATGCCCCACTCACACACACAGACCACCACACACACATGCCCCACTCACACAGCACCACACAAACACACACACATGCCCCACTCACACAGCACCACACACACACACACATGCCCCACTTACACAGCACCAAACACACATGCCCCCCTCACACACACAGACCAAACACACATGCCCCCACTCACACACACAGCACCACATACACACACAAAGCCAGAAATACATATGGCTGACACACACACACACAGTCGCTCACCATGACTCCCAGAGGCCTCAGCAGGACCTGTACTGCAGCACCAGGGGAACAAAATTGCACTCAAAGGGTTAAGGTAGGTCCTCACTGCTCAATTATTTCTTCACTGTCATCATTTGCCATGCAAGACACAGGACAGACAGCCATCAGGTACACACTTAACCCACTGACTGCCACAGGGTTGTGTATCAAGTTTTACCCCTCAGGGAGTGTGTTCAAACCCCTCACACTGTAAACTTGCATTTCCCTCCCACTTCTCCTCCTTCCCCAGCCTATTACTAACACTTTTCCACATTTATGCTAAGCCCCGCCCCTACTCGCGATTAAGCCCCGCCCCCTTTTAACCCAGATTGCCCCATTGCTCTCTCCACATCAGCACCACATGAGGGACTCCACAAGTCAAAGTTCACAGGTATTACACACTCATGCCCCACTCACACAGCACCAAACACCCATACACACACACAAAGCCAGAAAGAAAGATGGCTGACACACAGTCACTCACCTTGACTCCCAGTGGCCTCAGCAGGACCTGTAGTAAAGCCACTGAATGGTGCTGCATCACCAGGGGAACAAAATGGCACTCAAAGGGTTAAGGTAGGCCCTCATTGCTGAATTACTTCTTCACTGTCAACATTTGCCATGCAAGACACAGGACAGACAGCCATCAGGTACACACTTAACCCACTGACTGCCACAGGGTTGTGAATCAAGCTTTACCCCTCAGGGAGTGTGTTCAAACCCCTCACACTGTAAACTTGCATTCCCCTCCCACTTCTCCTCCTTCCCCAGCCTATTACTAACACTTTTCCACATTTATGTTAAGCCCCGCCCCTACTCGCGATTAAGCTCCACCCACTTTTAACCCAGATTGCCCCATTTGTCTCTCCACATCATCACCACATCAGTCCCCTCTAGGGACTTCACAAGTCAATGTTCCCAGGTATGAATACACTTCCCACTGCTATTTATCTCTGACATGCCTCTCTATACCTTAACCCTTTGAGTGCCAGAGGGGTACACAACTCATGAGCACATGTGTTTCTGCTCATATATGTTGCGTGTCTGTGTGTGTACATCTCTGTTACATATGTGTGTCCATGTGTGCATCTCCAGTGTGTCTGTGTGTGTGCGTGTCTTTTGCATGTCTCTGCCGCTCACTGTGTGTATGTGCATACCTCCCAACATTTCACATGGCCAAAGAGGGACACGTTAGTTTTAGGTGATATTATTGGGGCCGTGGCTGGTGGGCGGGGCATTAGTAAGAATTTTTAGGTTATTTCATGACCTATTACTGGTTATTTATGTAACTTAATAAATGATTTAGTTCAAGACCAAAGTATTTAATTTGCACAGACTAATGTATAAACACATATACTGAACTTTATTGCTTTATTGCTGTAGAGCAAAGTAATACACACCACACAGTCAGGGCTGGTGCAAGGATTTTTGACACCCTAGGCAAAACCTAATTTTGCCACCCAATTCGCTCCGCCCCTTGTGTCCCACCCCTTTATACCCTGCCTACTTATACCCAACCTCTTTTCATGATTGTCCTCTCTCTGCCCCCTGAGCCACTCTGCCCCTGTTCTGGAGATGCCTGTAAGAGATGCCCCCCACCAGCTCCAACTTGCCCCTTATCAGCTTCACTTTGGCCCACCAGTTCCACTTTGCCCTTTTCAACTCCAACTTGCCCCCATCAGCTCCAACGTGCCCCCACCAGCTCCACTTTGCCCCCTCAGCTCCAACTTACCCCCATCAGCTCCACTTTGCCCCCATCCTCTCCAACTTACCCCCATCAGCTCCACTTTGCCCCCCATCCGCTCCAACTTGCCCCCACCAGCTCCACTATGCCCCCAGCAGCTCCAACTTGCCCCCATCCGCTCCAACTTGCCCCCCCATCCGCTCCAACTTGCCCCCCCATCCGCTCCAACTTTCCCCCCCAGCTCCACTTTGCCCCCCCTCAGCTCCACTTTGACCCTCATCAGCTCCACTTTGACCCTCATCAGCTCCACTTTGACCCTCATCAGCTCCAACTTGCCCCCACCAGCTCCACTATGCCCCCTCAGCTCCAGCTTTCCCCTAACAGCTCCAACTTGCCCCCATCATCTCCACTTTGCCCCACATCTGCTCCAACTTGCCCCCTCAGCTCCAACTTGCCCCCCATCACATACCTGTAGCTCCCGCGCAGTCTTCTCTTCAGTAATGCAGAGCGAGGAGGGACATCATGACTCCCAGCGCGCTCTGCATTACTAAAGATCCCACCCAATGAGGGAGCGCAGTAGCGACACAGACCTGACTGGTGTGTGCGGGTGCAGCTCTTCTCCGCTGCATGCCCGCGCCCCCAGTACGTGTGCGCCCTAGGCCGGCGCCTACCTCGCCTATAGGTGGAGCCTGCCCTGCACACAGTCTGACCTCCTAAAAAGAGGGACAACAGGGTGGGAAAGAGGGACAGAGGGATTTGGCCCTCAAAGAGGGACTGTCCCTCCTAAAGAGGGACACTTGGGATGTATGGTATGTGTCTGCCTGTGTGTTGCATATGTCTATGTTTATCAGTGTGTCTGCATTTCACACACGTGCGCCCACCGGTCATAACATGACGGGCAACGCCGTCCCACACTGCTAGTACTAACTATAACCTCCACTACTAACAACTCACTGACTATTCCACACTACCTGAGCAGTATGATCACTCCAGCTCTCCATACTAACTATAACCTCCACTACTAACAACTCACTGACTATTCCAGACTACCTGAGCAGTATGATACCTCCAGCTCTCCATACTAACTATAACCTCCACTACTAACAACTCACTGACTATTCCACACTAACTGATTAGTATGATCACTCCAGATCTCCATACTAACTATAACCTCCAATACTAACAACTCAATGACTATTCCACATTACCTGAGCAGTATGATTATTCCAGATCTCCATACTAACAACTCACTGACTATTCCACACTACCTGAGCAGGATGATCACTCCAGATCTCCATACTAACTATAACCTCCACTACTAACAACTCAATGACTATTCCACATTACCTGAGCAGTATGATTATTCCAGATCTCCATACTAACAACTCACTGACTATTCCACACTACCTGACCAGTATGATCACTCCAGATCTCCAAACTAACTATAACCTCCACTGCTAACATCTCACTGACTATTCCACACTACGTGAGCAGTATGATCACTCCAGATCTCCATACTAACTATAACCTCCAATACTAACAACTCACTGACTATTCCACATTACCTGAGCAGTATGATCATTCCAGATCTCCATACTAACTATAACCTCTACTACTAACAACTCACTGACTATTCCACACTACCTGAGCAGTATGATCACTCCAGATCTCCATACTAACTATAACCTCTACTACTAACAACTCACTGACTATTTCACACTACCTGAGCAGTATGATCACTCCAGATCTCCATACTAACTATAACCTCCACTACTAACAACTCACTGACTATTCCACACTACCTGAGCAGTATGATCACTCCAGATCTCCATACTAACTATAACCTAAACTACTAACAACTCACTGACTATTCCACACTACCTGAGCAGTATGGTCACTCCAGATCTCCATACTAACTATAACCACTACTAACAACTCACTGACTATTCCACACTACCTGAGCAATATGATCACTCCAGATCTCCATACTAACTATAACCTCCACCACTAACAGCTCACTGACTATTCCACACTACCTGAGCAGTATGATCACTCCAGATCTCCATACTAACTATAACCTCCACTACTAACAGCTCACTGACTATTCCACACTACCTGAGCAGTATGATCACTCCAGATCTCCATACTAACTATAACCTCCACTACTAACAACTCACTGACTATTCCACACTACCTGAGCAGTATGATCACTCCAGATCTCCATACTAACTATAACCTCCACTACTAACAACTCACTGACTATTTCACACTACCTGAGCAGTATGATCACTCCAGATCTCCATACTAACTATAACCTCCACTGCTAACAACTCACAGACTATTCCACACTACCTAAGCAGTGTGATCACTCCAGATCTCTATACTAACTATAACCTCCACTGCTAACAACTCACAGACTATTCCACACTACCTAAGCAGTGTGATCACTCCAGATCTCCATACTATAACCTCCACTCCACTGCTAACAACTCACTGACTATTCCACACTACCTGAGCAGTATGATCACTCCAGATCTCCATACTAACTATATCCACTTCTCCACTACTAACAACTCACTGACTATTCCACATTACCTGAGCAGTATGATCACTCCACATCTCCATACTAACTATAACCTCCACTACTAACAACTCACTGACTATTCCACACTACCTGAGCAGTATGATCACTACAGATCTCTATACTAACTATAACCTCCACTACTAACAACTCACTGACTATTCCACATTACCTGAGCAGTATGATCACTCCAGTTCTCCATACTAACTATAACCTCCACTGCTAACAACTCACTGACTATTCCACATTACCTGAGCAGTATGATCACTCCAGTTCTCCATACTAACTATAACCTCCACTGCTAACAACTCACTGACTATTCCACATTACCTGAGCAGTATGATCACTCCAGTTCTCCATACTAACTATAACCTCCACTGATAACAACTCACTGACTATTCCACATTACCTGAGCAGTATGATCACTCCAGTTCTCCATACTAACTATAACCTCCACTGATAACAACTCACTGACTATTCCACACTACCTGAGCAGTATGATCACTCCGGATCTCCATACTAACTATAACCTCCACTGCTAACAACTCACTGACTATTCCACACTACCTGAGCAGTATGTTCACTCCAGATCTCCATACTAACTATAACCTCCACTACTAACAACTCACTGACTATTCCACACTACCTGAGCAGAATGATCACTCCAGATCTCCATACTAACTATAACCTCCACTACTAACAACTCACTGACTATCCCACACTACCTGAGCAGTATGATCACTGCAGATCTCCATACTAACTATAACCTCCACTACTAACAACTCACTGACTATTCCACACTACCTGAGCAGTATGATCACTCCAGCTCTCCATACTAACTATAACCTCCACTACTAACAACTCACTGACTATTCCAGACTACCTGAGCAGTATGATACCTCCAGCTCTCCATACTAACTATAACCTCCACTACTAACAACTCACTGACTATTCCACACTAACTGATTAGTATGATCACTCCAGATCTCCATACTAACTATAACCTCCAATACTAACAACTCAATGACTATTCCACATTACCTGAGCAGTATGATTATTCCAGATCTCCATACTAACAACTCACTGACTATTCCACACTACCTGAGCAGGATGATCACTCCAGATCTCCATACTAACTATAACCTCCACTACTAACAACTCAATGACTATTCCACATTACCTGAGCAGTATGATTATTCCAGATCTCCATACTAACAACTCACTGACTATTCCACACTACCTGACCAGTATGATCACTCCAGATCTCCAAACTAACTATAACCTCCACTGCTAACATCTCACTGACTATTCCACACTACGTGAGCAGTATGATCACTCCAGATCTCCATACTAACTATAACCTCCAATACTAACAACTCACTGACTATTCCACATTACCTGAGCAGTATGATCATTCCAGATCTCCATACTAACTATAACCTCTACTACTAACAACTCACTGACTATTCCACACTACCTGAGCAGTATGATCACTCCAGATCTCCATACTAACTATAACCTCTACTACTAACAACTCACTGACTATTTCACACTACCTGAGCAGTATGATCACTCCAGATCTCCATACTAACTATAACCTCCACTACTAACAACTCACTGATTATTCCACACTACCTGAGCAGTATGATCACTCCAGATCTCCATACTAACTATAACCACTACTAACAACTCACTGACTATTCCACACTACCTGAGCAATATGATCACTCCAGATCTCCATACTAACTATAACCTCCACCACTAACAGCTCACTGACTATTCCACACTACCTGAGCAGTATGATCACTCCAGATCTCCATACTAACTATAACCTCCACTACTAACAGCTCACTGACTATTCCACACTACCTGAGCAGTATGATCACTCCAGATCTCCATACTAACTATAACCTCCACTACTAACAACTCACTGACTATTCCACACTACCTGAGCAGTATGATCACTCCAGATCTCCATACTAACTATAACCTCCACTACTAACAACTCACTGACTATTTCACACTACCTGAGCAGTATGATCACTCCAGATCTCCATACTAACTATAACCTCCACTGCTAACAACTCACAGACTATTCCACACTACCTAAGCAGTGTGATCACTCCAGATCTCTATACTAACTATAACCTCCACTGCTAACAACTCACAGACTATTCCACACTACCTAAGCAGTGTGATCACTCCAGATCTCCATACTATAACCTCCACTCCACTGCTAACAACTCACTGACTATTCCACACTACCTGAGCAGTATGATCACTCCAGATCTCCATACTAACTATATCCACTTCTCCACTACTAACAACTCACTGACTATTCCACATTACCTGAGCAGTATGATCACTCCACATCTCCATACTAACTATAACCTCCACTACTAACAACTCACTGACTATTCCACACTACCTGAGCAGTATGATCACTACAGATCTCTATACTAACTATAACCTCCACTACTAACAACTCACTGACCATTCCACACTACCTGAGCAGTATGATCACTCCAGATCTCCATACTAACTATAACCTCCACTACTAACAACTCACTGACTATTCCACATTACCTGAGCAGTATGATCACTCCAGTTCTCCATACTAACTATAACCTCCACTGCTAACAACTCACTGACTATTCCACATTACCTGAGCAGTATGATCACTCCAGTTCTCCATACTAACTATAACCTCCACTGCTAACAACTCACTGACTATTCCACACTACCTGAGCAGTATGATCACTCCAGTTCTCCATACTAACTATAATCTCCACTGATAACAACTCACTGACTATTCCACATTACCTGAGCAGTATGATCACTCCAGTTCTCCATACTAACTATAACCTCCACTGATAACAACTCACTGACTATTCCACACTACCTGAGCAGTATGATCACTCCGGATCTCCATACTAACTATAACCTCCACTGCTAACAACTCACTGACTATCCCACACTACCTGAGCAGTGTGATCACTCCAGATCTCTATACTAACTATAACCTCCACTGCTAACAACTCACAGACTATTCCACACTACCTAAGCAGTGTGATCACTCCAGATCTCCATACTATAACCTCCACTCCACTGCTAACAACTCACTGACTATTCCACACTACCTGAGCAGTATGATCACTCCAGATCTCCATACTAACTATATCCACTTCTCCACTACTAACAACTCACTGACTATTCCACATTACCTGAGCAGTATGATCACTCCACATCTCCATACTAACTATAACCTCCACTACTAACAACTCACTGACTATTCCACACTACCTGAGCAGTATGATCACTCCAGATCTCCATACTAACTATATCCACTTCTCCACTACTAACAACTCACTGACTATTCCACATTACCTGAGCAATATGATCACTCCAGATCTCCATACTAACTATAACCTCCACCACTAACAGCTCACTGACTATTCCACACTACCTGAGCAGTATGATCACTCCAGATCTCCATACTAACTATAACCTCCACTACTAACAGCTCACTGACTATTCCACACTACCTGAGCAGTATGATCACTCCAGATCTCCATACTAACTATAACCTCCACTACTAACAACTCACTGACTATTCCACACTACCTGAGCAGTATGATCACTCCAGATCTCCATACTAACTATAACCTCCACTACTAACAACTCACTGACTATTTCACACTACCTGAGCAGTATGATCACTCCAGATCTCCATACTAACTATAACCTCCACTGCTAACAACTCACAGACTATTCCACACTACCTAAGCAGTGTGATCACTCCAGATCTCTATACTAACTATAACCTCCACTGCTAACAACTCACAGACTATTCCACACTACCTAAGCAGTGTGATCACTCCAGATCTCCATACTATAACCTCCACTCCACTGCTAACAACTCACTGACTATTCCACACTACCTGAGCAGTATGATCACTCCAGATCTCCATACTAACTATATCCACTTCTCCACTACTAACAACTCACTGACTATTCCACATTACCTGAGCAGTATGATCACTCCACATCTCCATACTAACTATAACCTCCACTACTAACAACTCACTGACTATTCCACACTACCTGAGCAGTATGATCACTACAGATCTCTATACTAACTATAACCTCCACTACTAACAACTCACTGACCATTCCACACTACCTGAGCAGTATGATCACTCCAGATCTCCATACTAACTATAACCTCCACTACTAACAACTCACTGACTATTCCACATTACCTGAGCAGTATGATCACTCCAGTTCTCCATACTAACTATAACCTCCACTGCTAACAACTCACTGACTATTCCACATTACCTGAGCAGTATGATCACTCCAGTTCTCCATACTAACTATAACCTCCACTGATAACAACTCACTGACTATTCCACACTACCTGAGCAGTATGATCACTCCGGATCTCCATACTAACTATAACCTCCACTGCTAACAACTCACTGACTATTCCACACTACCTGAGCAATATGATCACTCCAGATCTCCATACTAACTATAACCTCCACTACTAACAACTCACTGACTATTCCACACTACCTGAGCAGTATGATCACTTCAGATCTCCATACTAACTATAACCTCCACTACTAACAACTCACTAACTATTCCACACTACCTGAGCAGTATGATCACTCCAGATCTCCATACTAACTATAACTTCCACTACTAACAACTCACTGACTATTCCACACTACCTGAGTAGTATGATCACTCCAAATCTCCATACTAACTATAACCTCCATTCCATTGCTAACAACTCACTGACTATTCCACACTACCTGAGCAGTATGATCACTCCAGATCTCCATACTAACTATAACCTCCACTTCACTGCTAACAACTCACTGACTATTCCACACTAACTGAGCAGTATGATCACTCCAGATCTCCATACTAACTATAACCTCCACTGCTAACAACTCACTGACTATTCCACACTACCTGAGCAGTATGTTCACTCCAGATCTCCATACTAACTATAACCTCCACTACTAACAACTCACTGACTATTCCACACTACCTGAGCAGTATGATCACTCCAGATCTCCATACTAACTATAACCTCCACTACTAACAACTCACTGACTATTCCACACTACCTGAGCAGTATGATCACTCCAGATCTCCATACTAACTATAACCTCCACTACTAACAACTCACTGACTATCCCACACTACCTGAGCAGTATGTTCACTCCAGATCTCCATACTAACTATAACCTCCACTACTAACAACTCACTGACTATTCCACACTACCTGAGCAGTATGATCACTACAGATCTCTATACTAACTATAACCTCCACTACTAACAACTCACTGACTATTCCTCACTACCTGAGCAGTATGATCACTCCAGATCTCCATACTAACTATAACCTCCACTACTAACAACTCACTGACTATTACACACTACCTGAGCAGTATGATCACTCCAGATCTCCATACTAACTATAACCTCCACTGATAACAACTCACTGACTATTCCACACTACCTGAGCAGTATGATCACTCCAGATCTCAAATACTCATTTCAATGACATCTACATACGGGGAGAGCACAAAAAGAATCTAAAAGCACTATCTTTACTATTAATAAAGGTGCAAGATAGTAAATACTTACAAGCTCTCGGAGGAGACCTTTGCCAATCCGACCTTGCTGAACAGCTATAAACCATGTCCCACTACTTCAGATCTCTTGGCACAGTCTCAGATGCTGTACTACAATTGCCTCCTTTCTTGTTGGTGCTTTATCCCATCACTTTATCCTACCCACTTGTAAAGTTGCAATAAGACAATTTGATGTGGGTCCAAGACCCAGGTGGGTAAGCATCTGCTTTCAGGCCCCATCATCTCAGAGTACAACTTTGTATGAGTGAGAGTTTCCCATAGGGAACGTGGCAAGGAGTTACTGACACTCAACAGAGGGGCGCTACAGCACAACGCATATTGCAGACTACTCTCTGCTTTATCACAGGTTACTATATGTCCATAAGTCCTCCTATATATAAACTTTGTTCTTCTGATTAAAGCCAATTATCTCTCTCTGATACTGGGAATAAATCCAATATTCCCCTATGTTGTAGATGGTTTGCTACAGAATGTCACAATTTCATTGATACACCAGTCTCTCTATGAATTCATTGGTGAGCATGTATGAAGCCAAAGGAGGAGAAATTCTGGGGCAAACGAACTGCAAACTGGGAAAAATAAATATTCCCAAATGTCTATTGAACATTCATGCTAGAGGTGAACCCCCCCCCCCAAAAAAAAAAAAATACTTAGAATTTTGCCTAACAATTAATCTGAGTCCAGCTATTTAGTATTATCTTAATATATAGATTAACAATCACCTGTCCTGGACCTTCTGGGAATTAATGTTTTCTTAGATACATGGTGATCTCTTCCATACGGCTCTTCTCCTCTTTCTATCACCAGTATAACTGCAGGCTTCCCACTGATATAACCTGTGCATGGAGATTTAAATATGATGACTTTAACAGACTGATTATGAAAATACTAGTTGAAAGGCCCGTTAGATGGGCCACAGTGCCACTACCAGATGGTCGCGGGGCAGTCACGCTCAGTAGAGACTGCCCACGCAGCAGCTGATACAGAGCTGGATGCTCCTTTGGAACGCCTCGCTCTTTATCAGCCTTGTCACGGGCAGTCTCTACTGCGCATGACTGATTCGTTACAAACTTTCTAGCAAATTATTATATAGAATAACTTATTTACCTAACATGGAAGTTTCCATATAAATATATGAAATTATTTTTTTTCCTTTAGAGTTAAATGGGATACTAACCCATAAAACAACTTGGGTGATTCTGAAAGAGATTTCAAGGGATAGTAATACCTCATTTAAACTTTAGTTTTTGGGTATTATTTATGATTTTTTTTTTAACATATTGCACAATATACTGTTAATTACAGATTTGTAGTTCAAATACTATTGCACCCGAAAGGATCCCACCCCTTCCCCTGCGTCACTGATCCTCTCTGTCTGGTCCGGGGAGAGGGACACTCTTCAGTAAGCAAAAGGAAAATCCTGCCCGTTTTTCCTTATACTTACTGAATGAAGATTGTCCCTCGCTGCATCCATCCAGTCCCATGACCGGATTCAAAATCTAACGGAAGGCGGCCAGAAGGGGGTGGGGTCCTTTCAGCTTGAATTGCTTTGGAACTAGAAATCTTTAATTAACTATATATAATGCAATATGTTAAAAAAAATTATACATATTACTCTGAGCTAAAGTTTAAACGAGGTATTACTATCCCCTTCAAAATAACAGTTTTTGTATTAGCAATTTTAATTTTGAAAATGAGTTTGGGAATCATTCAGATTTAAACATAAAGCTAAATAAGAAATGGTGTGCAGTCACTACGCTGTTATTTTATGCAGAATTTTCCCCCTCCCTGCCCTTTTCCCTGAAGTCAGCATTTCAGGCTGAGATCCAACAACGGATCACAATGAGGGACAATCTTCAGTTAGTATTGGGAAAAACCTGTCCTCCTTCGACAAGGAGGGCAAGATTTTCCTTATACTGACTGAGGGGAGATTGTCCCTCATTGTGATTTGTCTGGTAAAGCGGACGGACTTCAGATCTGAGGGGAGGAGGCATTTGAAAGGGGCGGGAAGGGTAAACTTCTACATAAAATAACATCGTAATCGTACAGTTTTGGACAATAAGAGCAGCAGCCGGCAGTATTATTGCTTATGATGAACAAACTGAGCTACTTTGGTAACTTTCTCTTACTAACCCTTTAAATGCTAATAATGTTTCCCCTTGTGAAAAGGATCCCTGTATTTAGGGTGATATTACCTAGAGATGTAAGGGTTCGGTAATTCTCCATCATGACATCCCTGTAAAGTCCCTTCTCTTCTTCTCTTAAACAGTCCCACTCCTCCTTAGTGAAGTAAATTGCAACGTCATCAAACTCAAACTGTCCCTGAAAATGAAAATTCTTCAGTCAGTGGATATTTTTGTACAAAAACCATCATCCTAAGAGCGGAATTAGGAAAATGAGATTCATGAAAATATTTCTAAATTTATTGTATGATTTTTCCAACTGAAATATTTATCTGCTCCCTGTGGTACGGATGGATTACACCACTTTGCTTTTATACAAAAGGCCCATGGGAGAAAAACACATATGTACATGAACACACACACAGAATTATATACATAGAACATACCAAGGGACTGAGATCAGAGAGACAGAACAGAGGTGAATTCACATAAACATACAGTATACAGACGTGGACCAGGCACACAGTATAGTGCATATATAATATGGATTTATCATACAGATACACAGAGATCACACACAGTATTGTGTATATATAATATGGATTTATCATACAAAGAGGTCAGACACACATTATAGTGTATATATTATTATATGGATTTATCATACACAGAGATCAGACACACATTATAGTGTATATATTGTTATATGGATTTATCATACACAGAGATCAGACACACACACTATAGTGTATATATAATATGGATTTATCATACAGATACACAGAGATCAGACACACACAGTATAGTGTATATATAATATGGATTTATCATACAGATACACAGAGATCAGACACACACAGTATAGTGTATATATAATATGGATTTATCATACAGATACACAGAGATCAGACACACACACTATAGTGTATATATAATATGGATTTATCATACAGATACACAGAGATCAGACACACACACTATAGTGTATATATAATATGGATTTATCATACAGATACACAGAGATCAGACACACACACTATAGTGTATATATAATACAGATACACAGAGATCAGACACACACAGTAAAGTGTATATGTAATATGGATTTATCATACACATACACAGAGATCACACACACAGTATAGTGTATATACAATACAGATACACAGAGATCAGACACATACAGTATAGTGTATATATAATATAGATTGAACATACAGATACACAGAGATCAGACACACACAGTATAGTGTATATACAATATGGATTTATCATACAGATACACAGAGATCAGACACACACAGTATAGTGTATATATAATAGAGATTGATCACACAGTTACACAGAGATCAGACACACACAGTATAGTGTATATATAATATGGACTGAACATACAGACACACAGAGGAGGTGAATGCCCAGGAATCAGACACATGATGATACCTGGGAACTTTCAAAATGACCCTGAGATCTTTGAACTATTAACCCATAAAGTTCCTTAGAATGTAGTTTTCAGGTAATATAGCCCTGTTTGCTGTAACTGGGAGGTGTTCTTGTCCATCCACAAGGAACATGATGTAAGTGAGTTGTCACTGCCTGAACATACAGAAGAGAAGCAGGATGAATCCTCTGTCTTTCTGGTACAAACAGTACAATTTAGGGACTAAATAAGCAGCTCTTTCCTGTGGATGAGATAGTAGTTACCACTGAGCTCTCTCACCCTGAGATTTGGGTCAGACCCTGAGAGTTCCCAGGTATGCACATGATATTTATTATCAGTCTCTACATGAACCTTTCTGCAGATCCTCAAATAACCACTGAGAAGAGAGAAATGACCACTAACCATTGTACAACTGGACATCAGGAAGTGACGTGTCACTGAAATAGCGTCCGTATGGAAACAATAGAACTGCGTGGAACGTTCCTAATAGGGAACACTGACATCTAGTGGTAAGGATAGGAAATGCACAGAGCTGATAAAATAAATGTGTGACAAATCCAGGTACATATGTAGGAAACTGCAGGATCCGAATCAGGAGCAGAGTAACACTAAATAGTGCACATCATGTGGGTGTTACATGGGGTTACCCTGTACAGATAAACTGCCTCTTATACACGTACCCTGCTGGGTATATCACTGTCACACTGAGGTTGGTAATATCACTGTGTATATTACCCTATTGCAGGTGCACTAATCCCAAGAATTAGGTCCTTTACCACTAAAATCTGCCCTGATATTGCACCTCCTCTGGGTGATAGGGGATCAAGGCCAGGGGAGGGCTGGCAACTTTTGGCCTGGGGGGGGGAAGTAAAATCAAGTGGCACATTTCTACTATCGCTCCAGCCCACTGTCCCAAGACCAACCCCTTTATAATTACCATTAATGTGGTGAAGTAAAACAAGCATCATGGTGCCTTACAATATGCTTTTTGTCATGTAGCACCTACTTCAGTGGTAATATGGCAATACAGATATATACTGTGGATTATTTTTATCCTAATTATTTTTGAAATAATACAGAGCTTACAATTGAATTTGAGATATACTAGTAATAACACAGAGCTTACAATTGAAATGGAGCTATACTAGTGATACCACAAAGCTTACAATTGAAATGGAGCTATACTAGTAATACCACAGAGCTTACAATTGAAATGGAGCTATATTAGTGATACCACAGAGCTTACAATTGAAATTGAGCTATACTAGTGATACCACAGAGCTTACAATTGAAATGGAGCTATACTAGTAATACCACAGAGTTTGCAATTGAAATGGTGGTATACCAGTGATACCACAGAGCTTACAATTGAAATGAAACTATACTAGTAATACCACACAGCTTACAATTGAAATTGAGACATACTAGTAATACCACAGAGCTTACAATTGAAATGGAGCCATACTAGTAATACCACAGAGCTTACAATTGAAATGGAGCTATACTAGTCATACCACAGAGCTTACAATTGAAATGGAGCTACATTAGTAATACCACAGTGCTTACAATTGAAATGGAGCTATACTAGTCATACCACAGAGCTTACAACTGAAATGGAGTTATACTAGTGATACCACAGAGCTTACAATTGAAATGGAGCTACATTAGTAATACCACAGTGCTTACAATTGAAATGGAGCTATACTAGTAATACCACAGAGCTTACAATTGAAATGGAGCTACACTAGTAAGACCACCGAGCTTACAATTGAAATGGAGCTAAACTAGTGATACCACAGAGCTTACAATTGAAATGGTGCTATATTAGTAATACCACAGTGCTTACAATTGAAATGAAGCTATACTAGTAATACCATAGAGCTTACAATTGAAATGGAGCTATACTAGTGATACCACAGAGCTTACAATTGAAATGGAATTACACTAATAATACCACAGCTTACAATTGAAATGGAGTTATAATAGTAATACCACAGAGCTTACAATTGAAATTGAGCTATACTAGTAATACCACAGTGCTTACAATTGAAATGGAGCAATGCTAGTGATACCACAGAGCTTACAATTGAAATGGAGGTATACTAGTAATATCACAGAGCTTACAATTGAAATGGAGCTATATTAGTAATACCAATGTGCTTACAATTGAAATGTGCACATCCAGCTGCCAGCCATGTGGCTATAAAGACAAGTACAAAGTAGCCATCTGAAGCAGCATTAATTACTTCTTGTACTAAAGTGACTTCCTGAACGTTACGATCCTCCTGTCCTCTAATGGATAGGGCAGGTAGATCTAACTAGTCTTGCTGCCTATCTACATATCTAAGTTGAGATGAAAGGACAGAGAAAGGCAGCCACAAAAGGTGATGTACCTCGATAACCCATCATAGTATCAGCAGAAGGCTTATATTGCAGTATTGAATAGTTTCCTGCTGGTAGATTTGGATCTTAGATCATTGATGTATATGACTTGGTTTATTTGCAGGGTCTTTTGCCTCCTTTGGAGAGGTTTTTAATTGTTTTTAAATTGTCAACCATTGTATTATTGACTATTGTTGTACCAATAAAATTTATTCTTGCTTTTGTATTTTTTCAATCTCTTGTCAGTGTGCCTCATTTATGGGATCTGCTTTGTCCTTAGAGGGGATGTCCTGTTAGTCATCTTCCAACCTGAGACTTTTTTGTATAGGAATTTTATTAAAGGCACGGAGGTAAATATTATGCTATAATCCTTCTCCACTGCTCCACTCAGCAGCAAGAAAACTTTATTGTTACAAACAGAGAAAAAAAAAAAAAGAACTGAAACCATCATACTCCTCCCCCCAGTTAACCACTCCCACAATATATATAAAATTGGGATGCAGCCTTAAGCTCCTCCTGTTTCGTATGGAAGCGACCAAAGAACCTGATCCATTGGAAACTTATCTCAGAAACAGCAACCAGGAACCAACATCTGACCACACACCAAGCAGAACAGTGATATCCACCTGGAAGGAGAGGAGAAACAGTGAAAGGGGAGGGAACACAGGGAGGGATAATATTCGCCTCCGTGTCTTTAATAAAATTCCGACTTTTGTCAAAATTGTTAGGAAAAGCACGGAGGCTTCATATTATGCTAGTTCGAAGCTGGACAAACAAGTTAACTAGAAACAAGATAAGTTAAAATAAAGACCCTAAATGTACACACTCTAGACCAATCAGCAACACAGAACACAAACTACAAGACAACCATGAATAACCAAAAAACAATAAAGGGGAGAGCATCATAGTGTATCATTTGAAACAAATGGAAACATGTTTGAAAGAGAAAATTATTTCACTCACATTTTTCTGTTGATAAGTAGCAAATTCTTGTGGAGGATATTAACACTGCTCCACACAGATAGCCTCCAGGGATCCGCTCTATCACTCCATGATCACTCCATCTCGGGACACGCTGGAGAACGACAAACCCACAAAAATACACACAGGAGGAGAGCTTCCAAACAAAACAGTAATATACTGAGTAACAGTTGCTACTTACATCTCCCACCGGCCTGTTTTTTTCCAAAGCCGGTAAGAACACCAGCGGGGAATGATAGCCGCTCCTCCCCGCAAATGAACCACACCACTCAAATGGCTTAAGTAAGCACACTGGTACAAAAAGGACTGGATACGAACACTGACCGATAAAAATAAAATATGAATTTATTAAAAAGCTTGTAACATGACATTTAAAATCCTAACATGTTTGATAGCCTGCTGACCACTTCTTCATAGAAATGTCAGAAACCCGGGAGAAAAGGTACCTGCAAGAAGCCCCACTAACCATGCCTAAGAGTGAGGAAGGTTAGACTCCTCCAATAAGAGATAGAGGAGCAAGCTGCTGGGGAACGACGCAGGGGTGCGAAGCTCGCGTATGGAGGTTGTCAGAAGGGAGACGCGCTGCGGCATAGGCCGTATAAAGGTGCTAGCTGCAAGGCTAGATTGGACCCCTTTGGTTGAGCCAAAGAGGTCCCACGAGGCCCCCCTCCTGACAATCTATACTACCGCTATCCCCAGGGAGAAAACAAACTCCAACAGGAACAATACTCACTCAGATGGTCAGAAGGGCTAAGAGGAGGTCCTTCCAAGAGTCAAAAGAATAGTCAGCAGAGCCGGGTCATACACAGGAGCAACAGGAACACCACTGGAAAGGCAGGCAGAGAGTGTTGACGTGATACCAAACCGGGTCATACATGGAGACCTACAGGACACAGGAGAGGAA
Source organism: Rhinophrynus dorsalis (assembly GCA_037306005.1). Classification (NCBI taxonomy): domain Eukaryota; kingdom Metazoa; phylum Chordata; class Amphibia; order Anura; family Rhinophrynidae; genus Rhinophrynus; species Rhinophrynus dorsalis. The sequence goes on from CM074719.1 coordinate 7,887,589, forward strand.
GCTGGATCAGAACAAGGCTGAGAAGAACACTGAGGAAGAGCCAGACTACAGACTAAGAGAACACTGCTAGGCTGGGGACGCTATAACAACACGTCCAGGCAAATAACTCACCCCCTGAAATAGCAGTAGGGACAGGAAGAGGCAGGGCTGGAGGTCCACATCTGGCACAGCGGATGCGCATGCACCCAGTAGGGGAAGAGATGGAGAGAACGGCGCATGCGCTAAGCTAGCCGGAACTGGCTACCGCGCATGCTCCCGACCGGAAGAGAGACACGGCCAACAGAGAGGAAGGGAAGACCGGACGGGGAACGCGCAAGATGCAGACGCGAACCTGGAGGCAGGTATGACAAGAAATCTATAGGTCCGCTTTCATAGAGGGAGCTAAATACCCCGATGTGATTAACAGACCGCTAGATTGGTCAACAAAAATACAATAAAAAACAAAGCTTTGGAAACATACAGGCTGGTGGGAGATTTAGATGTAGCAACTATTACTCATGAACTTCAGTATATTACTGTTTTGTTTGGAAGTCTCCTCCTGTGTGAATTTTTTTTGGTTTGTCGTTCTAAAACAACCATGAGGCTGCAAAACCATGGACGCAAACTCTCCCCGAAAGGCAGAAACCCAATAGTCACAGCCATGCCAGTCAAACACGTCCCAACAGCTGGCAAGCAGGCCGTCACTGATCTGAATGACTAGACGTCAACATACCTCAAAATAAGGTGACCCATCTAGGGGCCAAGAGTCCTACCAGGTGGACAATACACCAAAGATAGAAAGACCAACTTGGTGGAAGACACGGGGAGACCAGGGTAGAAAAGAAAGTCCCAACCGAAACCACACCGATCACCACAAAGGCATTAGGCAAGGCGAAAGCTACAAACAGCAAAAGCCAAACCGAAACACCAGGAATGCACAGTAAAGATCCGCGAGGACCCAAACCCGAACCCCCAAGGCGAAAAGGAATGCTAGTACAGAACTGAATGACCTAGACCCAGAGAAAGGTAAACAGACCGACATACACAGAGAAATAGTTTGAAAACATTACAAGGGAAAACCAATGTCGCGGTTCCCCAGAGAAGTTCAGGAGTCAGTACGGTATAGTTAAATGCAATTTATTAACAATATGATAGGTATTACAATATATACAACAGGATCAAGCAGAGGGTTACAAGCCAGCAAACACTGCTATCAGAAATAATAGGCTGCCAAGCCTGACCACACTGCTGGAGACTAGGCCACTGGTAGTCTCTGCAGGAACCAGGAGCAGGAACAGGAACGCATGACTCTGATCCAACGTAGCGAGAATACTGACTCACGCCTACAGTCAGTAGATAAAGAAAACGGATAACTGACTCATGCCTGCAGTCAGCATCAGAGCTAGTCTGCCAGAGCCCCAGGTCTGCACTAGGTTGGGTATCTGCTAGGTACAAGGGATAGAAGTAAGAATAGTCAGACAGAGCCAGAAGTCAGCAACAGAGAGGGTAGTCAGACAAGCCAGGTCATACACAGTTCAGGTAGTCAGCCAGAGCCACAGGTCTGCACCAGATTGGATGTCCACTATAAGGATAAGGCAGGAGAGTAGTCAGACAGAGCCACAGGTCAGAACCAGGTTGGGTGTCCACTATAGGGATAGACAAAAGAATAGTCAGACAGAGCCACAGGTCAGCACCAGGTTGGATGGAAGACAAGCCACGTGTAAGAAAGTCAGAATGGATCAAATATGACTTAGAACAGGGGTTTGTGTCACGGTTTGTTAAGACTCTCAGACGTAAGGTTTAGGTAAAAACATAACTTTATTGAAAAGTTAAGGCAATCCCATAGGGTTTTCATACACATACAAACATCACATATATATAAGCAATTGATAATTGAGATAGGCTCTACCGGCCTTGCAAATAATACCGGCAAGGCAACCCAAGCGATACTGAAGGAATAGTGGTAAGTAGGCTCTACCGGCCCTGCCAATACCAGGTAAGGCAACTGTAAGGTGGTAACGTACTGGTTCTACCGGCCTTACCAATACCGGGCAGGGCAGCCTAAGGAATATACAAGGAATAGGCTCTACCGGCCCTGCCAATACCGGGTAAGGCAACCGTGGAGTGGCAACGTAAAAGGTTCTACCGGCCTTACCAATACCGGGCAGGGCAGCCCAGAATGGATACCCAAGGATAGGCTCTACCGGCCCTACCAATACCGGGTAAGGCAACCTAAAGGTGGCAACGTGAAAGGTTCTACCGGCCTTACCAATACCGGGCAGGACAGCCCAAGCAGGGAGACACCACTAAGACCAGTGACTGTCAGATGACAATGACAGTAGGATGGTAAATCGAGTATACGGTCAAGCCGTCTCACCCAAGGAGAGGCTAGTGTCTGTACACATCTGAAACAAGTGCTGCTAGGACTGGACAGCACCTAGAAACCTGACTGCAAGTCAGGGAGTAAACCAGCGTCCGCACGCTGTGACCAACAACTGTACCTTGAGCCGCAAGGCAAATGGAGTAAGCCAGCATCCACCCGCTGGGACCAACAGACAGTATTATGAGCCGTAAGGCCAATGGAGTAAACCAGCGTCCGCACGCTGGGACCAACAGACAGTATTATGAGCCGCCAGGCAAATGGAGTAAACCAGCATCCGCACGCTGGGACCAACAGACAGTATTGTGAGCCGCAAGGCTAATGGAGTAAACCAGTGTCCACACGTTGGGACCAACAGACAGTATTGTGAGCCACCAGGCAAATGGAGTAAACCAGTGTCCGCACGCTGGGACCAATGAACAGTGTTGTGAGCTGCAAGGCTAATGGAGTAAACCAGCGTCCGCACGCTGGGACCAACAGACAGTGTTGTGAGCCGCAAGGCTAATGGAATAAACCAGCGTCCGCAGGCTGGGACCAACAGACAGTATTGTGAACCTATCACGGTGCCCATGATTCGTGCTGTTCAGTGTCTGTCACTTGCTGAGTAATCATGATTGGCTGTCTGTGATTAGCCTATCACGGTGCCCGTGATTTGTGCTGTTCAGTGTCTGTCACTTGCTGAGTAATCATGATTGGCTGTCTGTGATTAGCCCTCCTCACACAGCCTTTTTAAACCCAGGCTGAGCACTTCCAGGTTGCCCTTTCGTGGTGTTTCTGACTTCACTCTGACTGACCTGCTTGTCAGGCTTCTGGGCCTGTTCCTGCTGTTCCTGCTGTACTTGCTGATCCTGTGTTCCAGTGTTCCTGTATGCTAGCGTTCCGGTGTTCCAGTGTTCCTGTATGCTAGTGTTCCGGTGTTCCAGTGTGCCTGTATTCCAGTGTTCCTGTGTTCCAGCACCTCGCGGGTTAATCTTACTGAGTTTCTGAATCTCCTGCTCCAGCCGTCGCTCCGGCGACATTGTTCTTCTCGCTGCTGATCATACATTGTTGACTCCAGCGTGCAGATGCTGGTTTACTCCACTAAAACTTGGTTGCGATTTACATTGTTGATTCCAGCGTTCGGGCGTTGGTTTACTCCACTAAACCTGGTTGCGATATACACTGTTGGTTCCAGCGTGCGGGCGCTGGTTTACTCCACTAAACCTGGTTGCGATATACATTGTTGGTTCCAGCGTTCGGACGCTGGTTTACTCCACTAAACCTGGTTGCGATATACATTGTTGGCTCCAGCGTGCGGACACTGGTTTACTCCACTAAACCTGGTTGCGATATACATTGTTGGCTCCAGCGTGCGGACGCTGGTTTACTCCACTAAACCTGGTTGCGATATACATTGTTGGTTCCAGCGTGCGGACGCTGGTTTACTCCTTAAACCTGGTTGCGATATACATTGTTGGCTCCAGCGTGCGGACGCTGGTTTACTCCACTAAACCTGGTTGCGATATACATTGTTGGTTCCAGCGTGCGGACGCTGGTTTACTCCTTAAACCTGGTTGCGATATACACTGTTGGTTCCAGTGTGCGGACGCTGGTTTACTCCACTAAACCTGGTTGCGATTACATTGTTGGTTCCAGCGTGCGGACGCTGGTTTGCTCCATTAAACCTGGTTGCAAGATACCCTGTTGGTTCCAGCGTGCGGACGCTGGTTTACTCCATTAAACCTGGTGGCGACATCTATTATTGGTCCCAGCGTGCGGACGCTGGTTTACTCCATTAACCTGGTGGCGTTATTTACTGCTGGTCCCAACGTGCGGACGTTGGTTTGCTCCTGAATGATCCAGTACTTTGGCCAGGTCGCTGTCCACTCCTATGCAGTGGATTATCCCTGGCAATAGACTTCTGCTGAGTAAGACCAATATTCCTATTTCTCTCTGCTGTCTTAGTCATCTGACAGCTGGTCTACTCGCTCAGGCTGCCCTGCCCGGTACTGGTAAGGCCGGTAGAACCTTGTACGTTACCATCCTTAAGGTTGCCTTACCCGGTATTGGCAGGGCCGGTAGAGCCTACTCCAGTACTCCTTTGGGCTGCCTTGCCCGGTATTGGTAAGGCCGGTAGAACCTTGTACATCACCATCTTGAAGGTTGCCTTACCCGGTATTGGCAGGGTCGGTAGAGTCTACTTTCAGATAACAACAACAGTCACTAGGATGACATGCAGAGACTAAATGAGACCAAGTGGCAGGCCAAAGACTAGCAGGGAACCACCAGTACCCGCGTACTGGGGAGCCAACGTAGCTGCCTAGGACTTGACAGCTCTAACCAGCATGGAGCGAACCAGTACACGCGTAGTGGAGAAACCGTCACTCTTCCGGTGCACAGCAACAGGTAACCTATGTAAGCAAACCAGCACCAGTTTACTGGAAGCATAAATCTCAAGTAGCAACAACAGCCGGGTGGCTAAGGAGCAAACCAGTACCTGCGTACTGGGAACACAGCACTATAGTGCAGTATCAGCCGGATGGCTGTGGAGCGAACCAGTACCCGCGTACTGGATAAACCAGTAAGAGTGGAAATGTCGCCTAGGTGACCAGGGAGCAATAGCTGACCCAAGTGCACTGGAAAAGGAGCACAGCAGGTGAAACCAGAACCAGCATTCTCCGACGGTCAACTGGACCAGGAACGGCAGCAGGGACTGGCAGCAGGAAGCAGCAACACAATGGCAACTCCAACCGGATCAGGAATGGAAACAGGCTGAACTGGTAACTCAGGAACTGGACAATCTCAGGTTAGCAGGAACACAGCAAGTGCCCAGGAAGCTCAAGAACATGATGAAGATGCGAGCAGCATAGAGACAACACGAAAGGGCACCCAAAGGGTGCCCAGGCTCAGTCTAAATAGGCAATGCAGGGCGGGCTGAAGACAGACAGCCAATGGGGAGCCCCCTAAAGGTAATTGACAAAAAAAGGCAGCAATCACGTGCACCGTGATAGTACCCCCCTCTCAAAGACCCCCTCTCCTAGAAGAAGGTCTGGGTTTCTGAAGGTATTTAGAATGTTAAATTTGCAGTAGCTTGGGTGCATGAAGGTCCTTACTATCCACCCAGGATCGTTCTTCAGAGACCATAACCTTTCCAATGCACCAAATACTGCACCTTTTCTCTAAGCCTGCGGGAATCAATGATACTCTAAACATCATACTCCTCCTGACCTTCAACCTCAATAGGCCCTGACACCACAGGGTTAGTGGTATAACGGTTGCATACGAGAGGCTTGAGGAGAGATACATGGAAGACATTATGAATACGCATGGACGCAGGGATGTCCAAAGCATACGAAACAGGGTTAATTTTGCGAATGACTCTGTAAGGACCAATGAATCAAGGAGCCAACTTATTAGATGGGACTTGAAGCTTAAGATTCTTGGAGGAAAGCCACACTCTATCCCCAACCTGAAAGGAAACCGCTGGCAGTCTTCTGCGATTAGCATGGCGCTGATGGCGCTGGAATGACTGACCAAGTGCTCTCTGGACCTGTGCCCATGTGGATCGGAGTTGCTCAATATGCTCATCCAGAGCAGGAATCTGTTGCGTCTGAAAGGAATCCGGGAGCAAACAGGGCTGGAACCCATAATTAATCAGAAACGGAGAGCTCCCGGATGAAAAGTTAACCGCACAGTATCACGGTGCCCGTGATTGCTGCAGTTCTCTGTCTATCACCTGCAGGGGGCTCCCATTGGCTGTCTGCAGTCAGCCCGCCTCTGACTGCCTTTTTAAACTCAGTCTGGGCACCCTTTAGTTGCCCTTTCATGGTGTCTCTGACAGCAGTCACTTTGTCCTGTCTACTGAAGCTATTGGGCCTGTTCCTGAGTTTACCTGTTCCTGTGTTCCTGCCTGCTTGTCAGTTCCAGTCCGGTTCCGGTTGCTGTCGTTCCAGTTGCCAGCCGACTTGCGGTGCTTGTCCCGGTTGAGCCTCGGCCTGCTCCTGCTGTTTCCTGTGTTCAGTTTCTGTGGCGATATTTCTCTACTGTCGCTCCAGCGACATTCTGTCTGTTGGTCCCAGCGTGCGGACGTTGGTTTACTCCATTAGCCTTGAGGCTCACATACTGTCTGTTGGTCCCAGCGTGCGGACGCTGGTTTACTCCATTTGCCTTGCGGCTCACAATACTGTCTGTTGGTCTCAGCGTGCGGACGCTGGTTTACTCCATTAGCCTTGCGGCTCACAATACTGTCTGTTGGTCCCAGCGTGTGGACGCTGGTTTACTCCATTAGCCTTGCGGCTCACAATACTGTCTGTTGGTCCCAGCATGCGAACGCTGGTTTACTCCATTTGCCTGGCGGCTCACAATACTGTCTGTTGGTCCCAGCGTGCGGACGCTGGTTTACTCCATTAGCCTTGCGGCTCACAATACTGTCTGTTGGTCCCAGCGTGCGGACGCTGGTTTACTCCATTTGCCTGGCGGCTCACAATACTGTCTGTTGGTCCCAGCGTGCGGACGCTGGTTTACTCCATTAGCCTTGCGGCTCACAATACTGTCTGTTGGTACTAGCGTGCGGACGCTGGTTTACTCCATTAGCCTTGCGGCTCACAATACTGTCTGTTGGTCCCAGCGTGCGGACGCTGGTTTACTCCATTAGCCTTGCGGCTCACAATACTGTCTGTTGGTCCCAGCGTGCGGATGCTGGTTTACTCCATTAGCCTTGCGGCTCACAATACTGTCTGTTGGTCCCAGCGTGCGGACGCTGGTTTACTCCATTAGCCTTGCGGCTCACAATACTGTCTGTTGGTCCCAGCGTGCGGATGCTGGTTTACTCCATTAGCCTTGCGACTCACAATACTGTCTGTTGGTCCCAGCGTGCGGACACTGGTTTACTCCATTATCCTTGCGGCTCACAATACTGTCTGTTGGTCCCAGCGTGCGGACGCTGGTTTACTCCATTATCCTTACGGCTCACAATACTGTCTGTTGGTCCCAGCGTGCGGATGCTGGTTTACTCCATTAGCCTTGCGGCTCACAATACTGTCTGTTGGTCCCAGCGTGCGGACGCTGGTTTACTCCATTAGCCTTGCGGCTCACAATACTGTCTGTTGGTCCCAGCGTGCGGACGCTGGTTTACTCCATTAGCCTTGCGACTCACAATACTGTCTGTTGGTCCCAGCGTGCGGACACTGGTTTACTCCATTTGCCTGGCGGCTCACAATACTGTCTGTTGGTCCCAGCGTGCGGACGCTGGTTTACTCCATTGGCCTTGCGGCTCATAATACTGTCTGTTGGTCCCAGCGTGCGGACGCTGGTTTACTCCATTGGCCTTGCGGCTCACAAAACTGTCAGTTGGTCCCAGCGTGCGGACGCTGGTTTACTCCATTAGCCTTGCGGCTCATAATACTGTCTGTTGGTCCCAGCGTGCGGACGCTGGTTTACTCCATTAGCCTTGCGGCTCACAATACTGCCTGTTGGTCTCAGCGTGCGGACGCTGGTTTACTCCATTTGCCTGGCGGCTCACAATACTGCCTGTTGGTCCCAGCGTGCGGACACTGGTTTATTCCATTAGCCTTGCGGCTCACAATACTGTCTGTTGGTCCCAGCGTGCGGACACTGGTTTACTCCATTTGCCTGGCGGCTCACAATACTGTCTGTTGGTCCCAGCGTGCGGACACTGGTTTACTCCATTTGCCTGGCGGCTCACAATACTGTCTGTTGGTACCAGCGTGCGGACGCTGGTTTACTCCATTAGCCTGGCGGCTCACAATACTGCCTGTTGGTCCCAGCGTGCGGACGCTGGTTTACTCCATTAGCCTTGCGGCTCACAATACTGTCTGTTGGTCCCAGCGTGCGGACGCTGGTTTATTCCATTAGCCTTGCGGCTCACAATACTGTCTGTTGGTCCCAGCGTGCGGACGCTGGTTTACTCCATTAGCCTTGCGGCTCACAATACTGTCTGTTGGTCCCAGCGTGCGGACACTGGTTTACTCCATTTGCCTTGCGGCTCACAATACTGCCTGTTGGTCCCAGCGTGCGGACGCTGGTTTACTCCATTTGCCTGGCGGCTCACAATACTGTCTGTTGGTCCCAGCGTGCGGACGCTGGTTTATTCCATTAGCCTTGTGGCTCACAATACTGTCTGTTGGTCCAAGCGTGCGGACGCTGGTTTACTCCGTTAGCCTTGCGGCTCACAATACTGCCTGTTGGTCCCAGCGTGCGGACGCTGGTTTACTCCATTAGCCTTGCGGCTCACAATACTGTCTGTTGGTCTCAGCGTGCGGACGCTGGTTTACTCCATTAGCCTTGCGGCTCACAATACTGTCAGTTGGTCCCAGTGTGCGGACGCTGGTTTGCTCCATTGGCCTTGCGGCCCATTCAACTGCCTGTTGGTTCCAGCGTGCGGACGCTGGTTTACTCCATTTGCCTTGCGGCTCAAATTACAGTTGTTGGTCCCAGCGTGCGGACGCTGGTTTACTCCCTGACTTGTAGTCTGGTTTCTGGTGCTGTCCAGTCCTAGCAGCACTTGTTTTAGCCTTGTACTGACAATTGCCTCTCTTTGGGCGAGACCGCTTGACCGTATACTCGATTTACCATCCTACTGTCATTGTCATCTGACAGTCACTGGTCTCAGTAGTGTCTCCCTCCTTGGGCTGCCCTGCCCGGTAATGGTAAGGCCTGTAGAACCTTTTACATTGCCACCTTAAGGTTGCCTTACCCGGTATTGGCAGGGCCGGTAGAGCCTATCCTTGTTTATCCATTCTGGGCTGTCCTGCCCGGTATTGGTAAGGCCGGTAGAACCTATCACGTTGCCACTCCACGGTTGCCTTACCTGGTATTGGCAGGGCCGGTAGAGCCTATTCCTAGTGCATTTCTCAAGCTGCCCTGCCCGGTATTGGTAAGGCCGGTAGAACCAGTACATCACCACCTTGCGGTTGCCTTACCCGGTATTGGCAGGGCCGGTAGAGCCTAATTACCACTATTCCTTCAGTATCGCTTGGGTTGCCTTGCCGGTATTATTTGCAAGGCCGATAGAACCTATCTCAATTGACATTTGCCTATATATATATATATATATATATATATATATATATATACTAGCAATGTGGGACGGCGTTGCCCGTCATATTATTTACAGAGACATTGTGTGAAACAGAAATATGCAGTGTTACAGACACGCAGTTAAAGAGACAGAGCGTGTCACACACTGTGAAACGCATACATACAGAGAGACACACACATACATGACGTATGTCAAATATGTAGAAAGTGTGTGACAGACGCAGTAGTGATGTAGATATGCTGATAAGAGTTGTAAAAAATGTTTTAATTGCAGCTCTTCAGCTTGATGAATAAGACCCTGTATACTTACAGTTGAAGTGAGTGTGCTGGGTTACTTGGTGAATAAGGCCCTGTATCCTTACAGTTGAAGTGAGTGTGCTGTGTTTCTTGATGAATAAGGCCCTGTATCCTTACAGTTGAAGTGAGAGTGCTGTGTTACATGATGAATAAGACCCTGTATCCTTCTAGTTGAATTGAGTGCACTGTGTTACTTGATGAATAAGGCCCTGTATCCTTCTAGTTGAAGTGAGTGTGCTGTGTTACTTGATGAGTTAGGGTTGCCACCTTTTCCTAAAAAAAATACCGGCCATAGCTGTGTGAGGGCGGGGTCACAAAAGGGAGGAGCCAAAAAAGGGGCAGAACCACTCAATGTTGCATGACCACTCTCAGACTAAGCACTCTCACTCAGACTAAGCATTCACTCTCTCTCAGACTAAGCACTCACTCTCTCTCAGACTAAGCACTCTGTCTCTCTCTGACTAAGCACTCACTCTCTCTAAGACTAAGCACTCACTCTCTCTAAGACTAAGCACTCACTTTCTCTCTCAGACTAAGCACTCTCTCTCTCTCTGACTAAGCACTCACTCTCTCTAAGACTAAGCACTCACTCTCTCTCTCAGACTAAGCACTCACTCTCTCTCTCAGGCTAAGCGCTCTCTGTCTCTCTCAGACTAAGCACTCACTCTCTCTCAGACTAAGCACACTCTCTCTCTCTCTCAGACTAAGCACTCTCTGTCTCTTTCTAGCAGACTAAACACTCTGTCTCTCTCAGTCTAAGCACTCTCTGTCTATCTCAGACTAAGCACTCTCTCTCTCTCTCTCTCAAACTAAGCTCTCCCAGGCCAGAGTGGTGAAGGATCCCCTACAGACAAAGGTGATCAGACCTCCCAATTAAGCCTTTGAGTCCTAGTCAAGTTGCTTGAATACTGGAATACATTGCACTGCATTGAAGGCCCTATTTGTCCTCTATAGTGCAGATGGTTTGCCCAGAACGGATCTACTTTGCCTGTATATATAAGGCCCAGTGTTTGTACACAGACAGAACACAGCATTTACTTACTTTTCTCGCTCAGTACATGTGTACTACAGGTGTGACATAGATGCACATTGTGTTACCTGTACAAATCACTAAGATCTTAAATACACAAATATCTACATCCCATTAAGACAATTGTAGCGGTGACATTATCTGTTATTGGTAAGATTCATCACAGAAATGCCCAGAACTGTCTCAGTAACCATATGTATGTATGTAAAATAAAACAGAGAGTGACCATCATAAAGGTCATCAGTTACATACTGTAATATGTTTTTTTTTCGCAGTTTTTCGCAGATGGGCTATAGCACTTTTTTAAGTTGTAAATACATGTTTGGGGATGGTTTAACTTTGATAAAAAATGGCTCCCATCCTCTCCACCCGTCAGCTATAGCTGAAGAGCTGTAGGTTGCCTACACTTGGCCAAGGACAACTGAGTGCCTACCAATAAGGGATTATTAACACTAGGCCCGCTTCTTCTGGCCTTCTACCGACCTCTGTCACATCATACCTGGAAGTGTGTGCATGCTGAGGGCGGTGCTGTTTACTTTCAAGTTCTGCCAGGGCTGGAGCCGGGGAGCAGGAGAGACCGAGGATGAGCTGAACCGTGTAGGCCGCAGACGTCGAGTGGTCCAGTGGATACCGACCAGACTGCCTCCTGTGCACAGTGCACCACAGTCTCTGAGCACTGACACTCTCACAGCGCATGCATACTGCCGCAATCCCTGACTCCCTGTTGTCAGTCACAAGACTCAGACACATACACCAGGCAAGCGTGACACACCAGCCAGCCAATGAGGACCATTGATGTCCAAATATTCTTCACTCATTGGCTGGTGATGGTGCGTGGACGCTGACGACTTTAAGCGAGCCACATGAGCAGCTGGCATATAGGGCTGAGTGGAGGAGACTGACTCTGGACACGTCGCACAAACAAATACAGGTAGATATACCAGCACCGGCTCTAAGGTCCTAATTACTGGCTGTGCAGGTAAAATACCGGCTGGGTGGCAAGCCTAGTTGAAGTGAGTGTGCTGTGTTACTTGATAATAAGGTTCTGTATCCTTACAGTTGAAGTGAGTGTGCTGTGTTACTTGATAATAAGGTCCTGTATCCTTACAGTTGAAGTGAGTGTGCTGTGTTACTTGATGAATAAGGTCTTGTATCCTTACAGTTGAAGTGAGTGTGCTGTGTTACTTGATGAATAAGGTCTTGTATCCTTACAGTTCAAGTGAGTGTGCTGTGTTACTTGATGAATAAGGTCTTGTATTCTTACAGTTGAAGTGAGTGTGCTATGTACTTGGTGAAGGTCACATTGAGAAGATGTTTGTGAGTAAAGGGATAATTTAGATTACAGCAGTGGATAGTGCAGTACATTTGAAGAAATAGGTTGGCAGACAGAGGGTTAAGTGACAAATGCGGTGATAGATAATGTAATAGTGATGTGGGAGTAAAATGGCGAGATTGGGACTATGGATGAATGGCTAGGGGATAGGTGAGTGGGGGTGACAAGGGAGGAAGAGATGAGAGATTGAGGAGAGGAGGGACAGTGAAGTGTTAAAGTAAAGTAATGGGTGAGGGGGAGAAATGACTATACATAGACAGTGAAGTAGACATGAAATACAGGGCTGTAGGGTTACTGCATTATACAGACCTAGTGTAGCAGCTGGTTGGAGTGAAGCACTTTAACTCTGAGAGTGAAAGAGGTACGCAACACATTGCTGTGTAATGAGATGTATAGTCCTCTGGCATTGAAAGGGTTAAGTGACACATGTTGGGCGCTTATACACTATGTGGGACAGCGTTGGCCGTCATGTTATGACTGTTGGGCACACGTGTGTGAAATGTAGACACACTGATAAACACAGATATATGCAACACACAGGCAGACACATGCACACAGTGAGCGGCAGAGACATGCAAAAGACATGCACATACACTGGAGATGCACACATGCACACAAATATGTAACAGAGATGTACACACACACACACGCAGCATATATGCGCAGAAACACATGCACGCATGAGTTGTGCACCCCTCTGGCACTCAAATGGTTAAGTTATAGAGAGGCATGTCAGAGTTAAATAGCAGTGGGAAGTGTATTCATACCTGGGAACTTTGATGTGTGTTGTCTCTGGAGGGGAGTTATGTGGTGTTGATGTGGAGAGACAAATGGGGCAATTTGGGTTAAAAGTGGGTGGGGCTTAATTGCGAGTATGGGGCGGGGCTTAACATAAATGTGAAAAGTGCTAGTAATAGGCTGGGGAAGGAGGAGAAGTGGGAGGGAAATGCAAGTTTACAGTGTGAGGGGTTTGAACACACTCCCTGAGGGGTAAAACTTGATACACAACCCTGTGGCAGTCAGTGGGTTAAGTGTGTACCTGGTGGCTGTCTGTCCTGTGTCTTGCATGGCAAATGATGACAGTGAAGAAATAATTTAGCAATGAGGACCTACTTTAACCCTTTGAGTGCCATTTTGTCCCCCTGGTGATGCAGCACCCTTCAGTGGCTATACTACAGGTCCTGCTGAGGCCACTGGGAGTCAGGGTGAGTGACTGTGTATCAGCCATATTTCTTTCTGGCTTTGTGTGTGTGTATGGGTGTTTGGTGCTGTGTGAGTGGGGCATGTGTGTGTAATACCTGGGAACTTTTACTTGTGGAGTCCCTCATGTGCTGCTGATGTGGAGAGAGCAATGCGGCAATTTGGGTTAAAGGGGGCGGGGCTTAATCACGAGTAGGGGCGGGGCTTAAGAGAAATGAGGAAAAGTGTTAGTAATAGGCTGGGGAAGGACGAGAAGTGGGAGGGAAATGCAAGTTTACAGTGTGAGCGGTTTGAACACACTCCCTGAGGGCTAAAACTTGATACACAACCCTGTGGCAGTCAGTGGGTTAAGTGTGTACCTGATGCCTGCCTGTCCTCTGTGTTGTATGGCAAATGATGACAGTGAAGAAATAATTGAGCAATGAGGACCTACCTTAACCCTTTGAGTGCCATTTTGTTCCTCAGTGGCTGTAGTACAGGTCCTGCTGAGGCCACTGGGAGTCAGGGTGAGTGACTGTGTGTGTGTGTCAGCCATATTTCTTTCTGGCTTTTGTGTGTGTGAGTGGGGCATGTGTGTGTGTGTGTGGTGCTGTGTGAGTGGGGCATGTGTGTGTGTGTGTGTGTGTGTGTGTGTGTCTGGTGCTGTGTGAGTGGAACATGTGTGTCTGTTTGGTGCTGTGTGAGTGGGGCATGTGTGTGTTTGTCTGTGGTGTAGGAGCAAGTGGCGGCCATATTGTTTTTTTCTGACTTTGATAGTGGTGGGCGGGCTGCATAGTGGGGGTGGGCCAACTCCCTTCGGCCACTGCAATTGGTGTGAAAACCACGCCCCCATTGAATCACCCAATGGGAACAGTAACCCCTCCTTATTGCCACCTCTGGGTGTGTGTGTGTCTCCTGAGGAGACATAAATTATGCAATGAGCCTTTCTCTTTATATATATATATATATATATATGAATGTGTATGTCACTATGTATATATGTATGTGTATATGTATATATGTGTGTATATATATATATATATATATATATATATATATATGTGTGTGTGTGTGTACATGTGTACGTGTATATATGTGTATGTATATGTGAATATGTATATATGTGTATATGTCTGTATATGTATGTGTGTATATGTATAAGCGTATGTGTATATGTCTATGTCTGTGTGTATATATATATATATATATATGTATATGAGTACATGTATATCTGTATGTGAATATGTGTATATATGTATATGTGAATATGTGTATATGTATATGTGAATATGTATATGGGGATATAATGTATATGAGTGTATATGTATGCGAGAGGGATAACCTACCAGCGTGGGGTACAGGGGCAGGTGGTTATCTACCAGTGTGGGGTACAGGGGCAGGTGGTTATCTACCAGTGTGGGGTACAGGGGTGAGAGGGTAACCTACCAGTGTGGGGTACAGGGGAGAGGGGGTTACCTACCACTGTGGGGTACAGTGGCGAGAGTGTTACCTACCCGTAGGGGGTACAAAGGTGAGGGGGTAACCTACCAGTGTGGGGTACAGGGGCAAGAGGATAACCTACCAGTGGGATACAGGGGCGAGAGGGTTACCTAAAAGTGTGGGGTACAGGGGTGAGTGTTACCTACCAGTGTGGGGTACAGGGGTGAGGGGGTACCTACCCGTGTGGGGTACAGGGGCGAGGGGGTTACCTACCAGTGTGGAGTACAGGGGCGAGAGGGTTACCTACTAGTGTAGGGTACAGGGGTGAGTGTGTTACATACCACTGTTGGGTACAGGGTAGAGAGAGATGGATGCACTTGGCATAGCAGAAGGGAGCAGTTAGTTGGCAGTGCCCCCGGCCTGGCTGCAATAAGTGGATGTGTGGGTCGTGTAGTTGACTTGGTGCCACTTGGTATGGTGGAAGGGGCAGTTGGTTTAGTCCTGTCATCTGACATAGGGGAGTGAGCGGATGGTTTGGCAGTGCCAATTGGACTGAATTCCTTACATGATGGAGTATTTGTCCTTGATATTTACGTTGATAAGCTAAAGAGAGGGCGAGGTGCCCATTATACTCATCATAGAGGTCACTTGACTCACACAATGACCCCGGAGAAGGGAAGCCATTGTGACATTCAGCAGGTCACTTTGGAGATCATTTACGAAGCAGCTGATCAAATACACTGCACATTTGGTGCTAAATCTTACATTTATCTATGATGAGTTTCTTTCCAGGTGAATGTATGTTCCACCCCAGAAAACAGAAAAGAAATGAGAACATTGAAGTATTTTCTGTTTACAATTCCTCCTTTAGTAAATGGCCCCTTGTATCTCCCTGTGCCTCAGACAGTAGATTGTAAGCTCTACAGGGCAGGGACCCAGCTGACAATCAGACATTCTGTACCCAGCATCATGCACAAACAAGATGTCTTCTCCTGCAAACCACACCATCACATATATGTAGACCGGCCGGTGAATATGTGACTTATTCTTCCAGTGGAAGAACGAAATTATAAAGAGCGAGATGTAAATCGGGGACATTTTAACCCCTTGAGTGCCAAAGGGGTGAGCAAAGTAATGCATTGGACACCTCTTTGACACACAATGGGTTAAGCCACTGCTGGACCCTATACAAGGTAAACAGTAGACGGTCACCTTCACCCTGTGGAGGTTATAGAGGTCACCAACACTTCCAGCATCCAAGGGATTAAGAAATCACCAGCGTGCCCTCGGCAACTGCCCACGTTCCCTTATTGTTTAGTGGTCCAGACAGATGCCCAAACCCTGCCAGTTCCAGTCAGTTTGTCCTACTCTCTGTACAAATCATTCACTGAGTAACACAAGTCTGATATTGCAGATATTTCAGGCACTAAACAGGATTTATATCAAATAAAAAAAATATTTATTCTAACTGATGTCCCTCTCCATTCAGGATGAACATTCTGATGTGTCCGGTCGTATCTGAATAATCAGTTTCTTACAAACACCTCTCACTATGGCCCATTTCACTTTAACATATGAACTGTGGGAGAATGGAAGACTCCATTCTGTACGCAGAGAAGGGGAAAGAGCCCGGCACAGCGCTGAGCAACATTAAATAATCAGATAGAGGTACGTGTTTAAACATTAAGAACTCACAAAGAAAATAGGTTCGTTATACTAAAGGTTCTTATATGTCTGTGTAATTTCAGGAGGGAAGGGTTATAGTCTTAGTGTAAAAGGGATCTATGGAGAGGGAGTCCCCTCTAGGTGCCAGAATAAAAGGTTGAAGCGACGTTTAATGCTGCTACATGAGAATCTCGCGTTTTTGATGCAGGGCGAGATTCTCATGTTGCCCTTTGAATCACAGCGATCTGGTTATTGCGTCTTTATATCGTATGCTCTTTTGTGTGCGACATTTTCATAGTGAACTGTATTTCATCACTTCTCGTTGCCATCTATTGACAAAACTGGAAGTACATCTACAGTGATTATTGCGTCACTGTGAGTTGTCTACTGGGATTTTGCACTAATTAAATTATGGCCGAAATGGAAATGTGAATTTTTGTCCAAACAGAACTACATAAGCATGCCAGGCTTCTGTATTAACTACTACCTTAAGCCTGTTAGAAGAGGTTGGCTGGATCTATTATCCATTTATAAATCCATTTACATACTGTGTATAATAACAAACCCTTTGGAGGATTCCAACTTGCTGCTGTTCTTGCCATTTAAATAGTAATATGATCTCTTTCTTCTCTAAATGCTTTAAGTTCCCAAGCAGACTCCTTGAGCTGTATTCAATAAGATGAACAGGCAGGAAGTGTGGGGAAGTGTAAAGTCATGCATTTGGGAGGAAACAATCCCAAGGCTACTTATAAACTTAATGGAATCATTTTAGGGGACTCATTGCTAGAGAAAGACCTGTGAATCCTTGTCAACTACAAACTTGGAAACAGTGACCAGTGTCAAACAGCAGTAGCAAAGGCAAACAAAGTCCTGTCTTGCATAAAAAGGGGTATCGAAGCAAGAGTGGATAACATTATTTTGCCATTATACAAATCATTGGTAAGACCTCACATTGAGTATGTAGTGCAAATTTGGCCACCAGTTCTGAAAATGGATATACTAGAACTAGAGAGGGTACAGAGAAGAGCAACAAAATTAATTAAAGGAATGGAGGACTTGACGTATGAGGAACGACTAGACAAACTTGGTTTATCGATCCAAATGTTTGTGTCGGCAGAAAAAACTGGCAACGGTGGTTTTGTACCGACAGTAAGCAATGCAAATGTTCCCACTAGTAAGAAATAACGGCAGTTCTGAAACACACGCCGCCTGTCGACAGAACAGCAACATCTCGCACCATAGAGGACAATGTAGAAGCAGAGCCAACAGCCATTCAAATGTTGGAGTCAGGGCTAACGCAAGTTAAATTACAACATTTCTCTCCAGAAATCTAACACCCATTTTTTCTGGAGAACATCACACAAGTAAGAGTAGAAAACCACCGTTGAGGAAAATAAAACACAGAAGCAGGTCAACCAAGGACATAAGCCAAGCATACAGAGGTCATATATTAACACCTGTAATGCCTAGCGAATACAACAACAACCCCTCCACATAAAACACCCCTAACATGCAATCTGGATATTCCAGGGCACCCCTTGAGGGCACAAGGGAATACCCAAATAAAAATAACATATGCCCAACACCAGGTCCCACTGTGTCAATGTGTAGAATATAGTCCCCTCAAATGTCCCACATACACATCTCCCCAAAAAATGTGTAAAATCAATATTATCAATCACCAATGCAGAACATAGCAACATGGGAAAAGTGATGCACCCTGAGCTGGTGCACATGGCGCACCAACATCACATGACACCCTGGTTGTGAACCACTGGCCTACACCATACAAACAAGTCACAGACAAACAATAAGAATCCAGCAACCGCACAGGGACAAGGGGAACACAAAGCAGCACAACATAAGCCATCCCAACACACCTTTGAACAACAGAGGTTAACACAAAACACAACATGCACACCTGTCACTCCAACAACAAATCAAGCTCACCTTTGTAACCTCAGCAGTCCATGGAGACAAAACACACACCTGACAGGTACATACCAATTACAAATAATCACACCACTAACCACAGACACACCAGAAAACAATTACTTGGATAACACACACCTTACCATTAGTTCATTATGACCACATCAAACTGAAAAAAGGGAAGAAAGGAAGGGTGCCCCCCCTGAAAAAAAAGAATAACTGACACACACTAATTACTAATGGGCCACTTTGATTTGTTTGTGGATACATGGTATTGCACGTCTGCTTTACATATACTTGCTCTCAGTCTATAGAGACATTAGTCTATGTTGGAATGTCTTCATGACTCCATATTCCTGTGCTGGATGGTTTTTACTTGAATTGATGTATTCACTTGATTAATTTTGTATTGCCTGATAAAGCTTTGGTTTGGTATACTCCTGTAGTGTGCATCAGTTCTTCATTTTTTTTTAGGGGGGGGGCCTGGTGGTTCTCCTCCGGTTGGTTAACCCCTTCCTTCGGTATCATTGTATATCCCTATGAGTGTACCTCAGCTGATCACAGTTTTATCTTGAGTAAGGAGTTATGTACAGAGCTGGTGTGATTCATCCCTTTGTTTTGGTCCCATCATTATGACCACATGAACAACACCTTACTGCTGTTTAACAGTGACAGCCCACCCTCCTCAGATGTAGTGTGAGAGAGACACTGACAGAGAGACAGACCAACAGCAGTATGCACACATGCTTGTACCTAAGACGACAGTGGAGGCGAACGTGTGAGAGGGCTAGGGTTCATCCCCCTCCTCCTCCTCCAAGCACCCCTGTCCAACAGCTGTCACCTGCTGCAACTGTTCATGCTCCGGCTGAAGGCCTGCTATGCTGACTTGTTCGTGTGTGTGTGTGTGTGTGTGTGTGTGTGTGTGTGTAGTATAGTGAATATGCCACTCCATTGCTTGTCAATGCTTTGTCTAGACATCAAGACCATGTGAGTTGTCCATCAAGGTGATAGCAAGCAGACATATGTATGTGTGTCACGAGGACCCTGAGCACACGCCTCATCAGTATGTAGATCGAGATCCAAGAAATAGCTCCTCTGTTTCATGGGTCTTGGTTTACACACTGATGTGTGTGCCCACTCACATATACGTATGTCTGCTTGCCATACCCGTGATACAAACCCCATAAGGTCATGATGGCTAGACAACACCCTGACAAGCAATGGATTGTTCACTCCGTGTCAGGTAACCATTCCAACTTGCTGCTGTTCTTGCCATTTAAATAGTAATATGATCTCTTTCTTATCTAAATGCTTTAAGTTCCCAAGCAGACTCCTTGAGCTGTACTCAATAAACTGAACAGGCAGGAGGACCAGATTCCCCAATAGGCAGGGTAGGAATCTACTTAGAGCTCCAAATTGTGATGTGGCGGTGCCTCAGCTCTGCACATACCTCCCAACATTTTCAATGGCCAAAGAGAGACAAACAGAACAAAATCAGAATCATACTATTGTAACTCAGGACGGATGATGGATAAAAGCAGATTTATTGAAATAATAAAAGCAGATACACAAAGCACTAACATCTTAAGTGTTTCGCACAGAACCGTGCTTAACCTTAGACTAGCCCAACAAAATATCCTCACTGATTATGTATCTTCAGAGCAACGTATTAAATTTGAATTGGCCAATCAACTGAACACGGCAATTAGTTCACTGTATCCAATAGTAGTCTGCAACAAAGACCTACCGTAAAACCAAGTATACAAAAGATTCAAATCACTGTATTCTCTTGAAAAGACCTGAATGTATCAATCCCAAATGGTCCTTATTTGCTCCATGATCCAAGTCGCTGTTGCTCCTTAGTTAAAGAGATAACATGCATCTTGAATTTTGTAGGTGCAGTACTTCAATGGTCTGAAATGTTATAGTGGCGCTATTGCAACACCATCTTGTGGACAACTCTGGTCAGTTGAACATAAACCTTCATAGGGCTGTGTAGCAACAGCGCTACTGTCACATTTCAGCCCATTGAGATACTGCACCTAAAAAATTCAAATTTGAGGTGCAATATCTTTTGAATAGAACACCTGTCAGCAGTGGGAGTGCACTGGTTTTACTCAGGAGGCTATACGCTGTAATATACAGCTTTTAACATATTAAAGGGATAGTAATACTTCATTTTAACTTTATTTTATTTTGTAGGCATTAAAAAAACATGAAGAATGATATAAGTCTTATCTCTGAAACCTTTATGGTTTAAGAGATATTCACAAACAAAGTATCCCCCCCCTGTTCAACCAGATAAGAAGGGAGATGCCCAGGTAGACTGCAGAGAGGGACAATCTTCAATTAAGATAATGGAAAAAGCTGAAAAACTTTTCAAGGGGGGAAGGGCTTTCATTGTTTTCATACAAAGAAAATTGTCCCCTTCTGTTATCTGTACTGTCATACAACCAGACTCACATCTGAGAAGAGATGGCTTACACTAGGAAAAAGGGGCGGGGAGGGGAACTTTGCTTGTGAATATCTCATAAACCATAAAGGTTTGAGAGATAAGACTTATATCATTCTTCATGTTTTTTTAATGCCTACAAAATAAAATAAAGTTAAAACGAAGTGTTACTATCCCTTTAAGTGTTACTATCCCTTTAACCGTTTGAGTGCCAGAGGGATACACAAGGCATTGCTTTGCAATGTGATACGTAACCATCTGGCATGCATTTGGGAGGAAACAATCCCAAGGCTACTTATAAACTTAATGGAAACATTTTAGGGGACTCATTGATAGAGAAAGACCTGGGAATCCTTGTCAACTACAAACTTGGAAACAGTGACCAGTGTCAAACAGCAGTAGCAAAGGCAAACAAAGTCCTGTCTTGCATAAAAAGGGGTATCGAAGCAAGAGTGGATAACATTATTTTGCCATTATACAAATCATTGGTAAGACCTCACATTGAGTATGTAGTGCAAATTTGGCCACCAGTTCTGAAAATGGATATACTAGAACTAGAGAGGGTACAGCAAAGAGCAACAAAATTAATTAAGGGAATGGAGGACTTGACGTATGAGGAACGACTAGACAAACTTGGTTTATTTACTCTAGAGAAAAGACAACTAAGAGGGTCTCCTCTTAGTTGTCTTTTCTCTAGAGTAAATAAACCAAGTTTGTCTAGTCATTCCTCATACATCAAGTCCTCCATTCCCTTAATTAATTTTGTTGCTTATCACATTGTACAAGTATATGAGAGGTCAATACAAGATCTCTGCAGTGAGCTATTTATTCCAAGGCCTAATCAGAGCCAGGGGACAACCCTTGAGGTTTAGACTTCAGCAAAGGAAGGTTTTTTTTGCAGTAAGGTCTGTTAAATTGTGGAATTCCTTGCCCAAGGAGGTGGCTACAGCAGATACAATGGATACGTTTAAGAGAAGACCGGATACATTTCTTTCAAAAGGGAACATACAAAGTTATACTGTATTAATAGGCAGATCGGGAAGGTCTGATAAAGACTAACTTATTTGGTAGCAGGAAAGCTATAAAATTCTCAGTCACTGGGATATGAGGAGAAGGTTGAACTAATTCTTTATTCAACCTAATTTACTAGGTTACTATGTTACAATTTGGCAGTTTAAGCAGCTGGCGTCTCGGTCTAGTAGTAAATCCATCTATGAGAACATACATATGGGATCTCTCCAGGTGATATCTCTGATCTTTAACACTTTAAGGACCAAAGCAGATGAGAAGGGATAGTAATGTTTCATAATAAAAGCAGCTCTAATTAATCATCATAGTATTTGGACCTTGGAAACTGTTATTCCAAACTGTCAGAGTTGCAGTTCTAGAGTAATTGAATGATATAGTATTCCCCTCCCGCCCCTTTTACTGATGTAACACTGCTCAGGCAGATCAGCAGGGTGTGTTCAAGTGGATTGCAGAGAGTTACAATCTTCAATTAAGATAAGAGAAAAAGCTGAAAAACCTGTCAAGGGGGGCAGAGTTTTCATTGTTCTCATAGGAAGAAGATTGACCCTTGATGTGAGCTGTCTGGTCTATGGACCAAATTCCACATCTGAGTGGGGGCTTACTCTAGGTAAAAGGGGCAGGAGGGGGAAACTTTCATTCAATTACTCTTGAACAACAATTCTGACAGTACAGAAATAACACTCTCTATGGCTCATATACTATGAAGATTAATTGGAGCTGCTGTTTTTGTAAAACATTACTATCATTTAAAGGGTTAATATTTGAATGACAGCATTTTCCACATGTAAAAGGTTTCTACATTGTGTGCCATCTCTGATGTGTAATAAGACTAAGTTTCTATGTAAAACATTTCCCACATTCAGAACATGTAAATGGTTTCTCTACTGTATGAATCCTCTGATGTGTAATGAGATGTGATGACTGTGTAAAACATTTCCCACATTCAGAACATGAAAATGGTTTCTCTCCTGTATGACTCCTCTGATGTGAAATAAGAGCTGATTTCTGTGTAAAACATTTCCCACATTCAGAACATGAAAATGGTTTCTCTCCTGTATGAATTCTCTGATGTGAAACAAGACTTGATTTCAGAGTAAAACATTTCTCACAATCAGAACATGAAAATGGTTTAAAGCCTGTATGAATCCTCTGATGTGAAACAAGACTTGATTTCAGATTAAAACCTTTCTCACAATCAGAACATGAAAATTGTTTCTCTCCTGTATGAATCCTCTGATGTGTAACAAGATTTGATTTCTTTGTAAAACATTTCCCACATTCAGAACACGAAAATGGTTTCTCTCCTTTATGAATCATCTGATGTGAAATAAGATTTGATTTTGAAGTAAAACATTTCCCACATTCAGAACACAAAAAAGGTTTCTCTCCTGTATGAATCATCTGATGTCTAATAAGATGCGATTTGTTTATAAAACATCTCCCACATTCAGTACATGAAAATGGTTTCTCTCCTGTATGAATCCTCTGATGTCTAATAAGAACTGATTTTGAAGTAAAACATTTCCCACATTCAGAACATGAATATGGTTTCTCATGTGTATGAATTATCTGCTGTACAACATGTTTTGATTTAATAGGAAATGGTTCCTGACATTCAGAATAAGAAAATCCCTTCTCTGTTATATGATATCTCTGATGTGTAACAAGGGCAGATTTAGATTTAAACCATTCTGGACATTCAGAGCAGCTGTACGGTCTCTCAGAGGTAAAAGCTGCACATTGTGTCCCTGTATTGTGTGTGAGACTAGACATATGGGGTTCTGTTAGATTGGCTCCTTCACGTGAGATGGATTTCTCAGACGTAGACCTTTTTACACTGTTACATGCAGAATGTCCTCCAGTTATGTCTGTTCCCTGATGACTCTGCATTACACAGATCTCTTCCATCATATCTCCTACTGAACCTATGGAGTGAGAACATGAAATATTATGTTACCAAATAGCATTTCACTTAGTACAAAACATGATTGAACATGTTAAATAAAAAAACAGTATATGGGAAAACGTACAAAAGCAGTTGTAGTAATTCTGGGGCAAGCCAAAGGCAAAATTTGGGCTGCATATAAATTCCCGAAATGCGGTGGAGGCCTTTCTAGCATGCAAGAGGTTAAATCACAGATCATTTGTTTGTCCTCTAAAGTTGGTTTACACCACAATTTACACAGACATATAGGGCATTAAATTACTCTTGTTCACCTGCCACATATAATTACATAGATGGCAAAACTGGACTTCCCTTGTTAAAACCAAATCAGAAATGATGGCATCTACCAACCACCCAGCACATGGCAAACCTCCTCAGTGGGACCTCCACGCAAAACAACAAATGGAAGCTGTTGGCTCTTGGAGACTTCAATGTTATTTGACTGGACTCCAAAAATACAAAATTCAGTTCACTGTGTTTAAGGGATTAAACTTAATACAACCAACATCCTCCGCTACTCGCATAGATCCAAAAACAAGCAGCTATACTCCTTTCATTCTGAGCAAGTAGAACCCAGATTTCAAGCGCAGTAGAAGATCTTTTAATGATTACTCCCTAGTGTAATGTGCATGGAAAATAAAGCCAATAACATCATGCCCCAAAGTTATAGTTGCTAGATCTCCAATGTTTCCTAAATGATCTAATCAATTAAACATATAGTACAAAATAAACCCAATACCGGGCCTAAACTCTGCAATTGACTATTTTACCTCTGAGCTCTTGCAGGTCTGTAATACCCATGTCCCACTAAGGATGGTCCGGGAAAAGGGGGGGGGGGGAGGGCATCTACTACGTTTTCAGATGGGCTTAGGTAATCATTCAGTAAATACGTTTCTCTTTTAGTTATCTGAATACAATATGTGTCTATTGCTGACACTGTCCCCAGTAACATAAGGGGTCCCACAAGGTTCCATTCCTGGCCCCCTTCTAGTTAAAGGTTTTGTAAATGATCTGTTCATGGATTACAAAGCATCTGCAGTTCACATGTAAACACTCAACACCATAATCTACATTACAATTTGTGTCAGAATTACTGAAGATTTCTCTAAAGTTCAAAGATGGATCAGTAATAACAACTTGTTTTTAAACACTGGCAAGAAGGTCACAATGGTATCTGATACACAGTGCAGATTACTTAAACACCACAATACCCATTTAACAATCATAACAAAAGTCTAATCATAATGTCTCAAGTCCACCCTTACAAGTTTCTCAGTGTGCGGCTAGACTCCAACCTCCCATTTGGTCTTGATGTTGATAAATGAACATCCAATCTTTATACTAAAGTAGGCGCTCTGTTTGTAAACTAATCCTGTCCAAGTCCCCTTGTAAGAAAATATATTGTGCAACAAGTGTTAATGCCAGTCATCGATTATGGCGATGTAGTAGTAGTATATACCAGTTGAAGAGCCCGTTACACGGGCCACAGTGCCACTGCCAGCCGGTTGCGACGCAGTCATGCGCAGTAGAGACTGCCCACGCTGTGGCTGATACAGAGCTGGACGCTCCTACGGAGTGACCAGCTCTGTATCAGCCGTGGTGCGGGCAGTCTCTACTGCGCATGACTGCGGCGTTACACACATTTTAGCGAATTATTATATAGGATGAGTCTGCTCCAAATTTTATCTTTGTAAACTCAACATTCTGTATAGTTCATTAAGTGGTTTTGCTTTCCAACCCTACACATCACTGTGATATGTTTAAAGACACAAACTGTCTAACAGTCAAATCCAGAAATACCCTCCACCTTTCCTACTTGAGTTATAACCACTTAGTATGTTCACTCCAGATCTTTATATTTCTATAACCTCTGCTCCACTTCCAGCAATTCCCTGACTATTCCACATTACCTGAGCAGTATGATCATTCCAGATCTCCATACTAACTATAACCTCCACTACTAACAACTCACTGACTATTCCACACTACCTGAGCAGTATGATCATTCCAGATCTCCATACTAACTATAACCTCCACTACTAACAACTCACTGACTATTCCACATTACCTGAGTAGTATGATCACTCCAGATCTCCATACTAACTATAACCTCCACTACTAACAACTCACTGACTATTCCACACTACCTGAGCAGTATGATCACTCCAGATCTCCATACTAACTATAACCTCCACTACTAACAACTCACTGACTATTCCACACTACCTGAGCAGTATGATCACTCCAGATCTCCATACTAACTATAACCTCCACTACTAACAACTCACAGACTATTCCACACTACCTGAGCAGTATGATCACTCCGGATCTCCATACTAACTATAACCTCCACTACTAACAACTCACTGACTATTCCACACTACCTGAGCAGTATGATCACTCCAGATCTCCATACTAACTATAACCTCCACTACTAACAACTCACTGACTATTCCACACTACCTGAGCAATATGATCACTCCAGATCTCCATACTAACTATAACCTCCACTGCTAACAATTCACTGACTATTCCACACTACCTGAGCAGTATGGTCACTCCAGATCTCCATACTAACTATAACCTCCACTACTAACAACTCACTGACTATTCCACACTACCTGAGCAGTATGATCACTCCAGATCTCCATACTAACTATAACCTCCACTACTAACAACTCACTGACTATTCCACACTACCTGAGCAGTATGGTCACTCCAGATCTCCATACTAACTATAACCTCCACTACTAACAACTCACTGACTATTCCACACTACCTGAGCAGTATGATCACTCCAGATATCCATACTAACTATAACCTCCACTGCTAACAATTCACTGACTATTCCACACTACCTGAGCAGTGTAATCACTCCAGATCTCCATACTAACTATAACCTCCACTCCACTACTAACAACTCACTGACTATTCCACACTACCTGAGCAGTATGATCACTCCGGATCTCCATACTAACTATAACCTCCACTGATAACAACTCACTGACTATTCCACACTAACTGAGCAGTATGATAACTCCAGATCTCCATACTAACTATAACCTCCACTACTAACAACTCACTGACTATTCCACACTACCTGAGCAGTATGATCACTCCGGATCTCCATACTAACTATAACCTCCACTGATAACTCACTGACTATTCCACACTACCTGAGCAGTATGATCACTCCAGATCTCCATACTAACTATAACCTCCACTGATAACAACTCATTGACTATTTCACACTATCTGAGCAGTATGATCACTCCAGAACTCCATACTAACTATAACCTCCACTACTAACAACTCACTGACTATTCCACACTACCTGAGCAGTATGATCACTCCAGCTCTCCATACTAACTATAACCTCCACTACTAACAACTCACTGACTATTCCACACTACCTGAGCAGTATGATCACTCCAGCTCTCCATACTAACTATAACCTCCACTACTAACAACTCACTAACTATTCCACACTAACTGATCAGTATGATCACTCCAGATCTCCATACTAACTATAACCTCCACTGCTAACAACTCACTGACTATTCCACTCTACCTGAGCAGTATGATCACTCCAGATCTCCATACTAAATATATAACCTCCACGATTAACAACTCACTGACTATTCCACACTACCTGAGCAGTATGATTACTCCAGATCTCCGTACTAACTATAACCTCCACTACTAACAACTCACTGACTATTCCACTCTACCTGAGCAGTATGATCACTCCAGATCTCCATACTAACTATAACCTCCACTCCACTACTAACAACTCACTGACTATTCCACACTACCTGAACAGTATGATCACTCCAGATCTCCATACTAACTATAACCTCCACTACTAACAACTCACTGACTATTCCACACTACCTGAGCAGTATGATCACTCTAGATCTCCATACTAACTATAACCTCCACTACTAACAACTCACTGACTATTCCACACTACCTGAGCAGTATGATCACACCAGATCTCAATACTAACTATAACCTCCACTACTAACAACTCACTGACTATTCCACACTACCTGAGCAGTATGATCACTCCAGATTTCCATACTAACTATAACCTCCACTACTAACAACTCACTGACTATTCCACACTACCTGAGCAGTATGATCACTCCAGATCTCCATGCTAACTATAACCTCCACTACTAACAACTCACTAACTATTCCACACTACCTGAGCAGTATGATCACTCCACATCTCAAATACTCATTTCAATTACATCTACATACGGGGAGAGCACAAAAAGAATCTAAAAGCACTATCATTACTATTAATAAAGGTGCAAGACAGTAAATACTTACAAGCTCTCGGAGGAGACCTTTGCCAATCCGACCTTGCTGAACAGCCATAAACCATGTCCCACTACTTCAGATCTCTTGGCACAGTCTCAGATGCTGTACTACAATTGCCTCCTTTCTTGTTGGTGCTTTATCCCTTCACTTTATCCTACCCACTTATAAAGTTGCAATAAGACAATTTGATACGGGTCCAAGACCCAGGTGGGTAAGCATCTGCTTTCAGGCCCCATCATCTCAGAGTACAACTTTGTCTGAGTGAGAGTTTCCCATAGGGAACGTGGCAAGGAGTTACTGACACTCAACAGAGGGGAGCTACAGCCCAACGCATATTGCAGACTACTCTCTGCTTTATCACAGGTTACTATATGTCCATAAGTCCTCCTATATATAAACTTTGTTCTTCTGATTAAAGCCAATTATCTCTCTATGATACTGGGAATAAATCCAATATTCCCCTATGTTGTAGATGGTTTGCTACAGAATGTCACAATTTCATTGATATACCAGTCTCTCTATGAATTCATTGGTGAGCATGTATGAAGCCAAAGGAGGAGAAATTCTAGGGCAAACGAACTGCAAACTGGGAAAAATAAATATTCCCAAATGTCTATTGAATATTCATGCTAGAGGTGAACCCCCACCCCCACAAAAAAAATACTTAGAATTTTGCCTAACAATTAATCTGAGTCCAGCTATTTAGTATTATCTTAATATATAGATTAACAATCACCTGTCCTGGACCTTCTGGGAATTAATGTTTTCTTAGATACATGGTGATCTCTTCCATACGGCTCTTCTCCTCTTTCTATCACCAGTATAACTGCAGGCTTCCCACTGATATAACCTGTGCATGGAGATTTAAATATGATGACTTTAACAGACTGATTATGAAAATACTAGTTGAAAGGCCCGTTAGATGGGCCACAGTGCCACTACCAGATGGTCGCGGGGCAGTCACGCTCAGTAGAGACTGCCCACGCAGCGGCTGATACACAGCTGGATGCTCCTTTGGAACGCCTCGCTCTTTATCAGCCTTGTCACAGGCAGTCTCTACTGCGCATGACTGATTCGTTACAAACTTTCTAGCAAATTATTTTATAGAATAACTTATTTACCTAACATGGAAGTTTCCATATAAATATATGAAATTATTTTTTTTCCTTTACAGTTAAATGGGATACTAACCCATAAAACAACTTGGGTGATTCTGAAAGAGATTTCAAGGGATAGTAATACCTCATTTAAACTTTAGCTTTGGGTATTATTTATTATTTTTTTTTAACATATTGCACAATATACTGTTAATTACAGATTTGTAGTTCAAATACTATTGCACCCGAAAGGATCCCACCCCTTCCCCTGCGTCACTGATCCTCTCTGTCTGGTCCGGGGAGAGGGACACTCTTCAGTAAGCAAAAGGAAAATCCTGCCCGTTTTTCCTTATACTTACTGAATGAAGATTGTCCCTCGCTGCATCCATCCAGTCCCATGACCGGATTCAAAATCTAACGGAAGGCGGCCAGAAGGGGGTGGGGTCCTTTCAGCTTGAATTGCTTTGGAACTAGAAATCTTTAATTAACTATATATAATGCAATATGTTAAAAAAAATTATACATATTACTCTGAGCTAAAGTTTAAACGAGGTATTACTATCCCCTTCAAAATAACAGTTTTTGTATTAGCAATTTTAATTTTGAAAATGAGTTTGGGAATCATTCAGATTTAAACATAAAGCTAAGTAAGAAATGGCGTGCAGTCACTACGCTGTTATTTTATGCAGAATTTTCCCCCTCCCTCCCCTTTTCCCTGAAGTCAGTATTTCAGGCTGAGATCCAACAACGGATCACAATGAAGGACAATCTTCAGTTAGTATTGGGAAAAACCTGTCCTCCTTCGACAAGGAGGGCAAGATTTTCCTTATACTGACTGAGGGGAGATTGTCCCTCATTGTGATTTGTCTGGTAAAGCGGCCGGAATTCAGATCTGAGGGGAGGCGGCATTTGAAAGGGGCGGGAAGGGTAAACTTCTACATAAAATAACATCGTAATCGTACAGTTTTGGACAATAAGAGCAGCAGCAGACAGGATTATTGCTTACGATGAACAAACTGAGCTACTTTGGTAACTTTCTCTTACTAACCCTTTAAATGCTAATCATGTTTCACCTTGTGAAAAGGATCCCTGTATTTAGGGTGATATTACCTAGAGATGTAAGGGTTCGGTAATTCTCCATCATGACATCCCTGTAAAGTCCCTTCTCTTCTTCTCTTAAAAAGTCCCACTCCTCCTTAGAGAAGTAAATTGCAAAGTCATCAAACTCAAACTGTCCCTGAAAATGAAAATTCTTCAGTCAGTGGATGTTTTTGTACAAAAACATCATCCTAAGAGCGGAATTAGGAAAATGAGATTCATGAAAATATTTCTAAATTTATTGTATGATTTTTCCAACTGAAATATTTATTTGCTCCCTGTGGTACGGATGGATTACACCACTTTGCTTTTATACCAAAGGCCCATGGGAGAAAAACACAAACACACATATGTACATGAACACACACACAGAATTATATATATAGAAACATACCAAGGGACTGAGATCAGAGAGACAGAACAGAGGTGAATTCACATAAACATACAGTATAGTGTATATATAATATGGATTTATCACACAGATACACAGAGATCAGACACACACAGTATAGTGTAAATATAATATGGATTTATCATACAGATACACAGAGATCATACACAGTATAGTGTATATATAATATGGATTTATCATAAAGATACACAGGGATCAGACACACAGTATTGTGTATATATAATATGGATTTATCATACAAAGAGATTAGACACACATTATAGTGTATATATTATTATATGGATTTATCATACACAGAGATCAGACACACACACACTATAGTGTATATATAATACAGATACATAGAGATCAGACACACACAGTAAAGTGTATATATAATATGGATTTATCATACACAGAGATCAGACACACACAGTATAGTGCATATATAATATGGATTGAACATACAGACACACAGAGGAGGTGAATGCCCAGGATTCAGACACATGATGATACCTGGGAACTTTCAAAATGACCCTGAGATCTTTGAACTATTAACCCATAAAGTTCCTTAGAATGTAGTTTTCAGGTAATATAGCCCTGTTTGTTATAACTGGGAGGTGTTCTTGTCCATCCTCAAGGAACATGATGTAAGTGAGTTGTCACTGCCTGAACATACAGAAGAGAAGCAGGATGAATCCTCTCTTTCTGGTACAAACAGTACAATTTAGAGACTAAATAAGCAGCTCTTTCCTGTGGATGAGATAGTAGTTACCACTGAGCTGTCTCACCCTGAGATTTGGGTCAGACCCTGAGAGTTCCCAGGTATGCACATGATATTTATTATCAGTCTCTACATGAACCTTTGTGCAGATCCTCAAATAACCATTGAGAAGAGAAAAATGACCACTCACCATTGTACAGCTGGACACCAGGAAGCAAACTGTCACCGAAATAGCGTCCGTATGGAAACAATAGAACTGCGTGGAACGTTCCTAATAGGGAACACTGACATCTAGTGGTAAGGATAGGGAATGCACAGAGCTGATAAAATAAATGTGTGACAAATCCAGGTACATATGTAGGAAACTGCAGGATCCGAATCAGGAGCAGAACAACACTAAATAGTGCACATCATGTGGGTGTTACATGGAGTTACCCTGTACAGATAAACTGCCTCTTATACACGTACCCTGCTGGGTATATCACTGTCACACTGAGGTTGGTAATATCACTGTGTATATTACCCTATTGCAGGTGCACTATCCCCAAGAATTAGATCCTTTACCACTAAAATCTGCCCTGATATTGCACCTCCTCTGGGTGATAGGTGATCAAGGCCAGGGGAGGGCTGGCAACTTTTGGACTGGGGGGGGGAAGTAAAATCAAGTGGCCCATTTCTACTATCGCTCCAGCCCACTGTCCCAAGACCAACCCCTTTATAATTACCATTAATGTGGTGAAGTAAAACAAGCATCATGGTGCCTTACAATATGCTTTTTGTCATGTAGCACCTACTTCAGTGGTAATATGGCAATACAGATATATACTGTGGATTATTTTTATCCTAATTAGTTTTGAAATACCACTTACAATTGAAATGGAGCTATACTACTAATACCACAGAGCTTACAATTGAAATGGAGCTATACTAGTAATACCACAGAGCTTACAATTGAAATGGAGCTATACTAGTGATACCACAGAGCTTACAATTGAAATGGAGCTATACTAGTAATACCACAGAGTTTACAATTGAAATGAAGATATACTAGTAATACAACAGAGCTTACAATTGAAATGGAGCTATACTAGTGATACCACAGTGCTTACAATTGAAATGGAGTTACACTAGTAATACCACAGAGTTTACAATGGAAATGGAGATATACTAGTAATACCACAGAGCTTACAATTGAAATGGAGCCATACTAGTAATACCACAGAGCTTACAATTGAAATGGAGCTATACTAGTCATACCACAGAGCTTACAATTGAAATGGAGTTATACTAGTGATACCACAGAGCTTACAATTGAAATGGAGCTACATTAGTAATACCACAGTGCTTACAATTGAAATGGAGCTATACTAGTAAGACCACAGTCCTTACAATTGAAATGGAGCTACACTAGTAAGACCACAGAGCTTACAATTGAAATGGAGCTAAACTAGTGATACCACAGAGCTTACAATTGAAATGGTGCTATATTAGTAATACCACAGTGCTTACAATTGAAATGGAGCTATACTAGTAATACCATAGAGCTTACAATTGAAATGGAGCTATACTAGTGATACCACAGAGCTTACAATTGAAATGGAATTACACTAATAATACCACAGCTTACAATTGAAATGGAGTTATAATAGTAATACCACAGAGCTTACAATTGAAATTGAGCTATACTAGTAATACCACAGTGCTTACAATTGAAATGGAGCAATGCTAGCGATACCACAGAGCTTACAATTGAAATGGAGGTATACTAGTAATATCACAGAGCTTACAATTGAAATGGAGCTATATTAGTAATACCAATGTGCTTACAATTGAAATGTGCACATCCAGCTGCCTACCATGTGGCTATAAAGACAAGTACAAAGTAGCCATCTGAAGCAGCATTAATTACTTCTTGTACTAAAGTGACTTCCTGAACGTTAGCGATCCTCCTGTCCTCTAATGGATAGGGCAGGTAGATCTAACTAGACTTGCTGCCTATCTACATATCTAAGTTGAGATGAAAGGACAGAGAAAGGCAGCCACAAAAGGTGATCTACCTCGATAATCCATCATAGTGTCAGCAGAAGGCTTATATTGCAGTATTGAATAGTTTCCTGCTGGTAGATTTGGATCTGAGATCATTGATGTATATGACTTGATTTATTTGCAGGGTCCTATGCCTCCTTTGGAGAGGTTTTTAATTGTTTTTAAATTGTCAACCATTGTATTATTGACTATTGTTGTACAAATAAAATGTATTCTTGCTTTTGTATTTTTTCAATCTCTTGTCAGTGTGCCTCATTTATGGGATCTGCTTTGTCCTTAGAGGGGATGTGCTGTTAGTCATCTTCCAACCTGAGACTTTTTTGTATAGGAATTTTATTAAAGGCACGGAGGTAAATATTATGCTATAATCCTTCTCCACTGCTCCACTCAGCAGCAAGAAAACTTTATTGTTACAAACAGAGAAAAAAAAAAAAAAAAGAACTGAAACCATCATACTCCTCCCCCCAGTTAACCACTCCCACAATATATATAAAATTGGGATGCAGCCTTAAGCTCCTCCTGTTTCGTATGGAAGCGACCAAAGAACCTGATCCATTGGAAACTTATCTCAGAAACAGCAACCAGGAACCAACATCTGACCACACACTAAGCAGAACAGTGATATCCACCTGGAAGGAGAGGAGAAACAGTGAAAGGGGAGGGAACACAGGGAGGGATAATATTCGCCTCCGTATCTTTAATAAAATTCCGACTTTTGTCAAAATTGTTAGGAAAAGCACGGAGGCTTCATATTATGCTAGTTCGAAGCTGGACAAACAAGTTAACTAGAAACAAGATAAGTTAAAATAAAGACCCTAAATGTACACACTCTAGACCAATCAGCAACACAGAGCACAAACTACAAGACAACTATGAATAACCAAAAACAATAAGGGGGAGAGCATCATAGTGTATCACTTGAAACAAATGGAAACATGTTTGAAAGAGAAAATTATTTCACTCACATTTTTCTGTTGATAAGTAGCAAATTCTTGTGGAGGATATTAACACTGCTCCACACAGATAGCCTCCAGGGATCCGCTCTATCACTCCATGATCACTCCATCTCGGGACACGCTGGAGAACGACAAACTCAAAAAAATACACACAGGAGGAGAGCTTCCAAACAAAACAGTAATATACTGAGTAACAGTTGCTACTTAAATCTCCCACCGGCCTGTTTTTTTCCAAAGCCGGTAAGAACACCAGCGGGGAATGATAGCCGCTCCTCCCCGCAAATGAACCACACCACTCAAATGGCTTAAGTAAGCACACTGGTACAAAAAGGACTGGATACGAACACGGACCGATAAAAATAAAATATGAATTTATTAAAAAGCTTGTAACATGACATTTAAAATCCTAACATGGTTCATAGCCTGCTGACCACTTCTTCAGAGAAATGTCAGAAACCCGGGAGAAAAGGTACCTGCAAGAAGCCCCACTAACCAAGCCTAAGAGTGAGGAAGGTCAAACTCCTCCAATAAGAGATAGAGGAGCAAGCTGCTGAGGAACGACGCAGGGGTGCGAAGCTCGCGTATGGAGGTTACCAGAAGGGAGATGCGTTGCGGCCTAGGCCGTATAAAGGTGCTAGCCGCAAGGCTAGATTGGACCCCTTTGGTTGAGCCAAAGAGGTCCCACGATGCCCCCCTCCTGACAATCTATACTACCGCTATCCCCAGGGAGAAAACAAACTCCAACAGGAACAATACTCACTCAGATGGTCAGAAGGGCTAAGAGGAGGTCCTTCCAAGAGTCAGAAGAATAGTCAGCAGAGCCGGGTCATACACAGGAGCAACAGGAACACCACTGGAGCGGCAGGCAGAGAGTGTTGACGGGATACCAAACCGGGTCATACACGGAGACCTACAGGACACAGGAGAGGAAGTTGGATCAGAACAAGGCTGAGAAGAACACTGAGGAAGAGCCAGACTTCAGACTAAGAGAACACTGCTAGGCTGGGGACGCTATAACAACACGTCCAGGCAAATAACTCACCCCCTGAAATAGCAGTAGGGACAGGAAGAGGCAGGGATGGAGGTCCACATCTGGCACAGCGGATGTGTATGCACCCAGTAGGGGAAGAGATGGAGAGAACAGTGCATGCGCTAAGCTAGCCGGAACTGGCTACCACGCATGCTCCCGACCGGAAAAGAGACGCGGCCAACAGAGAGAAAGGGAAGACCGGACGGGGAACGCACAAGATGCAGACGCGAACCCGGAGGCAGGTATGACAAGAAATCTATAGGTCCGCTTTCATAGAGGGAGCTAAATACCCCAATGTGATTATCAGACCGCTAGATTGGTCAACAAAAATACAAAAAAAACCAAAGCTTTGGAAACATACAGGCCGGTGGGAGATTTAGATGTAGCAACTATTACTCATGAACTTCAGTATATTACTGTTTTGTTTGGAAGCTCTCCTCCTGTGTGAATTTTTTTTGGTTTGTCGTTCTAAAACAACCATGAGGCTGCAAAGCCATGGACACAAACTCTCCCCGAAAGGCAGAAACCCAATAGTCACAGCCATGCCAGTCAAACACGTCCCAACAGCTGGCAAGCAGGCCTTCACTGATCTGAATGACTAGACGTCAACATACCCCAAAATAAGGTGACCCATCTAGGAGCCAAGAATCCTACCAGGTGGACAATCCACCAAAGATAGAATGACCAACTTGGTGGAAGACACGGGGAGACCAGGGTAGAAAAGAAAGTCCCAACCGAAACCACACCAATCAGCACAAAGGCATTAGGCAAGACAAAAGCTACAAACAGCAAAAGCCGAACCGAAATACCAGGAATGCACAGTAAAGATCCGCGAGGACCCAAACCCGAACCCCCAATGCGAAAAGGAATGACAGTACAGAACTGAACCACCTAGACCCAGAGAAAGGTAAACAGACCGACACGCACAGAGAAATAGTTTGAAAAACATTACAAGGGAAAACCAATGTCACAGTTCCCCAGAGAAGTTCAGGAGTCAGTACGGTATAGTTAAATGCAATTTATTAACAATATGATAGGTATTACAATATATACAACAGGATCAAGCAGAGGGTTACAAGCCAGCAAGCACTGCTATCAGAAATAATAGGCTGCCAAGCTTGACCACACTGCTGGAGACTAGGCCACTGGTAGTCTCTGCAGGAACCAGGAGCAGGAACAGGAACACATGACTCTGATCCAATGTAGCGAGAATACTGACTCACGCCTGCAGTCAGTAGATAAAGAAAACGGATAACTGAGTCATGCCTGCAGTCAGCATCAGAGCTAGTCTGCCAGAGCCCCAGGTCTGCACTAGGTTGGGTGTCTGCTAGGTACAAGGGATAGAAGTAAGAATAGTCAGACAGAGCCAGAAGTCAGCAACAGAGAGGGTAGTCAGACAAGCCAGGTCATTCACAGTTCAGGTAGTCAGCCAGAGCCACAGGTCTGCACCAGATTGGATGTCCACTATAAGGATAAGGCAGGAGAGTAGTCAGACAGAGCCACAGGTCAGCACCAGATTGGATGTCCACTATAAGGATAAGGCAGGAGAATAGTCAGACAGAGCCACAGGTTAGAACCAGGTTGGGTGTCCACTATAGGGATAGACAAAAGAATAGTCAGACAGAGCCACAGGTCAGCACCAGGTTGGATGGAAGACAAGCCAGGTGTAAGAAAGTCAGAATGGATCAAATATGACTTAGAACAGGGGTTTGTCTGTGGATATATATATATATATATATGTGTGTGTGTTTATGTATGTGTACATGTCTTTATCTATATGGATATGAACGTTGTATACAATTTTTTATGTGTGTGTATGTGTGTATATATAAATATAAATATATATATATATATATATAGCTATAAAATGCATGGGTATATATCTGTATTATGTCTTAGAAGAGAGGGAATTCTATTTGCTTAATTAAGAATTCAAGACAATTTCAGATGTCCCAGACTGCAGGGGATTGTTTCAAAGGGTTGTTACAGGATGTTCTTCCTTGGTTAGGTGTTTGAGAAATCAAAGAAAGGTCTCTCCTAGTTACATAAGAAAGGAGTGAGGACTGATGAACAGCCTTTTGTTTCTCAACTAACTAAAGAGTTCAGATAAGAAACCAAATGCTCCTGTTCCTGGAGTCTTCCCTATCAGTAATATCTCTTTGATGTCACCATGAATGGCAAGTGGGTGTGGTGAGGAAAGGTCAGCTGAGCTAACCAGTTTACACCAGACCTAAGTGATATGAAATATGGTTTTTTTTTGGAAATATGTATTTTTGTATTATGTATTATGTATTATGTATTGGAAATATGTATTTTTGTATTATGTATTATGTATTATGTATTGGAAATATGTATTTTTGGAACTGGAATCTGAACTGGAGGAGAACTTGAGGAGAGTATGAGATGAGAGCAGAGAACTGAATGAGAGCAGCCTGAGCCCAGCAGTCCTGATCCCTGTCCAGATGTGAGCCCAGCAGTCCTGATCCCTGTCCAGATGTGAGCCCAGCAGTCCTGATCCCTGTCCAGATGTGAGCCCAGCAGTCCTGATCCCTGTCCAGATGTGAGCCCAGCAGTCCTGATCCCTGTCCAGATGTGAGCCCAGCAGTCCTGATCCCTGTCCAGATGTGAGCCCAGCAGACCTGATCCCTGTCCAGATGTGAGCCCAGCAGTCCTGATCCCTGTCCAGATGTGAGCACAGCAGTCCTGATCCCTGTCCAGATGTGAGCACAGCAGTCCTGATCCCTGTCCAGATGTGAGCACAGCAGTCCTGATCCCTGTCCAGATGTGAGCCCAGCAGTCCTGATCCCTGTCCAGATGTGAGCCCAGCAGTCCTGATCCCTGTCCAGATGTGAGCCCAGCAGTCCTGATCCCTGTCCAGATGTGAGCACAGCAGTCCTGATCCCTGTCCAGATGTGAGCCCAGCAGTCCCGATCCCTGTCCAGATGTGAGCACAGCAGTCCTGATCCCTGTCCAGATGTGAGCCCAGCAGTCCCGATCCCTGTCCAGATGTGAGCCCAGCAGTCCTGATCCCTGTCCAGATGTGAGCCCAGCAGTCCTGATCCCTGTCCAGATGTGAGCCCAGCAGTCCCGATCGCACAGCAGTCCTGATCCCTGTCCAGATGTGAGCGCAGCAGTCCTGATCCCTGTCCAGATGTGAGCACAGCAGTCCTGATCCCTGTCCAGATGTGAGCCCAGCAGTCCTGATCCCTGTCCAGATGTGAGCCCAGCCGTCCTGATCCCTGTCCAGATGTGAGCGCAGCAGTCCTGATCACTGTCCAGATGTGAGCCCAGCAGTCCTGATCCCTGTCCAGATGTGAGCCCAGAAGATAAGAGATCAGAAACCAAGATTTGTGCTGGAGGGTGTGAGGAGATTTTCATCATATAATTCACTGGTATCCAATTCAATTCTATCTTTTCAATACCTGTAATCTATAATATTATTCAATTCATGTATATACCAACCAAACTGTAACAGTATTTTGATTCTGTACATAATACAATCAGCTTTTAATATTATCCCTTATCTGTGTGATTCTTACGTTACAACCTACCCCCAAAGAACAATTGTACCCTTGGCAAGAGGGGCTAGATAGAATTTCTTACACTGGTCATACACAGAGCCCAAGATAATAGAACTGCTTTAAACAACAACACAAGGGCAACTGAGTCAGGACTCTGTCTGCCCTTTAAAACCCTCCTCAGGAAGTAGGTAGGGGGAGCAGCTCAGAAGGAGGAAGTAGGTAGGAGGAGACTACAGGAAGCAAACACATAAAACAGAGGCCTGTTGCATGCATGAAGCCTCGCGCCTGCTGATGACACTGAAACCAAAGTAAGCTGTAAAAACCAAAGAAAAAATCCAAAGCATTAAGAAAAATCAAGCACAATCCAGACCTACCCAATGGGGGAAAAGAAAATAGAGGATGAAAAGACGCCAGAAAACAAAAACACAGAGGAGAGCCGACAGATGCAAGTACACCAACCCACAGGATGGCCATCCACCGAACATGACTCGATGCAAAGTCTGAGAGATACCGAGGACTCACAGTAGAGGCCTACCTCAGCCAATCAGAGGCAACAGAAAACACAACGAGAATGGAAGCAAACGGACACTGAATCAAGAAACGCACCATGCACCAATGAGGCCAGACTGAACCCACAAAAAAATGCATTGGGCAGCCTTCACAAGGAAAAGCAACCCAGAGGCATCTGAAAAACCAAGCAGTCCCCAGGCGGAATCTACCCGAAAAACCAAATAGCTGGAACGGGGAAATACCCAAACAGATAGAGACGCCAAGGCTGCCAGCCAACTGGGAGTAGCACCCAACCGGTCAAGACCGACAATCAAAAACAAGATGGAAACAAAGAGACCTTCAGTCCTGCAGTAACACCCATGGAACAGAAGGAAAACAAAACGGCGGGAGAGTCTACCCCCCACGTCCCCAAGGAAAGAAAAGAAACCCCACAAAAATATTCCTCTAGAGAAAAGCACGTAGCGAGGAACTAAGCTGCACCAACCAAAGACATCCATATGTGGAGGAGTCAAAAAACGGATTCAACAGGCGGGATCACACACAGCAAAAAGCAATCCTTGCATAGAGGGGGAAAAAAATGGCTGCCACTCACTCCTACACCACAGACACACACACATGCCCCCCACATACTGGCAGACACATACACACATATACACACACACACTCATACATAGAGACACGCACGCTGAGCAGCTGAGGATGATGGGAACCAAATCTGTATTATGCATCAGGGTTCCCAGCACTTAGATACAAGGTTATGGGCTGGCTACAATAAACCACTCATATGCATCTTCTTCATTCCCTGTCAGTGACCCTGCACAGCCCTGCCAATTACTACAAATGAGACGATTTCTAACCAATCAGCAGGCAGGATGCTGGGGAGCTGACACAGAGAAGCTGGGAAAGTGGAACAACGCAGAGACATGATCAGGCAGTGCAGAGCAGGGCTTCAGCTGAGCTGGTAAATGGCAGAGACATGGTTGTGATTGTATTTATATATTGTACAAAGACAGAGAAAGAGAGCAGATTGTTTGTTAGTCTGTCTGTAAGTAGAGGTGCCAGTTACTGCAATCATCTCCATGCTGTACATAGCTCACTGTATAGCATGTATGACAAACTATTTATATATGGTCTGGCGTTGTATAGTATACAGTGTGCATGTGTCTGTGTATAAGGACTGGCATTATACAGTATAGAAGGGACAGTCCCTGTTTGAGACCCAAATCCCTCTGCTCCTCTATTTAGGAGATCACACTGTGTGGTGTATATACCAGTGTATCAGATTGCTCCACATCAATAAAACCCACAGTAATGTGGGTATAAACTTCTGTATATATCTTATAAATTAGTCTGTGTAAAAAATACTTTCATCTTCTTCTAAATCATTCACTTACACAAAGAGTAACACCACCTAAAACACAAGTGTCCCTCTTTAGCCATTTGACATGTTGCGAGGTATGTTACTTACTCCGCTCACAGTGCATGTGTATGTATGTATGTTGCATGCATCTCTGTCTATCACTGTGTGTCCCCCTGTATATGTGTGTGTTTGCACATGTCTGTGTATCACTGTGTGTACCTTTCTGAAACGTACACCCTACGCCATATTTCACTATCATAACATATATTTAAAAAAATCCAAAACATTCCCTGCATTACATGACAGGCAATGCCATCCCACATTGCTAGTTGAGAATATTGGACTCAAAGGAAACCAGGAGGCAGTGCCTAAGAAGGGAAAAGAACAATAGAGCCATAGGAAAAGTATAATTACAATTGGTGTAGGCACTGGGAACGAATTGCCCTTAAATGTAAACAGTAACAATGAATATGCCATTTAAAAACTGGTGGTATAAAGCACTACAAGAAAGAAATCAGCCCAGGAACCACTTAGGTAGACTGGAAGAGACAGGGACTGTGCACGTCCTGAAGCCGAGTCGCACGTGCGCGACTATGCGAAGCCGTTCATGCGCAATAGCGAGGCTCAGCCGGGGGAGTTCTATCAACCACTCCAGGTGGACAGGGGAAAATGGCTCCAACAAGGAGAGAGGCAAGAGTGCACCAAAGAGCCCAGCAAGGCTAAAAGAGGGGAAAAACCACAGGGAAAAGCCCAACGGAAAGGAATGAACAAACACGTACAGTAACATTATATCAGAAACACACATAAACAAGGGGCTCTACAGCAAGAGCCCAGTACCAACAAAAACTGAGAAATCTACCCACAGATAAAAAACTCAAACAAAAGGGATGTACAATATTATTTATCAGAGGAAAAAAGCATCAATAAACCTCAACAAAGAGGGATCTAAACTACAGTCAATTGGAGAGCAAAATAGTGACTGACCCCAGACAGCCAAAAAGCATAACAGTGATTCAGGGAGAGTCATAGTGGGACAATAAAGAGACACACAGGACAATAGTGTACAAGCACACATGTATAATATAATACATAATATACCAGTAATACAGCCATGTATAATATTGTCAGACTATTTATATGAAGGTATCCAAAGGGTTAAAACAAGAGAACCACTTAGGTTGGATGTCTTCACTTACATAGACAAATGACAATATAAAATAATTTGAGAACTTTATACTTTATTATGTATTGACACGCTACTTCACAGTAAAGAATTGATAATAATCAATCCCTCATATTTGTGCAAAATATATATATTTTATTATATACAATATACTATATATATATAACAACTATCAGCAACAATGAAATATATTAATGATTAGTAATTACAATAGATACTTAGGAAACCAAACCACAAGTATTACCATGAGGATTACCAGCAGTGAAAGGGTTAACCACACATAGATATATTCAGCGGTATTAAATAACAATAATTGCACTCAGTAGCATAGAAAAGGTTAATTGATCCTTACAATTAATATAATACAGTTGGCAGCAGTGTATATGAATACCCTCTGCCCCAGAAACTGTATAGACTATGCTAATTATGATGTAAGGGGTATTGGGAGATTAATTAAATAATGCCTCTAACAATTCCTTCTACCATATATCAATAATAATCAAGTTTAGGGAATAACTGGAATAGAATCCCAGATTAATCACTATAATTTAATTATGTACTGATTTCAACCATTGCATACCTTCTGAATAAAACATATAAATTGCAAGTAATATAGTCAATCAAAGATTATACCAATAATCTACCTAGAATTAATCCAATAACATATGTCTAGTAAGTATACCAACTTCATGCAACATATATCATAATTTTGACTATAGCAACATATATAAAACCTATAGGCACTCCAAGGGTTAATCCATTGATTTAAAATAGATGCAACACCCAGAATTGTGTCTTTCGTCTATTGGAAGTGAATACTTCCAATTTGAAAAAGACAAACCTGGTACCTGCACAAATCACTTTAGAATGAACACCGTAAATAAATAGACAAACAGCAGTTAGAGAGTTAATAAATGAATTCCAAGGATTCCCTTGATTAAATATTAGCTATTATAATTTTTCCAGAAACACAAAATTCTAGACATAACAAAAATTATATTAACCAGTATACACAAGGATAACTATATCTCACTGCTCTCACTATTTTATGATCTCTCTGGCAATTTATAACAATAAATTAATTAATTCTGCATAATTTCAGAATTACTATGCTAAATATAGCTGAACATAATATTTGCTATAATAAAACTGGCCAGGCTTCTATCTAGCAAATAAATAACTTTCACTGTCGTCCAATACAGGTTACTGGTACATTGGGAGACGATCCGCCCCTTTAAGTAGGCAGGAACATTTCTCTAAATGTATGCAGGGGGTGGAGCCTCCCCTCCCTCTTAAGCTGCCCTCAGCCAGAACAAGTCAGATTGATTTGTTCCTGCGTGCTGTGCACATCAGGTGGAGAACATCTCTCAATCAACTTTAGTTTTTTTATTGTTTTCTTCAATATGGAATACCACCATTAGGCGGGTGACCATGGCTGTGAATTGCCCTCTCCAAAGTGGCTAGTGCAGCTTCCAGGGATTTTCTGGTGGACCTTATGCCCTGATGAGGGAACAACTTGAGTCAAGTAGCTTCCCTGCTGGGGAATTTTCCTCTGGTTAATTCCCTTTTCACATGGTTACCTGAAGACAGAAGTCCTGCAGAAAGGTGAACCACCCTTTGAGTGCTGAAGGTCCACTTGTCCCACAGTGTCCCTTCATTGGGCTTGTATTTGGGAGTTCTTATTATGCACTCCAGCACTCATAGGGTGTTTTTCTTTATATTGCACTGTATTTATGCAATGTCTGTGTGTATTCCCTGGGTTTTGGAGCAGTTTATGTGGGTTTTAACCTTTTCCCTGCTGTTTTCCTCATTGGGATATTGTTTTACCATGTTTTACATGTGTTTGCTATGTGTTTGGTAACTTTTTCCTGTCAGGGTAACTTTATTAAAAGTTTATGTTCCGCGCCTTTAAGCGCGCTTTTCCCGCATATATGCCATTGCTCCTTTACTCTCTATGGGTTTACACAGTGTGGGACGTATCTCTGGAACCGCTTGTCACAGCGACTTCAGTGTGGGCTCAAATTGTTGATCTTCCCTTGCTCTATCATCCGGTTGCATGATTCGGTGTGTTGGGGGTATTGGGGGGGGCCTCGGACTCTGTTTTGGGGTACTTTTGGGAAGAACTACGTTTCCCATGAGCGCTTGTTTCGCGCCCATTTTCTGATTGGCTCCCGTCGCGACAGCCATTTTGTGAGTTCTTCACAGCGAGTATACTACGCAGGGACCGGACCTTCTCTCTCTCCTCTACTGATTAACCCTTCGCTTGCCAGATAAGTTTAGTTTTAAATGTTTCTGGGGTGAATATTTAATCCTTCACACTTTAATCGGGTGATTCTTCTTGGTGGAGTATATCTGACG
The DNA here is from genome assembly GCA_037306005.1 of Rhinophrynus dorsalis. Lineage (NCBI taxonomy): Eukaryota > Metazoa > Chordata > Amphibia > Anura > Rhinophrynidae > Rhinophrynus > Rhinophrynus dorsalis. The sequence goes on from CM074719.1 coordinate 7,931,891, forward strand.
CTGTGAGCATGTCTACTCCACTGGAGTCAGGGGCTAGACCCAAGACTAAGGAGGCTGGGGTGTCAGTTTCCCCCATTGCGTTTTGCTCCTCTTGTCACTCTGGGCCACCTAGAGAATTTTCTGGTGATTTATGCCCAAAATGTGCGGAAAGCCATGACAGCAACCCTGGGCTTTCCAGTCACGCCATTGAGCCAACTTGGGTGAAAGAGTTCAAGGCTGCCACTAGGGATCTCAGATCCACTCTTCAGCTCTTTCCCTCTCAGGTTCAGGGGGCTCTTCAGGTTTGGCAGACCCCCTCCACAGTCAGGACCTCCCTGCCCAAGACACAGGGGGCTCCTGAGGTGTCTGATTCTTCTGAGGAAGAACTATTACAGGATTCTGATGCTGAGGAAGGCACTGTTATTGAGTCTACCAGGTCTATTGGTGACCCTTATGAATGTGACCCTGAACTCTCTGCTGAGGGTTTGATCAGGGCTGTGCTAACCACCCTCAATCTTCCCTTGAGTCAGGAATCTTCTCATGACCCAACGGATGTGTTTCAGAAACCTTCTAAGACTGTTATATGTTTTCCTACTAATCCTACTCTTGCACGTTTAGTCTCTGATGCGTGGAGAAATCCTGATAAATCTTCTTCTGTATCAACAAAGTTTGCTAAACTTTATCCTTTTCCTGAGACTGAACTGGCTAAATGGGTTCATCCTTCTAAGGTGGATGCTCCAGTTTCTAGGTTGTCTAAATCTACTGCCTTGGCTGTCTCTGATGCTTCTGCCCTACAAGATTGGACGGATAAAAAGTTAGAAACTTGTCTTAAGTCTATTTTTGCCTCTATTGGCACTGCCATGCGTCCAACCTTTGCAGTGGCGTGGGTTAACCAGGCCATTGCGGTCTGGTCTGAACAGCGTACTGAGGCGGTTCGCCAGGATGCGCCAGTGTCTGAGCAGTTACAGCTTCTTGCTAATATATCCGAAGCTCAGAATTATGTTTCTGACGCTGCTTTTGATGCTGTGCGCATGATGGCGAGGGCCTCCACTTCATCTGCGGAGGCTAGACGCGCTCTTTGGCTAAAAATTTGGTCTGCTGACACCGCTTCTAAGAAAGCCTTGCTTTCCTTGCCCTTCCAAGGGACTTCACTGTTTGGATCTGAGCTTAAGGAAATGATTAGTGAGGCTACTGGCGGTAAAAGTACTCTTCTACCATCAGTCTTCAAAAAGAAATTTCCAGCCAAACGCAATCGGTCCTTTCGTTCCTTCCAAACTGAGACACGCTCAGCATCCCAGGCGGGTCCGTCCTTTGCGCGCTCCTCCTCCAAACCCAAACAGTCCTGGAAGCCCAAAGTTGCCCCCAAGGCCAAGACCTCCAAGACTGCTTTGGCATGACTCGCCGAACCCGGGTCCGCATCCGGCTGTAGGTGGACGTCTCCACATCTTTCGCCGGGTTTGGGAGGAGTCAGTGGTGGACCCTGGGTTATTCAGGTGGTATCAGAGGGATACAGGATCCCTTTCTCTTCCCTTCCTCCCTTTCGGTTCCATTTTACTCGTCCTTCTCAGGAGCCTACAAAAAGACGTCTGTTCGACGACGCTATTCAGGATCTTTTGGACAAAGAAGTCCTGGGATTGATTCCTACAGAGGACACAGGTTCAGGATTTTATTCCAACCTGTTTGTTGTGGCCAAAAAGGACGGGGGCGCCCGTCCTATTCTGGACCTCAAGGATCTCAATTCCTTTGTTGTGAGTACCCACTATCGTCAGGAATCCCTGCGTACTGTGATAGCCGCTATGTCTCCAGGGGAGTTCCTTGCTTCTCTGGACCTCCAGGATGCATATCTGCACATCCCTATTCATCTGGAAAGCAGGCGGTATCTCAGGTTTGCCTGCCACAGGGGCCATTTTCAATTTTCGGCTCTTCCCTTTGGACTGACTTCAGCTCCTCAGGTTTTTCAGAGAGTCTTGGGGGCTTTGATAGCTGTGCTTCATCGGGATGGCATCAGAGTGACTCCCTACATGGACGATTTACTCCTGAAAGCTTAATCTGCGGAGATCCTTCACCAGCAGGTTCAGACGTGCATCCAGACACTCAATCGCCACGGGTGGATTGTGAATCTGGACAAGTCAGACTTGATCCCATCTCAACAGATCCTTTTCTTGGGTCTCCTGTTCGGCACTCAGCAGTGCATGGTGTTTTTACCGGAAGAAGTGGCTCATCAGATTGCTCTCCGTGTATCCAAGATCCTGGATCTCGAGAGGGTTCCAGTGCCGAAGTTGACTTCTGTGGTGGGAAAGTTCATTTCCACAATAGAGGCAGTGCCATTTGCTATGGCTCATACCAGGGAACATCAGAGGTTCATCATTCAGACGTGCAGGAATCATCCAGATCATCTGCATCTGTCAGTCTCTCTGCCTCCTCATGTCGAGCTGAGCTTGGAATGGTGGTTGGACCTGTCTCATCTCCTTAAAGGGAGGTCCTTTCAGATTCCCTATTGGACCACAGTCACGACGGATGCCAGCCTCCGGGGTTGGGGGGCAGTGTTGGGTCGTTTCAGTGCTCAGGGGAAATGGGGACTGGAAGAATCTCTCCTCTCCATCAATGTTCTGGAACTTCGTGCCATCTTTCTTGCCCTGAGACACTGGGAATCTCAGCTGGAGGGTTGTCCAGTCAGAGTGGAGTCCGACAACGCCACCGCAGTGGCCTACATCAACAGACAAGGCGGCACAAGAAGTCTCGCCGCATGGTTAGAGGTCAAGGCCATTTTTTCTTGGGCAGAGTCACATGTTCCCGTCATTTCATCGGTACACATTCCAGGCGTAGACAACGTCATGGCAGACTTCCTCAGTCGTCACACAGTCGACAGCGGAGAGTGGGCTCTTCATCCAGAGGTGTTTCACCTTCTAACCCAGATGTGGGGGGTACCTGTAGTGGATCTGATGGCTACCAGACACAACAGAAAGGTTCCAGTGTTCTGCTCTCGGTGGAGGGACCCTCTTGCTCTGGCGGTGGACGCATTGTCAATCCTTTGGGAATTCTCCCTAGCCTACATCTTCCCTCCTCTCCCTCTGTTGATCAGAGTCATCCAGAAGCTGAAGGTGGAGCGTTGTCCTGTCATCCTAATCACTCCGAACTGGCCTCGTCAGTCCTGGTATCCGGACCTGCTGGCCATGTCAGTGGCGAATCCCTTCCCGCTCCCTGCCCGTCCAGATCTGCTGCTTCAAGGCTACCTGTGGAAGGAGGATGTTCAGCATCTCCATTTGATGGCTTGGAGGTTGAATCCTCAATTCTGAAGAAGAAGGGGTTTTCCTCTTCGGTGGTGTCTACGATGCTTAGGGCTCGCAAGCCTGTGTCATCCAAGATCTATCATCGAATTTGGTCAACTTTTGTTGCATGGTGTGCTGATAAGGATCTATCGCTCGATTTCCATCTTCCCACAGTCCTGGCCTTTTTGCAGGATGGTGTTGAGAAGGGACTCAGCCTGAGTTCTCTCCAGGTTCATACTTCTGCTATGTCTGTATTTTTCCAGGAACGCACTGCCGTTCTTCCTGATGTTAAGGTTTTCTTCCAGGGTGTGGCTCATGTTCGACCTGCTTTCAAGAGTCCAGCTCCTCAGTGGGACCTCAATTTGGTGCTGGGGGTTCTTCAGAGACCCCCGTTTGAATCTTTGGTTTCCATTCCTTTACGTCTTTTGACCTGGAAAATGGCCTTCCTTTTGGCTATTGTATCAGTTCGCCGGGTGGCGGAGTTACAAGCCCTGTCTTGTAAACCTCCTTACCAGGTATTCCACAAGGATAAAGCTGTGCTTCGCACTTCCAAGGAGTTTTTACCCAAGGTTGTCTCCTAATTTCACATCAATCAAGAGATTGTGGTGCCCTCTTTCTGCCCTAACCCTTCCTCTGACAAGGAGAGGGATCTTCATTTGTTGGATGTCGTGCGTTGTCTCAAGTTTTATGTTCATCGCACTGAGTCTATCAGGAAGTCTGAAGCTCTGTTTGTCATTCCTGAGGGGCCTAGGGCAGGGAGACCGGCATCCAAGGTGACTATTGCATCTTGGATAAAATCTACCATTCGTGAAGCCTACAAGTTGCGGAATAAGCACGTTCCCTTCAGGGTTACTGCTCATTCCACCAGATCAATTGGGGCCTCTTGGGCCTATAAAAATCAAGCGTCTGCTGATCAACTGTGCCGGGCGGCCACTTGGTCCTCTGTGCACACATTCTCGAAGCACTATCGTTTAGCTGTACTGGCCTCGGCTGATGCCAGCTTTTGGAGAAAGGTCCTGGAGGCAGTCTTGCCTGTCTAGGATCTTCTTCTTCTGAGGTTGTCAGTGCTTCCTTACTGTTGAGCCCTGTTGGCTCTAGTTCAGTGTGCTGTGATAGTTCAGGGGGTTCGTTTGTACCCCTGGTTGGTGTCCGTTGACACTTCTGTTGTTGGGCTCTATGATTAATTGGTTCATAGGGGTTCTGGTGACTTTGGGGCCTTGCGCTTGGTCCTTGCGTTCTTCCCACCTCTGGGAAAGCTCAATGTTTGTACATCCCAATGTACCAGTAACCTGTATTGGACGACAGTGAAAATAGGATTTTAGTCTAACCTGTTAAATCCTTTTCACTTAGTCCATACAGGTTACTGGTCTCCCACCCTGTCAAGGGACCATGCTTGGCTCTCCTGTGGCATTCAGTGGGAGACCTTTGGGGCATGCTCACAGGAGTCTTCCTTTTCCTTCTTATCTCTGGTCAGGATTAGTGTCTCAAATCATTCTGGCTTGTCCTGGCTGAGGGCAGCTTAAGAGGGAGGGGAGGCTCCACCCCCTGCATACATTTAGAGAAATTTCCTGCCTACTTCATGGGACGGATCGCCTCCCAATGTACCAGTAACCTGTATGGACTACGTGAAAAGGATTAAACAGGTAAGACTTAAATCCTATTTTCAGCAGTTATCAAGGAAATATATTTATTTTGAAATTCTGCAGAGTTAAAATAAATAAAATATAGTTACCAGGTCAATCAGTGTGGATTCTTGAAGTTATCAGGGATGGAACCATGAACCAAGAGCGCAACCAGGAAGCTCAGCCTTCTTCATCCAGGAACCAAGAGATTTAAATCATCCTCTCTTGGCAGTAATCCCCACCTATTCCCAATGATTGGACAGAGATTCATCTCATTATACTGTGACATCACTAGTATGCCCTGATTGGATACTTATATTATCCCTAATTATTCACGGAATGTGAATAATACAGTCATGACGCTATCAAAACTATAGAGGGCACTCTTATTCTACCTTAAAATTCACACCTAAAATGATAACTTGGTGTGTTATTTTTCAAATTCAGGAATTTCATCTTTGACCTTATGTCATATAAAGATGTCACGTTTCAGACAATAGGGATACTCTGTTTAAAACTTACAGATTCTCCCATAAGATAATCCTATTGCTTGGCACCATGGTTGTCTGCGATCCCCTATTCATCACCATTAGTGTCATTTAGTTATTTTCCCAAAAAAAGGCCCATGAGTATTCCTTTGTCTTAAGGATGAGGTAATTTGAACACATCCTAAACAGAATTTCATTTAATGTTGGGATTTAAATTTTAACCCTCTATGCTCCACCAGGACAAAGTCTCTAACAATATGAAGTATTTGTATTCTTGTGTAACAACTATTTTGTATAATGTTTATGTGTTATATACTGTTCAGTCAGTAGGTGGTGCTGTTTTTAGTTTTCACTGTACACTTTATGGTATCTTCTTAATGGTATGGTATCTTCTTAATTAAATACTGCATGGAAGGCTGCAGCAATGTTTTAGAGCAGATAAGACTATGCCACTTATTTTCTGTACAGCATAAAGAATTTCCAACAACCACTACAAAGGAAGCATGTGTATAATACACTACAGAGAAAGTATATGTGTAATACAAACTAGAATCTAAAGATAAAAGATAGGTATAATACAGACTAGCAACTACAAAGTATGTGTATAATACAGATTGAGATAAAGCATGTAAGTGTGTATAATACAAGTACAATATAGAAAAATGTCAGACATTAAGAAACCAACTTATTTGAGGGAGCAGAGGCAAGAAAGAGAGGAGCTTAAGGTGGCATCAAAGTTTTAAGGGATTGTGGGAGTGGTTAACGAGGGGAGGAGTATGATGGTTTCAGGTTTTTTTTGTCTGTTTGCAACAATAAAATTTTCTTGCTGCTGAATGGACCAGTGGAGAGGGATTATAGCATAATATGAAGCCTTCGTGCTTGCCATAAAATTACTGTGTTTAACAGAAGCACTTACCTAGGTAGGAGTCCATCATACAGCAGTTAGGTGTATCTATATAATTACTGTGTGTAACAGAAGCACTTACCTAGGTAGGAGTCCATCATACAGCAGTTAGGTATATATATATATATATATATATATATATATATATATAGATATAGATATATGTGACGGTACCAGGATTTACCGGACCCTTTTGGGGTCGTCGGTTCCTGAACCGTCGCTGCTGCTGCCCCTCTTCCCTGGCTGGCTGGAGCCCTGCTGCTTCCTGGATGCTGGATGCTGCCTCCAGGCAGACTGGCAGAGCTAGTGAATTTAGCTGCAGGATCCTAGGTGGGGTTTCCAGAGGCCCTACGCCAGTAGACCGGCGAGGCAAGTGAATTCGCTCCTGCAGTGGCTAAGGTGAGAATCCCCAGCCCAACCCCATCCAGAAATACAGCCAAGACTTGTATTAAGGAGGGTAGAACAGAACAGCCTTTATTGATAAAACACACTGCTTATATACACTTCCAGACACTCTTATCAAGATGAGAATACAAATTAGTGCTTGAAAAAGGGACATTTTAACTGGTCCATAATAACCTCCCCTGACTGGTCAATGAAGCACAGCAGGAGTCAATTCACATTCCTTAGCACATGGAGTATTCTTTAAACAAGCCAGAGTGCTGGACTTAACAGCCCACTCTGCAATCTGATTCCCCAGATTTACCAAATGTCACACAATGTACAAAACAGTGATCAATATTTCAAATGTTATAGTTCTAAATTATTCCATCTGGTCACACTACTCCCCCCCCAAGTCTTGGACAGACCAGGTGTGATCCCAACGGATCCACCTGTGCACTGTCCACAAAGTCTTTCAGTCATCTTCTTGCCAGGATAGTCTATCAGCCTTTTTGTTATACCTGATAGGTCTGCACTGAATGATACAGGTGGAGGGAGAAGCTCCAGCTGTGTAACAACCGTCCATTTTTCCTACAAACATATTCAGAAATGCATCCACCTTTGGGGTTGTACAGACATGGAGTTTGCGAAGGCACTGGTAAGATACCCCAAATCATTTGCTAACAGTACCTCAGCTGGGATGCCAGACATCACTCCCAGCTCACAGTCTCTTTCACCAGCACCCCAATCCAGTGTGATCCGGGCCAAGGGAATCTGGTGTATGGCTCCTCCAGCAACTCGTACAGCCACTGTCTGGCCAGTTCTCTGCCTGTGGGGAACCCGGTGGGGTTGTACCATAGTGATTGTGGCCCCAGTGTCTCTCAACCCCTTGGCTGGCTGCCCGTTCACCAGCACTGTCTGACCATGGTGTCCTCGGTTATCTGTTCTGGCAGTTTGGACCAGGCTCACCTCGTGGATCGGTCCCCACACTTCGTCTCTGCCAAAAGGTGCAATATTGTAATCCACTCCCATGGGCATGGATAAATTATACTCCATAGGTTCAGCGCCAGGGTCCTCTCCTCCACAGTAGGCTTGTCTTGTTGCACTCTGAGGTGGGACCGGTAGAGATACCGGCTGCTGGGGCAAGAGCCCAGGCTGTGACTGTCTCTGAGGGTAATTGCTCCGAACGTGCCCAGGCTGCAAACAGTCATCACGCTGCAGTCCATAGCGGCGCCCTCTGCTGGGCTGGTTGTGACTGATGGGAATGGAGCTGAGATGTGGTATCTGGCCCATTTGAGTGTCTGTAGTAATTCCTTTGGATTGTACAGGAGAGCGACAGGGCCCATTCTCTTGAGTCTCCACATAACATTCCATACAGTAGGCTTGTCTTGGTGCACTCCGGGGTGGGACTGGTGGAGGTATTGGCCTTTGGTGCAGGGGTCTAGGTCTGGACTGTCTCTGAGGGCAATTGCTCCGAACATGTCCCAGCTGCAAACAATTATAGCACTGCAGGCCAGAACTGCGCCTTCTACTGGGCTGGCGGCTAGTGTTGGGAATGGGGCAGGGCCCTGGTACCTGGATCCCTTGAGGGGTGGCATTAGATCCTGTGGGGGGGACCTGAGAGGGCCAGGGCCCACTCCATCGGGTTTCCACATATTTGTCAGCTAACTTGGCCGCTTCCCCTACTGTAGCTGGATCACGGTCCCTTACCCAATCCCGAACTTCAGTTGGCGTATGTTGAAAGAATTGCTCCAGTAGTAAAAGCTGCCGACAATCCTCCATAGTCTTTGCATTGCAGCCCAGTAGCCAGCTGGCACAAGCACGGTCCATGCGGTACACCCATTCCGCATAAGAGTCCTGTTGCCACCGTCGGGTGTCCCGGAACTTTCGCCTGTAGGTTTCTGGGGTAACTGCATACCGGGCAAGCAGGCACTTTTTCACGTCTGCATAATCGCGGCTGACTTCATCAGATAGGGCTCGATATGCCTCGGCTGCACGTCCAGTCAGTTTGCCCACCAGAATTTTTACCCAGTCTCTCTGATCAATCTCATAGAGGGCACATTGCCTCTCAAAATCTTGCAGGTACCGGTCTATGTCTCCTGTGCTCTCCTCAAACACCCTGAAGGCTTGATGAGGCAGTTTTCCCTTTCGGGATCCACAGCTCTGTGGAAATCCAGAGTCTCTCGGGCCTCTCTCCAGTTCTGCCATCCTCAGACGTTCCTCCCTTTCTGCTGTCCTCTCCTGAGTCACCATGGCCATGACTCTATCCACCACCTCAGCAGATGGATTGGGGCCATAAAAAGCAAGCCGGACCTTGACATCTCGGGTGAAGGCATCCTCATGCTCTGTAGAGCTCTCCCTGGATCCCATGCTGGTCTGCAGGCTTGCAGGGATAGCGGTTTCAACTGATAGGCGGTCCATCTGCATCAAAGCCTCAATCAAATCAGTCTTTCTGGGTCCATTTGCATCTCCACCTCTGGCAGTTAGGATCTCTTTTAACGTGGATCGCTTCAGCTGCTTGTAGAACCCCTCCATATGCTTGCAATTGGCTCCAGCCAAATCTCCCAATGGAGATTGTCCCGTTGGTGGCTTGAATGCCTTTAGGAAGAGGGCATCCCACCTTACTGCCACCAAATGTGACGGTACCAGGATTTACCGGACCCTTTTGGGGTCGTCGGTTCCTGAACCGTCGCTGCTGCTGCCCCTCTTCCCCGGCTGGCTGGAGCCCTGCTGCTTCCTGGATGCTGGATGCTGCCTCCAGGCAGACTGGCAGAGCTAGTGAATTTAGCTGCAGGATCCTAGGTGGGGTTTCCAGAGGCCCTACACCAGTAGACCGGCGAGGCAAGTGAATTCGCTCCTGCAGTGGCTAAGGTGAGAATCCCCAGCCCAACCCCATCCAGAAATACAGCCAAGACTTGTATTAAGGAGGGTAGAACAGAACAGCCTTTATTGATAAAACACACTGCTTATATACACTTCCAGACACTCTTATCAAGATGAGAATACAAATTAGTGCTTGAAAAAGGGACATTTTAACTGGTCCATAATAACCTCCCCTGACTGGTCAATGAAGCACAGCAGGAGTCAATTCACATTCCTTAGCACATGGAGTATTCTTTAAACAAGCCAGAGTGCTGGACTTAACAGCCCACTCTGCAATCTGATTCCCCAGATTTACCAAATGTCACACAATGTACAAAACAGTGATCAATATTTCAAATGTTATAAGCACTTACCTAGGTAGGAGTCCATCATACAGCAGTTAGGTGTATCTATATAATTACTGTGTGTAACAGAAGCACTTACCTAGGTAGGAGTCCATCATACAGCAGTTAGGTATATATATATATATATATATATATATATATATATATATATATATAGATATATATTTATTGTCTGTAACAGAAGCACTTACCTAGGTAGTTGTCCATCATACAGCAGTCAGGTGTATCTATATAATTACTGTGTGTAACAGAAGGACTTACCTAGGTAGGAGTCCATCATACTGCAGTCAGGTGTATCTATATAATTATTGTGTGTAACAGAAGCACTTACCTAGGTAGGTGTCCATCACGCAGCAGTCATGTGTATCTATATAATTACTGTGGGTAACAGAAGCACTTACTTAGGTAGGGGTCCATCATACAGCAGTCAGGTGTAAGTGTATAATTACTGTGTGTAACAGAAGCACTTACTTAAGTAGGACTCCATCACACAGCAGTCAGGTGTATCTATATAATTACTGTGTGTAACAGAAGCACTTACCTAGGTAGAAGTCCATCGCACAGCAGTCAGGTGTATCTGTATAATTACTGTGTGTAACAGAAGCACTTACTTAAGTAGGACTCCATCACACAGCAGTCAGGTGTATCTATATAATTCATGGGTATTCCTACCATTTGTGAAGGAAAGTCTGAATTTTATTAAAGACACAGAGGCAAAATTTATGATATAATCCTTCTCCACTGCTCCACTCAGCAGCAAGAGAACTTTATTGTTTCAAACAGACAAAAAAAAGAACTGAAACCATCATACTCCTCCCCTGAAATTAACCACTCCCACAATCCCTATAAAACTGGGATGCAGCCTTAAGCTCCTCCTCCTTCATATGGAAGCGACTGAAGAACATGATTCATTGGAAACGTCACTCAGAAACAGCAACCAGGAACCAGCATCTGGCCACACACCAAGCAGCACAAGACGGTGATACCCACCTGTAAGGAGAGGAGAATGGGGAGGGAACACCTGGAGGGATAATTTTCACCTCTGTGTCTTCAATAAAATTCTGACTTTCCATCACAAATGTTAGGAAAATCCAAAAAATTTTATGGCAAGCACGGAGGCTTCATATTATGCTAGTTCGAAGCTAGACAAACAAGTTAACTAGAAACAAGATAAACAAGTTAAAATAAAGAGCCTAAATGTACACACTCTAAACCAATCAGCAACACAACACACAAAGTACAATACAACCACGAGGCTGCAAAGCCATGGACGCCAACTCACCCCGAAAGGAAGAAAACCAATAAGCACAGCCATGCCAGTCAAACACGTCCCAAGAAAGTCACAGCAAGGAATGAAAACGATCAAATGCTGGCAAGCAGGCCGTCACTGATCTGAAAGAAAAGACGACAATATACCCCAGAAGAAGGTGACCCATTCAGGGGCTAAGAGCCCTGCCAGGAGGACAATCCACCAAAGATAGAAAGACCAAAGTCAAGGAAGGCACGGGGAGACCAGGGCAGAAAAGAAAGTCCCAACCGAAACCACTCCAAACCACAAAGGCATCGGGTGAGGCGAAAGCCACAAACAGCAAAAGCCGAATTGAAACACCAGGAATGCACGGGAAAGATCCGCGAGGACCCAAACCTGAACCCCCACGGCAGGAAAGGAATGCCAATACAGAACTGAATGACCTAGACCCGTAGCAAGGTAAACAGACCAACCTGCATAGAGAAAATAGATGAGAAAACGTTACAAAGGAAAAGTTAAGCACAATGCAGACATACCCAAAGGGATAAAAGAAAACAGAGGATGAAAAGACGCCAGAAAACAAAAACGCAGAGGACAGCCCACAGATGCAAGTACACCACTCACAGGATGGCCATCCACCAAACATGACTCGATGCAAAGTCTGAGAGATACAGAGGACTCGCAGTAGAGGCCTACTCAGCCAGACAGAGACAGCAGAAAACACAACAGGAATGGAAGGAAACAGACACTGAATTAAAAAATGCACCATGCACCAAAGAGGCCAGACTGAACCCAAAGAAAAATGCATGGGGCAGCCTCCATGAGCAAAAGCGCAGTACTTGCAGAGTCAACAGTCACCAGGCGGAATTGACCTGGAAACCAAACAGATGGAACGAGAAAATCCCCAAACCGGTAGATATGCCAAGACACCCTGCCAAGGCTGACAGCCAACTGGGCAGTGCACCCCCAGTCAAGATGGTCAATCAGAAATAAGATGAAAACAAAGAGACCATCAGGCCGGCAGTAACACCCATGGAACAGAAAGAAAAAGAAAACCAGTGGTGGGAGAAGCGGGAGAGTCTTCCCCTCACATCCCAGAGGAAAGAAAAGAAACCCTGCAAAAATCTACCCCTAGAGAAAAACATGTAGCAAGGAACTAAGCTGCACCAACCAAAAGCCATCCATATGTGGAGGAATCAAAATACAGACGCATTAATCAGGATCACATACAGCAAAAAGCAACCCTTGCCTAGAGGGAAACAAGAGTAAGCACAACCAGAGATAGGGGTCAGCCTGCTGGATCACATTTCCACAAAATATCTTCCTCTTGAGGAGAGGATCACTTGAGGGATTAAGCCACACAAATCAAAGCTGTCCATACTTGGCATAGGCAGGAGATTGGGCTCAACAGGCTAGATCTCATTTCATCAGTATATAACTTCCTGTTGAGGAGAGGATCTCATGTGTAGGAATTAAGCCACATAAAATCAAAGCTGGCCATAAGTCATTGCAGGTATGTGCTAAAGGGAGGAATTACAGATTAAACCAGAATTAAGAGGGGATGACAGGACCCAATCCTCATCAGAAAATAACTGGCAGTACCATAGGAGTCAGGTTAAGCACCTGAAAGCTTCAATTACCTCAGATGTAATCCCTCCTGAGGTGAGGGTCATTTCCTCAGATTTATTCCCTCCTGAGGTGAGGGTCATTTCCTCAGATTTATTCCCTCCTGAGGAATCAAAAACACAGAATATAGCAGACAGAGGTAAGTACTCGAGAAGTACTTTCTTAGGTAGGAGCCCATTATATAGCAGTCAGGTGTATTTATATAATTACTGGTGTGTAAAAGAAGCACTTACCTAGGTAGGAGTCCATCACACAGCAGTCAGGTGTATCTATATAATTACTGTGTGTAACAGAAGCACTTACCTAAGTAGGAGTTCAACATACAGCAGTCAGGTTTATCTATATAATTACTGTGTGTAACAGAAGGACTTACCTAGGTAGGAATCCATCATACAGCAGTCAGGTGTATCTATATAATTACTGTGTGTAACAGAAACACTTACCTAGGTAGGAGTCCATCACACAGCAGTCAGGTGTATCTATATAATTACTGTGTGTAACAGAAGCACTTACCTAGGTAGGAGTTCATCATACAGCAGTCAGGTGTATCTATATAATTAGTGGATTTTCCTAACAATTGTGACGGAAAGGCGAACTTTTATTAAAGACACGGAGGTGAATATTATGCTATAATCCTTCTCCATTGCTCCACTCAGCAGCAAAGATAACTTTATTGTTAAATACAGAGAAAAAAAGAACTGAAACCATCATACTCCTCCCCCAGTTAACCACTCCCACAATCCCTATAAAACTGGGATGCAGCCTTAAGCTCCTCCTCTTTATTATGGAAGCAACCGAAGAACATGATCCATTGGAAACTTCACTCAGAAACAGCGACCAGGAACCGTCATCTGTCCTCACACCAAGCAGAACAAGACTGCAGATAGCCACTTGGAAGCAGAGGAAAAACAGTGAAAAGGGGAGGGAGCACTGGGAGGGATAATATTCGACTCCATGTCTAATAAAATTCAGACTTTCCATCTCAATTATTAGGAAAATCCATGAATTTTATGGCAAGCATGGAGGCTTCATATTATGCTAGTTTGAAGCTTGATAAACAAGTTGATTAGAAACAAGAGAAACAGGTTAAAAGAAAGACCCTGAATGTAGACACGGAACACATCCATAAAACAACCACGTGGTGGCAAAGCTATAGATGCAAACTCACTCCAAAAGGAAGAAACCCAATAGTCATATCCAACAACCGCTGAACTGAAAGACAAGATGTCAAAATAACCCAGAAGAAGATAACCCATCCAGGGACCATGGTACCTGCCAGGTGGACAATCCACCAAAGATAGAAATACCGACAACGTGGAAGACACGGGGAGACCAGAGCAGAAAAGAAAAACCCAAATAGAATCCACACTGATTGTAACAAAGGCATCAGACGAGTCTAAGAGCCACAAACAGCAAAGCTGATCCGCCACACCAGTAAACTCACGGGAAAGATCCGGGAACCAAAACCAAACTCCCAAGGTGGAAAGGAAAGTAAGTTCAAAACCTCAGGACCAAGACCCATAAAAAAGGCCAACAGGCTGACCAGAATGGGGAAAAAAAAAAAAAAAAAGACTGAAACAGTTACAAGGGGAAAACCATAGAACAAATCCAAAAGCAAGAAAGTCAAGAGCAAAGCAGACCTACTCAACTGAATAAAAGATGCCGGAAAACAAAACACCGCATATAGCCGACAGAAGTAAGTACTCCAACCCACAGGATGGCCATACACCGAACATGACTTGAAGCAACGTCGAAGAGATACCAAGGACAAGCAGTAGAGGCCTACCACAGCCAAACAGAAAACACAACAAGACCGACAATCAGAAACAAGATGGAAAACAAAAGCCAACTTCGGGAAAAGCGGGAGAATCTGCCCCCCACTTTCTCAAGGGAAGAAAAGAAACCCTGCAAACATTACCCTTAGAGAAAAGGAAGTAGTGAGGAACTAAGCCACCCCAACCAAAGCCATGCAGAGTTGGTGGTGCCAAGACACAAACGCAACATGCAAGATCACAAGCATCAACAAGCAACCCAGGTAAAACGGGAAACAAGTGTAAGCACAACCAGAGATAAGGTTCAGCCTGCATGACGACTACCAACAAATATTTTTCCCTTGAGTAGAGGGTCACATGTGGGAACTAAGCTGCAGAAAAGTAAAGTAAAGTTGACCATATTTGGCATAGGCAAGATCGGCTCATTTCATCAATATATAACTTCCTCTCATTTCATCAGTATATAACTGCCTCTTGAGGAAAGGATCTCATGTGTGGGAACTCAGCCGCACAAACTAAATTAAGTAAAAGTAGTCCACACTTGGCATAGGCAAGAGATTGTCTCAACACGCTAGATCACATTTCATCAGTATATAACTTCCTCTTGAGGAGAGGATCTTGTATGTGAAAACTAAGCCGCACAAAATCAGAGCTGGCCATAAGACAATGCGAGTATGTGTTAAAAGGGAGGCATTCCCATCAGAGAAAATAACTGGCAGCACAGTAGGAGTCAGGTTAAGCACCTGAATGCTTCATTTACCTCAGATATACTCCCTCCTGACGTGAGAGTCATTACCCCAAATATACTCTCTCCTGAGGTGCGGGTCATTTCCTCAGATATACTTCCTCCTCCTGAGGTGAGAGTCAGGGTAGTGGGATGGAGCTGAACCATTCATAACCACCTGTACTTGCAGTGTCAAAACAGGGTATAATCTGCGCCAGCAGAATTAGCCATATGCCAAAGTAAAATTATTTGAGGTCAGCACTGAATAGAAAGTTCTCCTGGGGGATGAAGATAAACAGCCGTCCAAGGGTGTCACGGTTTTTGATGAACACTCAGAACAGTTTGGTAAGGTTAAAATAACTTTATTAGAGAAAAGTTCAAAGACATAGATAGGCCTATGGCCCATACAGTGGAGTAGATATACGGGCACGTTAATATAACAGTAAATGCCAATACAAGAATTACATATAATGAAAATAACAATCACTAGGCAGTAGAGAACCTGGCAAGGATCAGGACAGCTGGCAGAATCGGTAGGCAGCGGGCTGACCACAGGACCTAGATCGAGGTGGTCCAGATGAGGGTGACTGGCTCGACCCAGAGGAGCGAGGCAACTGTGTAGGCACACCCAGAAGCCTGGAAGGCACCGAACCCAAGGAGGAAGGCAACGCTACTGGCACAACCCAGACGCCTGGGTGGTGTAGAACCGAGGATCAAGGCACCACTGACCTTGGTACCGGATGGCAACAGATCGAGATAACTCTCCCAAAATATCCCTAGAGTGTGAGGGGTAGATCGCAGCACAGCACATTAGTGGAAACAACCAATGTCCCCTCTAGAGGATGGAGCAACGTAACGCTGGCTCTTGAGCCGGAGGCTCCTGCAGTTGTGAATAGCATCTCTACCTGGAATGTCCAGGTACACCAAGGGTTAAATGGTAACGCCCAGAATACTGCAACTCCCAGAGGGAGTGAGCCCAGCGAGGTATGAGAGGTTGACACAGAGAGATCAGAGTAACACAGTCAGTGATAGAACACCGCACCGGTACTTTGCTTGTACACTCCACAAAAGTGGTATGGAGAAAGACTAGGCACTAAGCCTAGCTAACGGTCGACAAGATACAGCACCTCACGGTGAAACAGGTTAACAAACAGCACCACTGAATGTAATGGAGGCAACAGCGAGGCCACAATGGTAAGCTGTAACTGCACTGTACCAAACACAAGGAAGCGCACAGGGCAACTGGCAGCTCAAAGGGTCAGATCAGGACAGGTGCACTGAACAGCACTGGGAAACGGAAGCGGTGCAGCCAGATACACTCAGTAATGGAAGCGGGTTCACAGTCAAGCCAGGTTAGTAACGGAGCGGGTTCCCAGCCAGATGCAGTCGGTAACGGTAGCGGGTTCTCAGCCAGGTCAGGTCAGCAACGGAAGCGGGTTCTCAGCCAGATACAGTTGGTAACAGAAGCAGGTTCTCAGCCAGGCCAGGTCAGCAACGGAGCGAGTACTCAGCAGGATACAGTCGGTAACGGGAACGGGTCCTCAGCCAGATGCAGTCGATAATGGAAGCAGGTAATCAGCCAGGCCACGTCAGCAACGGAGCAGGTTCTCAACCGGATACAGTCAGCAAGCGGAACAGAATCAGGAACGTCATCAGGCAGGCCGGGTCATACACAGTCAATAATAACGGATCAGAATGCAGGAACAAACACACCATGAAAGGGCACCATACTGGGGAAATGACCGGGTATATAAAGGCCATCACTGGGTGGCGACAAAAGGTGTTAGCCAATCAATAACCAGCAATGCAAACTAGTAGTCAGAATGTCGCCGCCTGCTGCAAAAAGCACGGGCACCGTGATAAAGGGACGGGCTATTCGGACATGATGGGGTACCACTGCTGGGGTCATGTGAATCATAGCCGCAGGCATGGACTCAAAAAGGGGAAGGCAGATAGTAAACATGCATAGCATGGACTGTACTTCAGATGCAGCGGGACTGCACAGTCTGTGCACCGACAGCGGAGGGGATTCCCAGTCCGGGCAGACAGCTTGCTCCACCAGACTGGAAACCTCCTCAGCCCCGCCAGACAGAGTGCCAGCGTAAAGCAAGTGGATGGTAGGGCAATATGGGAAACCCTATACTGCTGGAGGAAAGGACAGGAGAAAACACTAGATACCAGGGTAACAAAAATGAGTACTGTCGGTGTGACTGAAAACACACATACATACATACATATACATATATATATACAGATACCAAGATACATACACACACGCATATACATACATGCTGACATAGAAAATGGACCTTTGTCTTTGTTAGAATAAGACGGTGCCCAGTCATCATCAGAAGAGTCCTCAGTAGAGGAGGAACGGTAAGAGTTAGGTTGTGACCTCCTCAGTCTCTTTCTCCTCACATTGGTGTCCTCTAGAGGGGAGGATCCGCTGTGTGGACCAAAACCACACTGTTCAGTGCCACTCACACCGTGTGAATTATCAGGGTGTGAAGCACCATTATTACACCCATTAGGGTGAAAGAGACATGCAAACAGATCTATAGCCACACAGGAAAAACTAGGGGTAATATATGCAAGTAGATTTATGCCCAGATATGAAGTACTAGGGGTAAAGGCAGAAACAAAAAGTAGAGGAACGGTCAGACAGGAAACACTCGGGTTATACAAGAGGACTAAGCTCAGACAGGAGACAGTAGAGACAAACACAAAAGCCAGCAGAGCTATGGCCTGATAGCAGTGACCAGGGTAAAGATATACAGACGCAAGCAGAGCTATGCCCAGACGATAACACAAGGGTTAAACATTTAAAAGTAGATAGTTGACCCCTGAGGTGAATATACGCCAAGAGATACATACCCCATAGGGACATCAAGGGTGAAAGAAAAGGCATTAGTAGAGCTAAGCCTAAATGTGAATTACTAGGAAAATGGATGTGCAAGTAGAGCAAAACCCAGAAAAGGACCCGCAGGACAGAACAATGTATAATGTATAATCACCGAGAGGCAAAGGCAGATTATGGGACTAGAGGCCTAGTAGGTGACCAGACCTTGTAGCAGTAATGCCCCAGATGCCTAAGTATAGATACATATATACACACACACACACACACACACACACACACACACACACACACACACACACACAATGCCGTATAATGGCACCGATGCATAAGTATAGATACATATACACACACACACACACACACACAATGCCGTATAATGGCACCGATGCATAAGTATAGATACATATATACACACACACACACACACACACACAATGCCGTATAATGGCACCGATGCATAAGTATAGATACATATACACACACACACACACATAATGCTGTATAATGGCACCGATGCATAAGTATAGATACATATATACACACACACACACACACACAATGCCGTATAATGGCACCGATGCATAAGTATAGATACATATATACACACACACACACACACAATGCCGTATAATGGCACCGATGCATAAGTATAGATACATATATACTGACACACACACACACACACACACAATGCTGTATAATGGCACCGATGCATAAGTATAGATCCATATATACACACACACACACAATGCCGTATAATGGCACCGATGCATAAGTATAGATACATATATACACACACACACACATACACACACACACAATGCCGTATAATGGCACCGATGCATAAGTATAGATACATATATACACACACACACACACACACACACACACACACAATGCCGTATAATGGTACCGATGCATAAGTATAGATACATATGCACACACACACACACAATGCTGTATAATGGCACCGATGCATAAGTATAGATACATATATACACACACACACACACACACACACAATGCTGTATAATGGCACCGATGCATAAGTATAGATACATATACACACACACACACACACACACACGTCGTATAATGGCACCGATGCATAAGTATAGATACATATATACACACACACACACACACACACACACAATGCCGTATAATGGCACCGATGCATAAGTATAGATACATATACACACACACACACACACACACACACACACACACACACACACACACACACAATGCCGTATAATGGCACCGATGTATAAGTATAGATACGTATATACACACACACACACACACACACACACACACAATGCCGTATAATGGCACCGATGCATAAGTATAGATACATATATATACACACACACACACATACACACACAATGCCGTATAATGGCACCGATGTATAAGTATAGATACATATATACACACACACACACACATACACACAATGCTGTATAATGGCACCGATGCATAAGTATAGATACATATATACACACACACACACAATGCCGTATAATGGCACCGATGTATAAGTATAGATACATATATACACACACACACACACACACACACACACAATGCCGTATAATGGCACCGATGTATAAGTATAGATACATACACACACACACACACACAATGCCGTATAATGGCACCGATGTATAAGTATAGATACATATATACACACACACACACACACACAATGCCGTATAATGGCACCGATGCATAAGTATAGATACATATATATACACACACACACACACAATGCCGTATAATGGCACCGATGCATAAGTATAGATACATATACACACACACACACACACACACAATGCCGTATAATGGCACCGATGCATAAGTATAGATACATATATACACACACACACACACACACAATGCTGTATAATGGAACCGATGCATAAGTATAGATACATATACACACACACACACACACACACACACACACACACTCACACACACAATGCCGTATAATGGCACCGATGCACACACAGTAAAACGCATACACCTGGCTGACTGATTCCACAGATCCCTAGAAATACGTAGAGACACTGCAGTATAATGTACAGATGTACCTATAGAAGTACTGCGTGTAACAGAAGCACTGGGACTAAACAGACATGCAAGTACAAAACTGGCCAGAAAGGAATTACTAGGGGCAACATACGCAAATAAATCGAAGCCCAGATAGGGCGTATCAGGGTGAAATATTCTGCAAGTAAGGGTAGAAAAGAAGGTGGCAAAAAGGCCTCAGTATAAGAGGCCAATAACAGGAGAAAGGCTTGGGTGACCAGACAGGTACATTCATCTCCAGATGAGGGCATAAAGAAGCCACGGAAAGCAAGGCAGCACTAGGGTTAAACAGGTATGCAAGAAGATAGACACCAGAGGGATCACAAGTGTCAAATATATATGCAGGCATTTACCCAGATTAGGACACACAAGATAAATATATATACTAGCAATGTGGGACGGCGTTGCCCATCATGTTATACAGGGAATGTTGTTTTTAATAAATGTTATGATAGTGAAATATGGCGTAGGGTGTACGTGTCAGAAAGGTACACACAGTGATACACAGACACATGTGCAAACACACACATATACAGGGGGACACACAGTGATAGACAGAGATGCATGCAACACACATACATACACACACATGCACTGACATACACAAACAGTGACACACAGAAGCAGAACATACATACATACAGTGTGAGCAGTGTAAGTAACAGACCTCCCAACATTTCATATGGACAAAGAGGGACACTTGTGTTTTAGGTGGTGTTACTGGGGGCGTGGCTGGTGGTGTATTTTAGAGAATTTTTAACCCTTTGAGTGCCAGGGGGTAAACAATGCATTGCATACCCCTCTGGCACAGAAATGGTTAAGTTACTCTTTCTGTAAGTGAATGATTTAGAAGAAGATGAAAGTATTTTTTTTACACAGACTAATTTAACAGATATATACATAAGTTTATACCCACATTACTGTGGGTTTTATTGATATGGAGCAATCTGATACACTGGTATATACACCACACAGTGTGATCTCCTAAATAGAGAAGCAGAGGGATTTGGGTGTCAAACAGGGACTGTCCCTCCTATACTGTATAGTGCTAGTCCTTATACACAGACACATGCAGACTGTATACTATACAGTAGGGGTTCTCAACCCATGTCCTCAGTGGCCACTAACAGGCCAGGACTTAGGAATTTCACTGCTAGAACACAACTGTGTTGATCAGAGGCTCAGTCGTATTAATTAACTCACCTGTGCTCTTAAATGGAAATTCTAAAATCCTGGCCTGTTAATAGCCACTGAGAGCACAGGTTGAGAACCACTGCTATACAGTGCCAGACCACTGTAGAGAATTTTTAACCCTTTGAGTGCCAGGGGGTAAGCAATGCATTGCATCCCCTCTGGCATTGAAAAGGTTAAGTTACTCTTTGTGTAAGTGAATGATTTAGAAGAAGATGAAAGTATTTTTTACACAGACTAATTTATAAGATATATACAGAAGTTTATACCCACATTACTGTGGGTTTTATTGATGTGGAGCAATCTGATACACTGGTATATACACCACACAGTGTGATCTCCTAAATAGAGGAGCAGAGGGATTTGGATCTCAGACAGGGACTGTCCCTCCTATACTGTATAGTGCCAGTCCTTATACACAGACACATGCAGACTGTATACTATACAGTGCCAGACCATATATAAATAGTTTGTCATACATGCTATACAGTGAGCTATGTACAGCATGGAGATGATTGCAGTAACTGGCACTTCTACTTACAGACAGACAAACAATCTGCTCTCTTTCTCTCTCTTTGTGCAATATATAAATACAGTCACAACCATGTCTCTGCCACTTACCAGCTCAGCTGAATCCCTGCTCTGCACTGCCTGATCATGTCTCTGTCGTTGTTCCACTTTCCCAGTTTCTCTGTGCTAGCATGTCAGCTTCCCAGTATCCTGCCTGCTGATTGTTTAGAAATCAGCTCACTTGTAGTAATTGGCAGGGCTATGCAGGGTCACAGACAGGCTATCCGACCCGGATAGCCTGTCTACTCTCCAGAGTCGTTCCTGTGTACAGCTCCGGCCTGGCTGACGTTCCTGCTTCCGTATCTGACCCGGTTTGGCTGACGTTTCTGCTCCGGTATCCTGACCCGGCCTGGCTGACGTTCCTGTTCCTGGATCCTGACTTGGCTGCATTCCACTTGACTCTGGTCGCCTCGGCTGACTTCCGGTGTCTTCCTTGGTTGGCCCCACTGATTTCAGGCTTCTGGCCTCCGAGATTGCACTGGCTGTCAGTGTACTGGTTTGCTCCACTCTACACCGGTTGCTAGTGCTACCTCTATTATAGCACAATAGGGCATCCATGTTTGTCCAGTACACAGTACTGGTTTGCTCCACTTTAACACCGGTTGCTAGTGCTGCCTCCGTTATAGTACTGGTAGGGCCTCCGCTATGCCGTGTCACTTGTCCCATAGGCTGCCTTACCCGGTATATTGGTAAGGCCGGTAGAGCCTCTTCAGTTCTGTTGTGCCAGGTTCTGGGGTGCCTTGCCTGGTCTATTGGGAAGGCTGGTAAAGCTCCCTTAGTCCTTTGTGCCATCTTCTAGGCTGCCTTGCCCAGTATTTTGGCAAGGCCGGTAGAGCCTCCTCAGTCCTATTGTGCTATCCTCTAAGCTGCCTTGCCCGGTATATTGGCAAGGCCGGTAGAGCCTCCTCAGTCCCGTTGTGCCATCCTCTAGGCTGCCTTACCCGGTATTTTGGTGAGGCTGGTAGAGCCTATACATTGTATCATTGTGTGCTATACTACTTGAACCTGACGTGTGTCTGTAACATATGTGTGATGTTCAGAACCTGTGAGGGTTCTTATTACTTTTTCAGTAAAGCTGTGTTTTTATCTTAATTCTGTGTCTGTGAGTCAAAACAAACAGTGGCACTAACACACACTGAGCCTGATGTACTAAGCAGACTAGAGGAATTCTTGTGCAATAACAGCTGTTCTATGGGGGAGAAATAAACATTCCTAAGTATTTAAATGGGACTTAACACAGTACATGCTAGAGAGGTCTCCAAGGGGTTACAAAATCACCATTCAGATGGAACTTTGGGAAGTTACATTTGTCCCGTACGGAGCGGTGATGTCTCCCACGTTTTATACACAAGACCCGGGGAGGTCGGGGGGTATTATAACCAATTCCTAGCGATGGGTATAAGAACTGTCATTATAACGGACGAGTGGAGATACCAACAGGTCTTATGTATAAAGTATGAAATCCACATGTATTACTGTGTCTGAGACAAATCACTAATACAGTCTATACATCACTTATAGCATCTTCCACTAAACTTCATACTTATTCCTAGTAAGATCAGGTTACACCTCGTGTTGTCCTTGATATTTGCGTTGATAAGCTAAAGAGCGGGCGAAGAGCCCATTATACTCATTATAGAGGTCACTTGACTCACACAATGACCCCGGAGAAGGGAAGCCATTGTGACATCCAGCGGGTCACTTTGGAGATCATTTACGATGCAGCTTATCAAATACACTGCACATTTGGGGCTAAAACTTACATTTATCTATGATGAGTTTCTTTCCAGGTGAATGTATGTTCCACCCCAGAAAACAGAAAAGAAATGAGAACATTGAAGTATTTTCTGAGGTGTTTACAATTCCTCCTTTAGTAAATGGTCCCTTGTATCTCCCTGTGCCTCAGACAGTAGACTGTAAGCTCTACAGGGCAGGGACCCAGCTGACAATCAGACATTCTGTACCCAGCATCAAGCACAAACAAGATGTCTTCTCCTGCAAACCACACCATCACATATATGTAGAAAGGCTGGTGAATACGTGACTTATTCTTCCAGTGGAAGAACGAAATTATAAAGAGCGAGATGTAAATCGGGGACATTTTAACCCCTTGAGTGCCAAAGGGGTGAGCAAAGCAATGCTTTAGACACCTCTTTGACACACAATAGGTTAAGTCACTGCTGGACCCTATACAAGGTAAAAAGTAGATGGTCACCTTCACCCTGTGGTGGTTATAGAGGCCTCCAACACTTCCAGCATCCAAGGGATTAAGAAATCACCAGAGCGCCCTCAGCAACTGCCCACGTTCCCTTATTGTTTAGTGGTCCAGACAAATGCCCAAACCCTGCCAGTTCCAGTCAGTTTGTTCTTCTCTCTGTACAAATCATTCACTGAGTAACACAAGCCTGATATTGTAGATATTTCAGGCACTAAACAGGATTTATATCAAATAAAAAAATATTTATTCTAACTGATGTCCCTCTCCATTCAGGATGAACATTCTGATGTGTCCGGTCATATCTGAATAATCAGTTTCTTACAAACACCTCTCACTATGGCCCATTTCACTTTAACATATGAAGTGTGGGAGAATGGGAGACTCCATTCTGTACGCAGAGAAGGGGAAAGAGCTCGGCACAGTGCTCAGCAACATTAAATAATCAGATAGAGGTACATGTTTAAACATTAAGAACTCACAAAGAAAATAGGTTCGTTATACTAAAGGTTCTTATATGTCTGTGTAACTTCAGGAGGGAAGGGTTATAGTCTTAGTGTAAAAGGGATCTAAGGAGAGGGAGTCCCCTCTGGGTGTCAGAATAAAGGGTTGAAGCGACGTTTAATGCCGCGACATGAGAATCTTGCTCTTTTGATGCAGGGCGAGATTCTCATGTCACCCTTTGAATCACAGCGATCTGGTTATTGCGTCTTTATGTCGTACACTCTTTTGTGTGCGACATTTTCATAGTGAACTGTATTTCATCACTTCTTGTTGCCATCTATTGACAAAACTGGAAGTACATCTACAATGATTATTGTGTCACTGTGAGTTGTCTACTGGGATTTTGCACCAATTAAATTATGGCCAAAATGAAAATGTGAATTTTTGTCCAAACAGAACTACATAAGCATGCCAGGCTTCTGTAATAACTACTACCTTAAGCCTGTTAGAAGAGGTTGGCTGGATCTATTATTCATTTATAAATCCATTTACATACTGTGTGTAATAACAAACCCTTTGGAGGATTCCAACTTGCTGCTGTTCTTGCCATTTAAATAGTAATATGATCTCTTTCTTCTCTAAATGCTTTAAGTTCCCAAGTAGACTCCTTGAGCTGTATTCAATAAGCTGAACAGGCAGGAGGACCAGATTCCCCAATAGGCAGTGTAGGAATCTACTTAGAGCTCCAAATTGTGAGTGGCGGTGCCTCAGCCCTGCACATACCTCCCAACATTTTCAATGGCCAAAGAGAGACAAACAGAACAAAATCAGAATCGTACTATTGTAACTCATGACAGATGATGGATAAAAGCAGATTTATTGGAATAATAAAAGCAGATACACTGAGCACTCACATGTTACGCGTTTCGCACAGAACCGTGCTTACTCATAGACTAGACCAACAAAATATCCTCACTGATTATGTATCTTCAGACCAACGTATTAAATTTGAATTGGCCAATCAACTGAACACAGCAATTAGTTCACTGTATCCAATAGTAGTCTGCAACAAAGACCTACCGTAAAACCAAGTATACAAAAGACTCAAATCACCGTATTCTCTTAAAAAGACCTGAATGTATCAATCCCAAATGGTCCTTATTTGCTCAATGATCCAAGTCGCTGTTGCTCCTAAGTTAAAGAGATAACATGCATCTTGAATTTTGTAGGTGAAGTACTTCAATGGCCTGAAATCTTATAGTGGCGCTATTACTACACCATCTTATGGACAACTCTGGTCAGTTGAACATAAACCTTCATAGGGCCGTGTAGCAACGGCGCCACTGTCACATTTCAGGCCATTGAGATACTGCACCTAAAAAATTCAAATTTGAGGTGCAATATCTTTTGAATAGAACGCCTCTCATCAGTGGGAGTGCACTGGTTTTACTCAGAAGGCTATACACTGTAATATACAGCTTTTAACATATTAAGTGTTACTATCCCTTTAACCGTTTGAGTGCCAGAGGGATACACAAGGCATTGCTTTGCAATGTGATAAGTAACCATCTGGCGCTCAAAGGGTTAACTCACTGCAAATCAAGGTGTCGGATACCCCTCTTGCAGGTAAAGGGTTAAATAAACTGGCCAGTAGAGAGGAGCAGACATTTGTGTTTGATACAGAACCCACCAATCAGGCCAGTAGGTGTGGCCAACACAAGACACTCCTCACACCAATGGCAAGGCAGTAGATGTAGTATATCTAGACTTTACACAGGCATTTGGTACAGTGCCACACAGAAGGATGGGGTATAAAATAAGGAAATTGGGACTAGGAGATAACTTTAGCAATTGGATACAAAACTAGTTGAAGGATAGGGAACAGTGTGTGGTTGTAAATGGACAATTCTCCAATACAGTTAAAGTGGACAGTGGAGTACCTCAGGGTTCAGTATTAGGTCCACTGCTTTTTAACATGTTTATAAATGACCTGGAAATAGATCTAGAAAGCAAAATATCACTATTTGCAGATGATACTAAATTATGCAAGGTAATTAATTTAGAACATGATATTTTCTCTCTACAGAGGGACTTACATACAATGTCAGATTGGGCAAACAAATGGAAGATGAAGTTTAATGTGGGGAAGTGTAAAGTCATGCATTTGGGAGGAAATAACCCAAGGCTATTTATGAACTTAATGGAATCATTTTAGGGGACTCATTGCTAGAGAAAGACCTGGGAATCCTTGTCAACTACAAACTTGGAAATAGTGACCAGTGTCAAACAGCAGTAGCAAAGGCAAACAAAATCCTGTCTTGCATAAACAGGGGTATCGAAGCAAGAGCGGATAATATTATTTTGCCATTATACAAATCATTGGTAAGACCTCACCTTGAGTATGCAGTGCAGTTTTGGGCACCGGTTCTGAAAAAGGATATACTAGAACTAGAGAGGGTACAGCAAAGAGCAACAAAATTAATTAAGGGAATGGAGGACTTGACGTATGACGAACGACTAGACAAACTTGGTTTATTTACTCTAGAGAAAAGACGACTAAGAGGAGACCTTATCATATTGTACAAGTAATGAGAAGTCAATACAAGATCTCTGCAGTGAGCTATTTATTCCAAGGCCTGATCAGGGCCAGGTGACACCCCTTGAGACTTCAGCAGAGGAAGGGCTTTTTTTACAGTAAGGTCTGTTAAATTGTGGAATTCCTTGCCCAAGGAGGTGGTTATGGCAGATACAATGGATACATTTAAGAGAAGATTGGAAACATTTCTTTCAAAAGGGAACATACAAAGTTATACTGTATTAGTAGGCAGATCGGGAAGGTCTGATAAAGACTAACTTATTTGGTAGCAGGAAAGCTATAAAATTCTCAGTCACTGGGGTATGAGGAGAAGGTTGAACTCGATGAACTTGTGTCTTTATTCAACCTAATTTACTATGTTACAATTTGTCAGTCTAAGCAGCTGGCGTCTCGGTCTAGTAGTAAATCCAGCTCTGAGAAAATACATATGGGATCTCTCCTGGTGACATCTCTGATCCTTAACACTTTAAGGACCAAAGCAGAGAAGGGATTGTAATGTTTCATAATAAAAGCAACTCTAATTAATCATCATAGTATTTGGACCTTGGAGAGTGTTATTTCAATACTGTCAGAGGTGTAGTTCAAGAGTAGTTGAATGATATAGTATTCCCCTTCCGTCCTTTTACTGATGTAACACTGCTCAGCCAGATCAGAAGGGAGGTGCCCAGGTAGACTGCAGAGAGGGACAATCTTCAATTAAGATAAGGGAAAAAGCTGAAAAACCTGTCAAGGGGAGCAGGGTTTTCATTGTTCTCATAGGAAAAAGATTGATTCTTGATGTGAGCTGTCTGGTCTATGGACCAAATTCCACATCTGAGTGGGGGCTTACTCTAGGTAAAAGGGGCAGGAGGGGGAAACTTTCATTCAATTACTCTTGAACAACAATTCTGACAATACTGAAATAACACTCTCTATGGCTCATATATTATGAAGATTAATTGGAGCTGCTGTTTTTGTAAAACATTACTATCCCTTTAAAGGGTTAATATTTGCATGGCAGCATTTTCCACTTGTAAAAGGTTTCTACATTGTGTGCCATCTCTGATGTGTAATAAGAGCTGATTTCTGTGTAAAACATTTCCCAAATTCAGAACATGAAAATAGTTTCTCTCCTGTATGAATACTCTGATGTCTAACAAGATGTGATTTCGATGTAAAACATTTCCCACATTCAGAACATGTAAATGGTTTCTCTCCTGTATGAATCTTCTGATGTCTAACAAGATGTGATTTCGATGTGAAACATTTCCCACATTCAGAACATGTAAATGGTTTCTCTCCTGTATGACTCCTCTGATGTGAAATAAGAGCTGATTTCTGTGTAAAACATTTTCCACATTCAGAACATGAAAATGGTTTATCTCCTGTATGAATCCTCTGATGTGAAACAAGACTTGATTTCAGATTAAAGCATTTCCCACAATCAGAACATGAAAATGGTTTAAAGCCTGTATGAATCCTCTGATGTGAAACAAGACTTGATTTCAGATTAAAACATTTTTCACAATCAGAACATGAAAATGGTTTATCACCTGTATGAATCCTCTGATGTGTAACAAGATCTGATTTCTTTGTAAAATATTTCCCACATTCAGAACACAAAAATGGTTTCTCTCCTTTATGAATCATCTGATGTGTAACAAGATGTGATTTCTTTGTAAAACATTTCCCACATTCAGAACATGAAAATGGTTTCTCTCCTGTATGAATCCTCTGATGTGAAATAAGAGCCGATTTCTGTGTGAAACATTTCCCACATTCAGAACATGTAAATGTTTTCTCTCCTGTATGAATCCTCTGATGTGAAATAAGATTTGATTTCTGTTTAAAACATTTCCCACACTCAGAACATGAAAATGGTTTCTCTTCTGTATGAATCATCTGATGTAAAATAAGATTTGATTTTGAAGTAAAACATTTTCCACACTCAGAACACAAAAATGGTTTCTCTCCTTTATGAAGCATCTGATGTGTAACAAGATGTGATTTCTTTGTAAAACATTTCCCACATTCAGAACATGAAAATGGTTTCTGTCCTGTATGAATCATCTGATGTCTAATAAGATGTGATTTGTTTTTAAAACATTTCCCACATTCAGAACATGTAAATGGTTTCTCTCCTGTATGAATCCTCTGATGTGTAACAAGACTTGATTTCACATTAAAACATTTTCCACATTCAGAACAAGAAAATTGTTTCTCTCCTGTATGAATTCTCTGATGATTAACAAGATCTGATTTCTGTGTAAAACATTTGCCACATTCAGAACATGAAAATGGTTTATCTCCTGTATGAATCCTCTGATGTGTAATAAGATGTGATTTGCTTTTAAAACATTTCCAACATTCAATACATGAAAATGGTTTCTCTCCTGTATGAATCCTCTGATGTGTAATAAAATGTGATTTTGAAGTAAAACATTTCCCACATTCAGAACACAAAAATGGCTTCTCTCCTGTATGAATCATCTGATGTCTAATACGATTTGATTTGTTTTTAAAACATTTCCCACATTCAGTACATGAAAATGGTTTCTCTCCTGTATGAATCATCTGATGTCTAATAAGATGTGATTTGTTTATAAAACATTTCCCACATTCAGTACATGAAAATGGTTTCTCTCCTGTATGAATCCTCTGATGTCTAATAAGAATTGATTTTGAAGTAAAACATTTTCCACATTCAGAACATGAATATGGTTTCTCATCTGTATGAATTATCTGTTGTAGAACATGTTTTGATTTAATAGGGAATGGTTCCTGACATTCAGAATAAGAAAATCCCTT
The DNA here is from genome assembly GCA_037306005.1 of Rhinophrynus dorsalis. Lineage (NCBI taxonomy): Eukaryota > Metazoa > Chordata > Amphibia > Anura > Rhinophrynidae > Rhinophrynus > Rhinophrynus dorsalis. Next base: position 7,961,892 of record CM074719.1, read on the forward strand.
CTCTGTTATGTGATATCTCTGATGTGTAACAAGGGCAGATTTAGATTTAAACCATTCCTGACATTCAGAGCAGCTGTACGGTCTCTCAGAGGTAAAAGCTGCACATTGTGTCCCTGTATTGTGTGTGAGACTAGACATATGGGGTTCTGTTAGATTGGCTCCTTCACGTGAGATGGATTTCTCAGACGTAGACCTTTTTACACTGTTAATTGCAGAATGTCCTCCAGTTATGTCTGTTCCCTGATGACTCTGCATTACACAGACCTCTTCCATCACATCTTCTACTGAACCTATGGCGTGAGAACATGAAATATTATGTTACCAAATAGCATTTCACTTACTACAAAACATGCTTGAACATGTTAAATAAAAAAAACAGTATACGGCAAAATATACAAAAGCAGTTGTAGTAATTATGGGGCAAGCCAATGGCAATATTTGGGCTGCATATAAATTCCTGAAATGCGGTGGAGGCCTTTCTAGCGTGCAAGAGGTTAAATCACAAATCATTTGTTTGTCCTCTATAGTTGGTTTACACCACAATTACACAGACATATAGGGCATTAAATTACTCTTGTTCATCTGCCACATATAAATACATAGATGGCAAAAACAGGTCTTCCCTTGTCAAAACCAAATCATAAATGATGGCATCTACCAACCACTCAGCACATGGCAAACCTCCTCAGTGGGACCGCCACGCAAAACAACTAATGGAAGCTGTTGGCTCTTGGAGACTTCAATGTTATTTGACTGGACTCCAAAAAAACAAAATTCAGTTCACTGTGTTTAAGGGATTCAACTTAATACAACTGACATCCTCCGCTACTCGCATAGATCCAAAAACAAGCAGCTATACTCTACTGGATGGATCCTTTCATTCTACACAAGTAGAACCCAGATTTCAGGCGTAGTAGTAATGATTACTCCTGAGTGTAATGTGCATGAAAAATAAAGACAATGACATCAATCCCAAACGTTATTGTTGCTAGATCTCCAATCTTTCCTAAATGATCTAATCAATTACACATATAGTACAAAATAAACCAAATACCCGGCCTAGACTCTGCAATTGACTATTTTACCTCTGAGCTCTTGCAGGTCTGTAATACCCATGTCCCACTAAGGATGATCCGGGAAAAGGGGGGGGGAGGGCATCTACTCTGTTTTCAGATGGGCTTAGGTAATCATTCAGTAAATACGCTTCTCTCTTAGTTATCTGATAGAATACAATGTGTGTCTATTGCTGACATTGTCCCCAGTAACATGTGGGGGCCCACAAGGTTCCATTCTTGGCCCCCTTCTAGTTTAAGGTTTTGTAAATGATCTGCTCATGGATTACAAAGTATCTGCTGTTCACATGTAAACACTCAACACCATAATCTACATTACAATTCCAAACATAGCACAATTTGTCTCAGAATTACTGAAGATTTCTCTGAAGTTCAAAGATGGATCAGTAATGACAACTTGTTCTTAAACACTGGCAAGAAGGTCACAATGGTATCTGGTACACAGTGCAGATTACTTAAACACCACAATACCCATTTAACAATCATAACAAAAGTCTAATCATAATGTCTCAAGTCCACCCTTACAAGTTTCTCAGTGTGCGGCTAGACTCCAACCTCCCATTTGGTCTTGATGTTGATAAATGAACATCCAATCTTTATGCTAAAGTAGGCGCTATGTCTGAAAACTAATCCTGTCCAAGTCCCCTTGCAAGAAAATATATTGTGCAACAAGTGTTAATGCCAGTCATCGATTATGGTGATGTAGTAGTAGATTCTGCTCCAAACTCTATCTTTGCAAACACAACATTCTGTATAGTTCATTAAGTGGTTTAGTTTTCCAACCCTACACATCACTGTGATACGTTTAAAGAAACAAACTGTCTAACAGTCAAATCCAGAAGTACCCTCCACCTTTCCTACTTGAGATATAACCACTTCTTAGTATGATCACTCCAGTCAGTGAGTTGTTAGCAGTGGAGGTTATAGTTAGTATGGAGATCTGGAGTGATCATACTACTCAGGTAGTATGGAATAGTCAGTGAGTTGTTAGTAGTGGAGTGGAGGTTATAGTTAGTATGGAGATCTGGAGTGATCATACTGCTCAGGTAGTGTGGAATAGTCAGTGAGTTGTTCATAGTGGAGCAGAGGATATAGTTAGTATGGAGAGCTGGAGTGATCATACTTTTCAGGTAGTTTGGAATAGTCAGTGAGTTGTTAGTAGTGGAGGTTATAGTTAGAATGGAGATCTGGAGTGATCATACTGCTCAGGCAGTGCGGAATAGTCAGTGAGTTGTTCGCAGTGGAGGTTATAGTATGGAGATCTGGAGTGATCATACTGCTCAGGTAGTGTGGAATAGTCAGTGAGTTGTTAGTAGTGGAGGTTATACTTAGTATGGAGATCTGGAGTGATCATACTGCTCAGGTAGTGTGGAATAGTCAGTGAGTTGTTAGTAGTGGAGGTTATACTTAGTATGGAGATCTGGAGTGATCATACTGCTCAGGTAATGTGAAATAGTCAGTGAGTTGTTAGTAGTGGAGGTTATAGTTAGTATGGAGAGCTGGAGTGATCATACTGCTCAGGTAGTTTGGAATAGTCAGTGAGCTGTTAGCAGTGGAGGTTATAGTTAGTATGGAGATCTGGAGTGATCATACTGCTCAGGTAGTGTGGAATAGTCAGTGAGTTGTTGGTAGTGGAGGTTATAATTAGTATGGAGATCTGGAGTGATCATACTGCTCAGGTAGTGTGGAATAGTCAGTGAGTTGCTAGCAGTGGAGTGGAGGTTATAGTTAGTATGGAGATCTGGAGTGATCATACTGCTCAGGTAATGTGGAATAGTCAGTGAGTTGTTCGCAGTGGAGGTTATAGTATGGAGATCTGGAGTGATCATACTGCTCAGGTAGTGGAATAGTCAGTGAGTTGTTAGTAGTGGAGTGGAGGTTATACTTAGTATGGAGAGCTGGAGTGATCATACTGCTCAGGTAGTTTGGAATAGTCAGTGAGCTGTTAGTAGTGGAGGTTATAGTTTGTATGGAGATCTGGAGTGATCATACTGCTCATGTAGTGTGGAATAGTCAGTGAGCTGTTAGCAGTGGAGGTTATAGTTAGTATGGAGATCTGGAGTGATCATACTGCTCAGGCAGTGTGGAATAGTCAGTGAGTTGTTCGCAGTGGAGGTTATAGTATGGAGATCTGGAGTGATCATACTGCTCAGGTAGTGTGGAATAGTCAGTGAGTTGTTAGTAGTGGAGTGGAGGTTATACTTAGTATGGAGATCTGGAGTGATCATACTGCTCAGGCAGTGTGGAATAGTCAGTGAGTTGTTCGCAGTGGAGGTTATAGTATGGAGATCTGGAGTGATCATACTGCTCATGTAGTGTGGAATAGTCAGTGAGTTGTTAGCAGTGGAGGTTATAGTTAGTATGGAGATCTGGAGTGATCATACTGCTCAGGTAGTGTGGAATAGTCAGTGAGTTGTTGGTAGTGGAGGTTATAATTAGTATGGAGATCTGGAGTGATCATACTGCTCAGGTAGTGTGGAATAGTCAGTGAGTTGTTAGTAGTGGAGTGGAGGTTATACTTAGTATGGAGAGCTGGAGTGATCATACTGCTCAGGTAGTTTGGAATAGTCAGTGAGCTGTTAGTAGTGGAGGTTATAGTTAGTATGGAGATCTGGAGTGATCATACTGCTCATGTAGTGTGGAATAGTCAGTGAGCTGTTAGCAGTGGAGGTTATAGTTAGTATGGAGATCTGGAGTGATCATACTGCTCAGGCAGTGTGGAATAGTCAGTGAGTTGTTTGCAGTGGAGGTTATAGTATGGAGATCTGGAGTGATCATACTGCTCAGGTAGTGTGGAATAGTCAGTGAGTTGTTAGTAGTGGAGTGGAGGTTATACTTAGTATGGAGATCTGGAGTGATCATACTGCTCAGGCAGTGTGGAATAGTCAGTGAGTTGTTCGCAGTGGAGGTTATAGTATGGAGATCTGGAGTGATCATACTGCTCATGTAGTGTGGAATAGTCAGTGAGTTGTTAGCAGTGGAAGTTATAGTTAGTATGGAGAGCTGGAGTGATCATACTGCTCAGGAAATTTGGCACAGTCAGTGAGTTGTTAGTAGTGGAGGTTATAGTTAGTATGGAGATCTGGAGTGATCATACTGCTCAGGTAGTGTGGAATAGTCAGTGAGTTGTTAGAAGTGGAGGTTATAGTTAGTATGGAGATCTGGAGTGATCATACTGCTCAGGTAGTGTGGAATAGTCAGTGAGTTGTTAGTAGTGAAGGTTATAGTTAGTATGGAGATCTGGAGTGATCAAACTGCTCAGGTAGTGTGGAATAGTCAGTGAGTTGTTAGCAGTGGAGTGGAGGTTATAGTTAGTATGGAGATCTGGAGTGATCATACTGCTCAGGTAGTGTGGAATAGTCAGTGAGTTGTTAGTAGTGGAGGTTATAGTTAGTATGGAGATCTGTAGTGATCATACTGCTCAGGTAGTGTGGAGTAGTCATTGAGTTGTTAGTAGTGGAGGTTATAGTTAGTATGGAGATCTGGAGTGATCATACTGCTCAGGTAGTGTGGAATAGTCAGTGAGTTGTTAGTAGTGAAGGTTATAGTTAGTATGGAGATCTGGAGTGATCATACTGCTCAGGTAGTGTGGAATAGTCAGTGAGTTGTTAGCAGTGGAGGTTATAGTTAGTATGGAGATCTGTAGTGATCATACTGCTCAGGTAGTGTGGAGTAGTCATTGAGTTGTTAGTAGTGGAGGTTATAGTTAGTATGGAGATCTGGAGTGATCATACTGCTCAGGTAGTGTGGATTAGTCAGTGATTTGTTAGTAGTGGAGGTTATAGTTAGTATGGAGATCTGGAGTGATCATACTGCTCAGGTAATGTGGAATAGTCAGTGAGTTGTTAATAGTGGAGGTTATAGTTAGTATAGAGATCTTGTTACGGTTTTCTGACACTCAGACCAGGGTTAGAAATAAAACACAGTTTTATTAAGATAAAATAAGGAACAGCGCCCCTGGGGGCCAGAATCGGTAATACAGTGAGGTAAGTAATGGACAATATACAGGCCCAATATAGTAGGAGCAGGTAGAATATAGCAGAAACACAGATAAGGGTTAATGCTCAAAACAGGTATTCAATCTCTGTGGTGGTGATTAGCCAACGCCCGGTGCATAAACAGTCCCAGTAGTAGTAGTGCAGCAAGCAAGCTCAAGCAGTGCGACTGAACTGAATCACAACCAGATAGCAGTATCGTAATGCCCGATAGTATAGCAAGGACCAACTGGAGCTGGAGCCAATACCCCTACTTGGGTGTGTAACGGAGGAGAGACACTGCCAGAGCCAATAGAGCCAGATACAGGAGCACCCCTAGGTGCGGTAACGGAGGAAACACTCCATGTGCAAATGGGACCGGAGCCAACAGCACCTCTTAGGTGCGGTAACGGAGGAGACACTGCCCAAGCCAATATACCGTGAGGCAAACGAACTTCCAGGTGCGATCTGATGGAACAACACTGTGAGGGAGAGGAGACCAGAGCCAAGGCACCCTTCCGGTTGCGGAACGGAGCAACACACTGACAGAGTACCGGAATGCCCAATAGCACCACGCGGTGCGACAACTCCTAGGAAACGAGCACCTAATGAAAGGTACTGCTCTGCAGTGGTAACGGATAGGCTTGGTGAAGGAGGCAACAGCTCAACAAGTGTTAAACGGCTCAGGATGGGAGGCAACAAGCTTGGCAAGTGTATACAGACAGGCTCGGTAACGGAGGCAACGAGCGCAGCAAGTGTTCTCAGACAGACTCGGTAACAACGGCAATAGCTCGGCAGTACTCTCTGACAGGCTCGGTAACGAAGGCCACAGTAACATAGGAGGCGTGATCAGTCAGTGCAGGCTGCGAGCAGGCTCAGAATGTCGCCAGGCAGGAACGTCAGGCAGGACCAGATGAATCACAGAGCAGGAACGTCAGCCAGAACTGGGTCAATCACGTAGCAGGAAGTCAGCCAAAGCCAGGTCAATCACGGAGCAGGAACGTCAGCCAGAACCGGGTCAATCACGGAGCAGGAACGTCAGCCAGAACCGGGTCAATCACGGAGCAGGAACGTCAGCCAGAACCGGGTCAATCACGTAGCAGAAAGTCAGCCAGAGCCGGGTCAATCACGGAGCAGGAACAGCAGAGTAGTCAGACGAGCCGAGTCGGTACAGAGGAACGCAGGAACACGGTAACAAAGGCACAGGAACACCACGAAAGGGCACCTGACAGGTGCCATAGGCCCAGTATATAAAGGGATACCCTGGGCGGGCCAATCAAGCTCCGCCAATGGAAGAGCACCACCACAAAGAGTGACGGGGCTATCACGGGGACCGTGATAGATCTGGAGTGATCATACTGCTCAGGTAGTGTGGAATAGTCAGTGAGTTGTTAGTAGGGGAGGTTATAGTTAGTATGGAGATCTGGAGTGAACATACTGCTCATGTAGTGTGGAATAGTCAGTGAGTTGTTAGTGGAGGTTATAGTTAGTATGGAGATCTGGAGTGATCATACTGCTCAGGTAGTGTGGAATAGTCCGTGAGTTGTTAGTAATGGAGGTTATAGTTAGTATGATGATCTGGAGTGATCATACTGCTCAGGTAGTGTGGAATAGTCAGTGAGTTGTTAGTAGTGGAGGTTATAGTTAGTATGGTGATCTGGAGTGATCATACTGCCCAGGTAGTATGGAATAGTCAGTGAGTTGTTAGTAGCGGAGGTTATAGTTAGTATGGAGATCTGGAGTGATCATACTGCTCAGGTAGTGTGGAATAGTCAGTGAGTTGTTAGTAGTGGAGGTTATAGTTAGTATGGAGATCTGGAGTGATCATACTACTCAGGTAGTATGTAATAGTCAGTGAGTTGTTAGTAGTGGAGGTTATAGTTAGTACGGAGATCTGGAGTGATCATACTGCTCAGGTAGTGTGGAATAGTCAGTGAGTTGTTAGTAGTGGAGGTTATAGTTAGTATGGAGATCTGGAGTGATCATACTGCTCAGGTAGTGTGGAATAGTCAGTGAGTTGTTAGTAGTGGAGGTTATAGTTAGTATGGAGATCTGGAGTGATCATACTGCTCAGGTAGTGTGGAATAGTCAGTGAGTTGTTAGTAGTGGAGGTTATAGTTAGTATGGAGATCTGGAGTGAACATACTGCTCATGTAGTGTGGAATAGTCAGTGAGTTGTTAGTAGTGAAGGTTATAGTTAGTATGGAGATGTGGAGTGATCATACTGCTCAGGTAGTGTGGAATAGTCAGTGAGTTGTTAGTAGGGGAGGTGATAGTTAGTATGGAGATCTAGAGTGATCATACTGCTCAGGTAGTGTGGAATAGACAGTGAGTTGTTAGTAGTGGAGATTATAGTTTGTATGGAGATCTGGAGTGATCATACTGTTCAGGTAGTGTGGAATAGTCAGTGAGTTGTTAGCAGTAGAGCGGAGGTTATAGTTAGTATGTAGATCTGGAGTGATCATACTGCTCAGGTAGTGTGGAATAGTCAGTGAGTTGTTAGCAGTGGAGGTTATTGTTAGTATGGAGATCTGGAGTGATCATACTGCTCAGGTAGTGTGGAATAGTCAGTGAGTTGTTAGCAGTAGAGCGGAGGTTATAGTTAGTATGTAGATCTGGAGTGATCATACTGCTCAGGTAGTGTGGAATAGTCAGTGAGTTGTTAGCAGTGGAGGTTATTGTTAGTATGGAGATCTGGAGTGATCATACTGCTCAGGTAGTGTGGAATAGTCAGTGAGTTGTTAGCAGTGGAGGTTATAGTTAGTATGGAGATCTGGAGTGATCATACTGCTCAGGTAGTGTGGAATGTGTCAGTGAGTTGTTAGCAGTGGAGGTTATAGTTAGCATGGAGATCTGGAGTGATCATACTGCTCAGGTAGTGTGGAATAGTCAGTGAGTTGTTAGTAGTGGAGGTTATAGTTAGTATGTACATCTGGAGTGATCATTATGCTCAGGTAGTGTGGAATAGTCAGTACTCCCACTGCTGAAAGGTGTTTCATTCAAAAGCAGGCTCAGAATGTCGCCAGGCAGGAACGTCAGGCAGGACCAGATGAATCACAGAGCAGGAACGTCAGCCAGAACTGGGTCAATCACGTAGCAGGAAGTCAGCCAAAGCCAGGTCAATCACGGAGCAGGAACGTCAGCCAGAACCGGGTCAATCACAGAGCAGGAACGTCAGCCAGAACCTGGTCAATCACGGAGCAGGAACGTCAGCCAGGACCGGGTCAATCACGTAGCAGAAAGTCAGCCAGAGCCGGGTCAATCACGGAGCAGGAACAGCAGAGTAGTCAGACGAGCCGAGTCGGTACACAGGAACGCAGGAACACGGTAACAAAGGCACAGGAACACCACGAAAGGGCACCTGACAGGTGCCATAGGCCCAGTATATAAAGGGATACCCTGGGCGGGCCAATCAAGCTCCGCCAATGGAACAGCACCACCACAAAGAGTGACGGGGCTATCACGGGGACCGTGATAGATCTGGAGTGATCATACTGCTCAGGTAGTGTGGAATAGTCAGTGAGTTGTTAGTAGTGGAGGTTATAGTTAGTATGATGATCTGGAGTGATCATACTGCTCAGGTAGTGTGGAATAGTCAGTGAGTTGTTAGTAGTGGAGGTTATAGTTAGTATGGTGATCTGGAGTGATCATACTGCCCAGGTAGTATGGAATAGTCAGTGAGTTGTTAGTAGCGGAGGTTATAGTTAGTATGGAGATCTGGAGTGATCATACTGCTCAGGTAGTGTGGAATAGTCAGTGAGTTGTTAGTAGTGGAGGTTATAGTTAGTATGGAGATCTGGAGTGATCATACTGCTCAGGTAGTGTGGAATAGTCAGTGAGTTGTTAGTAGTGGAGGTTATAGTTAGTACGGAGATCTGGAGTGATCATACTGCTCAGGTAGTGTGGAATAGTCAGTGAGTTGTTAGTAGTGGAGGTTATAGTTAGTATGGAGATCTGGAGTGATCATACTGCTCAGGTAGTGTGGAATAGTCAGTGAGTTGTTAGTAGTGGAGGTTATAGTTAGTATGGAGATCTGGAGTGATCATACTGCTCAGGTAGTGTGGAATAGTCAGTGAGTTGTTAGTAGTGGAGGTTATAGTTAGTATGGAGATCTGGAGTGAACATACTGCTCATGTAGTGTGGAATAGTCAGTGAGTTGTTAGTAGTGAAGGTTATAGTTAGTATGGAGATCTGGAGTGATCATACTGCTCAGGTAGTGTGGAATAGTCAGTGAGTTGTTAGTAGGGGAGGTGATAGTTAGTATGGAGATCTAGAGTGATCATACTGCTCAGGTAGTGTGGAATAGACAGTGAGTTGTTAGTAGTGGAGATTATAGTTTGTATGGAGATCTGGAGTGATCATACTGTTCAGGTAGTGTGGAATAGTCAGTGAGTTGTTAGCAGTAGAGCGGAGGTTATAGTTAGTATGTAGATCTGGAGTGATCATACTGCTCAGGTAGTGTGGAATAGTCAGTGAGTTGTTAGCAGTGGAGGTTATTGTTAGTATGGAGATCTGGAGTGATCATACTGCTCAGGTAGTGTGGAATAGTCAGTGAGTTGTTAGCAGTAGAGCGGAGGTTATAGTTAGTATGTAGATCTGGAGTGATCATACTGCTCAGGTAGTGTTGAATAGTCAGTGAGTTGTTAGCAGTGGAGGTTATTGTTAGTATGGAGATCTGGAGTGATCATACTGCTCAGGTAGTGTGGAATAGTCAGTGAGTTGTTAGCAGTGGAGGTTATAGTTAGTATGGAGATCTGGAGTGATCATACTGCTCAGGTAGTGTGGAATAGTCAGTGAGTTGTTAGTAGTGGAGGTTATAGTTAGTATGTACATCTGGAGTGATCATTATGCTCAGGTAGTGTGGAATAGTCAGTACTCCCACTGCTGAAAGGTGTTTCATTCAAAAGTTATTAATTTTCAAAGTTTAATTTTTTTAGGTGCAATATCACAGTGGCCTGAAATTGTACAGTGGCGCTGTTGCTACACGATCCTATGGACAGATCTGGTCAGTTGACCATAAATCTCCATAGGATGGTGTAGCAACAGCGCCACTGTACAATTTCAGGCCACTGTGATATTGCACCTAAAAATTCAACTTTGAAAATTAAGAACTTTTGAATGAAACACCTTTCAGCAGTGGGAGTACTCTTGTTTTACTCAGGGGGATAAACCCTACAACATATTTTTTTTTACATTTTAAGTATTACTATCCCTTTAAGTGTCATGTTGCAATTCAAAGATCCGTCTAAAGAACAGCTAACGGCAGTTTCATAATCCTAACGGCCGATACACTTACGTGCATTCAGACGCATCGAACAACATACCCCAGAGCTATTCAAAGGCTTGCGGTACTGATAACGGCTGAAAAAAAGACACACCTAACGGCTAAAAGTTAAGACCCACTTTTCTTAGCCGTTAGACACTTAATGGCCAAAACAAAACACCCGTTACATAGGAAAAAACACAAAAAGCTTACCGCACAACCATGTAAATGGGAAAATTAACCCGGGCAATGCCAAAACAACACAAAAACATGCACACACAACACAAATCACTCCACACACAACAACAACCAACACCACAGGGACAACGACACATAAAAAAACAACAAAATGCTATGCATTGGATAATACTCCGTCACATCAGGGGTTAAAGGGCCATTGGACTCAATATGGGACCTGTACTGTGCTACAGCTGAGAAGAGCAGCACAGGGGTGGATGTTTAGTGGTATGGGCACACAATGTAGAGGTCATGAGATGTAGATCAGATTACCACGGACTCCATGGTGACCTGTGAGTGTGCAGACGTATGTGCCCCCGACATGAATACACACATCAACAAATGTGTCCTAACAGTTCCATGGAACAAATGACATTGGGCTGCCACTGTCACTTTCACAGTCATTACTTCCATGGAGCTCTCAGAACACTTGTTGATGTGTGTATTCATGTCAGGGTCACATATCCATAGGGCTGGGGCACATGTCCTTAGTTCTCCACATAATTGGTTACAGATGAGTACACAACACATTGTCAAGCAATGGTTTGTGTACTCACTTATAATTAAGAAGATTGAGGGGATTATAAAGTCGAAATTGTTGTTGCTTGATGATCAGTTCAGGTGTATAGCTCCAAATCCTGTCCTCTTGTCCCACAGGCATCCATAACATGATCCATCCTTGATCTGAAGATCTTCCATGTGTCTGGATTGATGTCTTGACAACACCTTCATAAAGATCACCCCTTGCTATTTCTGGTGATGTTGTTAGTGATGCAATATTTGACCTGAGGTTCACACAGACCTCTACTTGAACATTCTCATATAGACACAGAAAACACAATTTCACAAGTGTAATAACCTGTACAGTTAGGATGCTCATCTACAGAGTTGTCAAACCTTGTGGACAACACATGAGCAGGAGAGCAGTGTTACTCAAGTAGTATGATTTAGTTTCAAAGTACATTTAGTGTTCTCATACAAGTGTTCAATGCATATAGGCAAGACACACAGAAAACACATGTACGTTCTAATGTACTTTGAGACACAATAAAGATGAACCATCACTAGTCAATCATCTGTGTCTGTATGAGGATATATTGGATTACACATATGTTTGTTAATGCGTAACCACACTCAGGATAGATTATCCCCCATAAATGGAAAGGCATCACCCATATCACAGGAGTCCACCACTCTGTGATGTATTCACGCTAACAGATGGTGGCAGTGATACACTAATGTGTTGTGGGAGTGATAAAGAGGTGATAAAGGGGACATACTTCCACAGTGAATTCCTGTCCACAGTTAATGTGTTGCTCAGTATAATCAATGTTCTGTGATATTGCTCCACTTTGACATATCACAGTACATGACCAAGTGGACAAGTGTTTTCACTGGTGAAGTCTGTTACACCCCATTAGGAAAAACAACAAGTCAACTTACTGGAGGCCCCAATGCTCACCCCAGGATATCAATGTGTGTGCTACACATTGAAATCCTAGGTTAAAAACATTGGCTTCCCCAGTAAGTCAGTTGCACAATGAGTGTGTGAATCCAAGACAATATGGATACATGTCCCATTTATCTGTCCTGCTTGTTATCTCACCGCTAAGTCACATAGCCGTTTGTTTGGTTATCCCCTTAACCCTCTGAGTGCCAGAGTGGTACCCAACGCATTTCTTTGCAATGCGTTGCCTACCACTCTGGCTATCAAAGGGTTAAACACAACATATGATGTAGACGAATGTTCAATGTTGTACCAAATGTTGTGCTAAGGGGTATGTTTTGTTATACAAAATCAACACACAACATTGCCATATAACACAGTTGTGTAATATGGCTCCAGGGAAGTATTTCCAGTTGAATTTGTACAACGGTGTGTGTGTGAACCCATGTTGTAACATCCCACAAACATCTTACCTAGGCAGAAGTTGTGTTCACTGAATTGTTTGGCAATGCATTGGAGACAACTCTGCCACCCAATCTATGACCAAATACAAAGCAGATCAGACAGGATTCAAAAGCACAATGTTCCTTTATTCAGGGGAAATGCAACATGTTGGGCATTTTATTTTTTTTCTTGGGGGGGGGGCCTTAGACTGTGTGGCAGAAGTGGATAACCTGGATGATCTCCTGGTCACCCTTTGCCCCCTAGGTGTGGCTTCGGGGGTCACATTAGAGGGGGTGGTGGGGGCAGAGGATCCCTCTGTGGAGCGCAGGTTTTCCCTCTCTAACCGTAAGTTCTCCCTGCGGTTCAGCTCTCTCAACTCCACCAGTACCTGTGCAAGCATGTCCATCACCCCCGTGTGGAGCTGATGGAGTTGAGTGTTGATCCTCATGACCTCCGACTCCAGGGCATGGATCCTTGCCTCTATCCTGTTAGTGTTTCTCCGGGATTCCCTACGGCTCCTGGTGATGTTGTCATTGGTGCAGAGGCTTGACCGGAGTAGTCTCCTTTGCAGAGCCATACACTCTGCTTCCATCCCCGTGGGCCGTTCACTGCTGGTGATGCTTGTGCCTGGTGAATCTGCTGCTGCTGTGTCCTCCTCAGCTGGTGCTGTGTCCACCTCAGCTGGTGCTGTGTCCACCTCAGCTGGTGCTGTATGTGCTGCAGATGGGTATGTGCCCACCACATCAATGGACCCACTGCTGCCCACCGATGTCTGTGCTGGTGGAGGTGGTGGGGTAAACACGTCCCTTCGCATAGGGTGTTGGGGCTCCCCAAGCAGGCCCAGGTGTTGGTAGTCGAGTGGCCAAGGGTCAAACCTTGGCCACTGGTATGTGCTTGGCCCCCACCTGGGATCATACCTGGGGCCATGCTGGGGAGCCATCCAGGAGGGTAGGTCAGTCGGGGATGAGTATGGCCCGTATTGGGTGGTGGCCACATCACCGGGCAGCCATTGCCTCCCTGGTAGTGGTGGTGCTGCTGCTGGAGGGTAATAGCTCCTGGAGGTGGTGGGGTGCATCCAGTCACTGTAATATGGTGGTGCAGCCAGAGGCGGTGCAGCCAGAGGCGGTGCAGGCAGAGGCGGTGCAGGCAGAGGCGGTGCAGGCAGAGGCGGTGCAGGCAAAGGTGGGGCATCCAGTTGGCCAAGAGGTGTGGATGTAGTTGGGTACGGTGCCCACTGGCTGGTCCCCTCCTCCGTATACTCCTCACTGGGTGGTGAGGTGGCCTCCTCCATGGGCTCCTGGAGTGCTGGAGGCACATAACCTGTGTGGAAGATTGAGATTGTGTGATCAGTAAACTTAGCCATGATGGTGTCAAATTGATATTAATACTTGAAATGTGGAAAGGAACATATATGTTGTATGGTTTATCCCCCTGTGTGAAACAACGGTACTCCTACTGGTGAAGGGTGTTTTATTCTACATGTATTGCAGCTCAGAGTTGAATTCCTTTGGTGCCACATCCCAGTGGCCTGAAATTGTACATTTGCGCTGTTGCCACATCATCCTTTGTGGATATCTGCTCCCTGGACCAAAGCTAGCCAGAGGATGGTCTGGCAACATTGGCATAGTACATTTTCAGGCCACACTGATATTGTCCATGGAATATTCAACTTTGAGCTGTTATACTCTTGGGATGAAACACCTTTCAGTAGTGGGAATACCCTTGCATTACCCGGTGGATCAATCCTATGACATGTATTTTTCCTTTCACATTTTAGGTATTACTATCTCTTTAACGGGATAGCAATGGTTAATTTCACCTTGATGTAACATTGCAGGCATCATAAAGAGATGTTTAGAAAGATGTTGCTGTATGTGACAGCTGGAGATGTCAGTCATTTGACCACACGGAGGTTCTTCAGCAGACTCCAAATTGACCCATTTGGAGATAACTACATCTTTGCCATTGTCTACTAAGTGTTCCTGGTTTGTAAGCACGCTCTGTGGACCATGTCAATGATGGATCAATCTCCAATTGGTTCAATTTTGGGTCCGCTGAAGAGCCTCCGTGTGGTCATATGACTGACATCTCCAGCTGTCACATACAGTAACATCTTTCTAAACATCTCTTTATGATGCCTGCAATGTAACATCAAGGTGAAATTAACCATTGCCATGCCAAGGTACACAGTGAGGAATATGGTCTGATATGTGTGTATATGTACCTTTCATATGGGTACAAACATATCCTTGATAGATATGAACCCAGAGATCTGTTCAGTACATGTGATTGTCTTACTGCCTATATATGTACAGCCATCACAAACTAACTTTCATTGATACCACTGATACCCATCCAAGTAAGGTGTAATATACTAGGTATATGTACTCTGATGATGATATCAATATGAGTTATTTTGTTGAGGGTGCACATATATGGGCAGTAGGACAATCACACGTACTGAACCGAACTCTGGGTTTACATCTTGTTGGGACATATTTGTACCCATTTGAAAGGGACATATCCACATACATATCTGGTCGTTTATCTTTCTGTACATATCTTTTTGTAATTGATCCGCAGTGTGATTCAAGTAGTATTCATCCCTATGTTATCAGTTCATCCCGTACAGTGCTGGATTTTGTCAGATTAGACATGTCCCTCTCTGGTTGTCATGATGGTATCCTATGCATTGCATTGTGATGCATGGGATACCACCGTGGCAATCAGGGATTGATGTACATTACAGGATTCTGTCCATGAGGTCTGTTCAAGTTGAATCCTGAGGGGCAACAATCAAGCCAGTATTGAAGGATATCATTGATTGAGGCCTTTTTTTTCCTGGATCAGCCCATCCATCCTTCTGTGTGAGGCAGCCAGACCCGATCATAGATATCCATAATTCATGGCCTGTTATTGACCAAACCTCAATGGTTCATATTTGGTTCCTATATGTATCCTGCAAATAGTGTCTGGTGTACCATCCATCCATGGCATCAGCACTCCTGAGGATCTATATGTGAATCAAATGTGAGATATGTAAATTCAAGTTAGCGTAAATGATTGCATACACAACACTAAGGCCAACTTTTTCACCTTTAGTTATGTGTAATTGTTTTTGGCCTGTGTGTTGCACATACAAGCAGTTATTCTCAGTGGCACTGTGATTTGTGACCTGATCCATCCTGTTGGTGATTCAGTAAGCGGTTAAGTGGACCTGATGAACTGATTATGATGCTGACTTCTCCGCCGACCTCATTTCCCCATCTGCAATGTTTTCTATGGAGTCCATACAATGGGGCCTGTGCAGCTGGAATCATGTTATTGGATATTCTCCATAGACTAACATTGTAATTGGTAAAGTGAGGGTATGTAAGTGTCAAATTCTCGACATCAGCTCTTTTTCACCGCTTAGTGAATGTCCCCTATGTGTCATGTAATTGTTAACCTATCGACATGTGTTTGTTGTCTGGTTAACCCTTTGAGTACCGGAGGGGTTGCCAAAGCATTGTTGATCGATGCGTTGATGATCCCTCTAGCACTCATGGGGTTATGTGCTGGATTCCCTGTGGGAACATGGGTAACACTGTGTGACAACAATTGTGATGTTTGACATACAACACTTTTCTGAGCATGGTTTGTGTGTATTGTGTGTGATCAGCACAGCAACATGAGGGTTAACCAGGGACTTGGACAGGTTTTGGGCTTGTTGAACCTTGACATTTGTCCTTGTCTTGCGTCCTGTTTAAACCCTCAGGGTGCTGTGTTGGTGCAGTTGTGTGGATGAATGAAGGGCAGATGTTGGGATGTGAGTGCTTGTTTGTGATGGGTGTGTGGTTTGAGGTGGTGTGTGGTTTTGGGGTGATGCACTTACCAGTGGTGTGGAGGCTCCTCTCATCCCCAGTGTCTGATCCTCCAGGGACCCCCTCAATGAGGGTAGATGACAGTGTCTGCCGCAGCCTCTCCTCCCATGCGCTGAAGGTGACGGGGACAGGTGGCCCACCTCCGGTGGCTCGGGCGTGCAGGGCGGCATCCCCCATCTTCTTCTTCACCTGCCTTTTGCAGTTGCCCCATCTCTTCTTGATTGAGTCCACATCTCGTCTGCAGGTGGCCACCGCATTAACTCGGCTGCAGATTTGGCTCCAGGCAGCTCTCCTCCTCGCAGCCAGGCCAGGGAGTCTCTCCCCCGGGAACAGGACACTCTCCCTCTCCAGCACAGCCTCCACGAGGGCCGTGTTTTCTTCCTCGGTATATCGGGGATCCCTGACCCTGTCCCCCTCAGCTCCGGCATGCGAGGAGTCAGACCCGGAGTGTCCTGCCTGCTCTGCCCCTGCCTGTGTGTGGTGGTCCCCAAGCACTACCCCTCGTCCCATTGCAGGATCTGTCCCTCTTCTTTGTGTGCCTGTTCTTGTGGGCCTGCTCCCCCTCCGCCCTGCGGATCTCCCTCTCCCACCCCTGCTCTGCTGAGGGATCCCCTCCTGACCTTCCTCCTCCTCCTCCACTAGTCTCCCCATCCCTCTCTCCTGTCCTCCTCTCCTGGCCATCATTCACCCACTCACACCCAGGCACTCTCACAAGCCCTCACAGACACACTCGATCCCACTCACTCTCTGTCACACACTTTCACTCACGGATTCACACTGTAAAAATAAAGTTTAAAATGTGTAAGGTGTGATGAAAAAAAAAAAGACTATGTGTATGTGTTTGTATGGATGTATGTGCTATGTGCAAATGTGTGCTATGTGTCTATTTAAATGTAATTCTCTCCTCTCCAAGATCCCTCTACCTTACTCCTGTGTATGCTTCTCTCTCTCTAAACACTATCCTCCACTCCTGGGTCCTGTGCTCTAGCTTGCTGAAACTCGAAACACAGACAGGGTGTGACCGTTATTTTGAGGTATATATAGGTGTATTTGAACATTTTTTATACTTTGGGGCCTTGGGATTGGCTGTAGGTTTGAATTTTGTTTGTGCATCTATCAGGGTTGCTAAACAACGGCAGCCGTAATGTAACATTTTGACTAAAGTTGTGTTTTAACGGGTGTTTGGGACGCACGGTGATGCAAAATCAGGTGCGATGCTGGTTTTTGTGTTACGTGTTTTTGTAGTGCCTACGCCCGATAGCTATTCTTGTACTCTTACCTTTGAATCTGCCGTAAACCATGTGTTTTTTGCGGCCGATGTGCCTTTTTTACTTAGCGGATGGTTTAACGGCTGCCTTTAAATCTAGCCCAATATATCCCAAAGGTCAATTATACAATTAAAACATATCAAAAACTAAAATTACATTTAACAGAACGTGTTCTATGTATCCCTGCTGCTCTCTGATAATTTATTATATGCATATAAATATAACTGGAAAGGTCTTACCAACTTGGAGTAGCGGCAGCTTTTAATACTCGTCTCCAAACTTTGCGCCTGAAGATGAATGTACGTCTAAGTGATAATGCTTTATACATGTTCTTACTGATGACCAGGTTGCAGCTTTGCATAGTACTTGAGCAGCTGCTGAATGTGTTGCCGCCCATGATGTCGACATTGCTTTTGTAGATAGGGCTTTTATAGTCTTTGGTGGGTCTTTTACTGCCTCCAAATAAGTTTCCTTAATGCACTCTGTTATCTAACTTGCAATTGATGGTTTTGATGCAGAAGATCCTTTGTATTTCCCTTGGAAAAGGACAAATAAGGATTCTGATTTTCTGAACAAGGCCGTTCTTTTCACATATTCTGAAATTCATCTTAACAGATAAAGTTTGTGCAGACGCTCTTCTTCCTTATGCTTTGGATTGGAAAAGAACGAAGGGAGAACTATCTCCTGGTTAAGATGAAAGGAAGAAACTACTTTAGATCAAAAGCGTTCTCTTGTTCTGGTGGAAGATTATATAAAGTTCTTTAGATGAAAGGGACTGCAGTTCGCTTACCCTTGTAGTTGAAGTAATAGCTACTAAGAAAGCGGTTTTTAATGTTAGGAACTTGGTTGAAATTTTCTGTATTGGTTCAAACTACCCTGAAGAAGTTAATTGGTTAAGTACCACAATGAGATTCCAGGGTGGAATAATATTGTTGATCCTTATCAACTGCTCTCAGGTATCTCTTAACCAAATCATCAGCAAAGTGTTTCACCAGGCATGCTGAGATAGCTGAAACATGAACTCTTCAAGATGAGGTCTCAGCACTTGATCACGTCTGTCCTGAAGGAAGCTCAACAGCTACGCAGATGATGAAGAAAATTTGTCACTTTCTTTCTCTACACACCATTTAGAACATTTTTTCCATATTCTGTTTTAGACCAAGGAAGTTAAGTTATGGATGACGGGGTCCGATAAACCTCTAATCCTCAAGGAATACCTTTCAGCCTCCAGGTTGTTAGTTTGAGAAAGCATGCGTCCTGATGCCAAACTGGCCCCTGCTGTAACAGATCTGGTCTGATGGGCAACGGCCATGGACTGTCTATGGACATACTGACTAGTTCCGAGTACCACACCCTCCTTGGCCAATCTGGTGCTATGAGGATGACGTTGGCTCTCTCTTGTCTGATCTTGTTTAGTACCCTCGAGATCATGGCTATCGGAGAGAACACATACGATAGTTTCCCCAATCCTGCGTCACTGCATCCACCGCTAGTGCCTGGAGTTGCCTCATTCTTGAGAAAAAGTTTTGGCACTTCGTATTCTCTGTTGATGCCATCAGGTCTATCATTGGATGCTCCCATCTCTATACAATCCGGTTCAATATTTCCTTGTTCAAGGCCAATTATCCTGGATTCAGGCTGATACGACTTAGATAATGTGCTTGATAGTTTTTGTCTCCTGGTAGGTGTACCAGGAGATAATGTTGCTATATTCTTTTCTGCCCACAACAAAATTCTTCTTGACTGAGTTCAGTGCTGGACTCCTTGGTTTTTTATTTATAGTACAGCCATCATGCTGTCCGATATTACTTGCACCGGCTTGCCATTGATTAGACTCCTGAACTTCGTTAGGCAAAGAGAAATCGCTCTCAATTCCAATATATTGAGATAGGAACCATCTCTGAAGGGGTCTCATGGGGTCACTTGGACAGCAGACGCCATGTAGCCTAGAATGGTCATATATTCTTGGGCTGTGCAACTCGTTGATCTCTTGAATTGTCTTATTTTGCTTGAGATCATCATTACCCTGTTGTGAGATAATGCTATTACTCCTCTAGCAGTATCCAGATTCAATCCCAGAAACTGTAGCCTGTGATTTGGGATTAATTGGCTCTTCTGACTGTTGATCAACCATCCTAGCTCTTGTAGATGATGGATTGTAATAGTCTTCTGTTGCTCTGCCTGAGATCCTGACTTCGCTATCAATAATAGGTCATTTAGATATGGCACAATCTTTATACCTTTTTTCCTCAAAGGTTCTAAGACCACAGCTAGGACCTTGGAAAAAACTCTGGGTGCTGATGTTAGCCCAAATGGCAGTACTTTGAACTGCCAATGCTGACCCTTGTAGCAAAAACGGAGATACTTCCTGAATTTCTCTACTATTGCTATGTGATAATACTCATCTTGTAGGTCTATAGTTACTAGATAATCTTGTGGTTTGATAGCCTGGGTCAGGGATGCAACTGTTTCCATCTTGAAGGTTCTCTGTATTATCATAGTATAGTGATCTTTGGTAGTATGAAGATTACCGAGTACCAGTCTGCTTTTCTTTCGCTTAATGGTACAGATTCTATGAAGTTCTTCAAGGCTAATTCCTGAATGGAGTGATCCAACTGTGTCGCTTTTTTTTTTACTTTCTGGAATTTTTGAATTTCTGAATAGGTTCCTGTGGGGTCTGATCTGAAATTCCAGTAGGCATCCTGCTTCTAAAATTCAAAGACTCCAACTGTCCAGGTTGGTCAATGTTTTCCAGTTGGACAGGTATGGTCCCAGTTGACCCCCCACTGGGAGTGGAAGCAGGTTCCGCTGTCCTTCAGGGGGATTCTTTTTTAAATTGGTTTTTCAAAACCCCTCCTTCCTGAATGTACCTCAAGACACTTGGGCTGAAGTCTGCCTTCTTGTATCATAATTTTTGGATGACTGAAGCCTTCTATCGTATCGAAATGAGTTTCTTTTATTCCTGAAGGATACATGAACTGGTGTAAGATCTGCACTTCCTATCTTGGGGAAGGAAGGAGCACTTTCCGCCTGTCATGTTTTTTATTATTTCCCAAACAACCGTAGCAAGGTGGGGTTCATGATATCTCTGTTAACTGGTAAAGCTCTTGCATGGGCTAATCCTCTATGGGAGAAGGCTAAACCATGTACTCTGAACTTTCACGAATTTGTCACAGAGTTTCGGAGAGTATTCGAGCTACCTGGGAGAGCCACCTCTGCTGCAAAAAATTGATGGAAATTCAAATGGGCGATCATACCGTGGGCGATTACGCAGTAGAGTTTCGCATACTGGCAGCAGAGGTAGGTTGGAATAACGAGGCTCTGGTGGCAGCCTTTGTATAACGGTTCCCGTGCTGTTCTGTCAATCTTGGCTGAATTACCTGTGCATTGAAGGATGCTGATTGGCCCGCCCAGGATGTGCCTTTATATACTGGAGCTTGGGCACTTGTCATTTGCCCTTTCGTGGTGTTCCAGTATCTGTGCCTTGTTGCCGAGTTCCAGTATCTCCTGTGTACCGACTCGGCTTGTCTGACTCTTCTCCTGATCCTGCTCCGTGATTGACCCGGTTCTGGCTGATGATCCTGCTCCGTGAATGACCCGGCTCTGGTTGACGACCCTGCTCCGTGATTGACCCGGTTCTGGCTGACGACTCTGCTCCGTGATTGATCCTGTTCTTCGGCTGTTGTTCCTGCTGTGATCCGGTTCCGGTTATCGCTCCGATCCTGCCTGCTGTTCCGGTGTTCCTGCATTGCTCAGGTCGCTCTGGCGACATTCTGATCTGTTAGTGACTCACTGTTCCTCTCACTGCTCTAGCTGAGCTTGAGGTTGCTTTGCCATCCGCTGTTTGCTGCTGTCTCTCCTGTACAGAACCTGTTAACCCTTGCAGGGCCTTGTAGTCTCCGGTCTCGTGCCTCCATTATCTTGCCAAGCGTACGGTTATCCGTTATAGCCGCTACTCTAGTACCTCTGATACTCCTCACTACCTTCCGCAGAGCATTGTCTGTCCGGTGTTCGGTGTGCACCGTGACCGCGCCAGTTGGCACTGGTAGTCCGTTCGCTCTTGCTGGGAAAGTTACGTACAGCACCGGAGGGGTGTCCTGGCTCCGGCCTACATACGCTCAGAGGGTACGCTATCCATTGCACTATCCAGTGCTTCGGCTCTTAGTAGCTTGTGCAGTCGCTATCAGTATTGACATCCAAGGGGTGTCAGGGCACTATCCATTGGGCGCACGCAGGGTTAACTTCTACTCTCAGTTAGGGGCGATTTTGGTTCTTGTACTTCAGCTTTGGCAATAGCATTTCTCTATAGCCCACGGAGGTGGTATTGGCTCAGCTCTGGGCACTTGTGTGCATTCCTAGTCCAACTTGAGAGTGAATTCAGTGCAGACACTTTACTCCAGCTTTGCTATTCAAGGACTGTGTTCCAGAGACTGCTATATATCCTGGGCATTAGCCAAACTAAGACTGAGTTTCTCCTCTTGCACTTGTTAACCCTTTGGGGTTATTCCCCATCTATACATTGCACATTATTCGATTGCTGTATTGCATTCACTTTGTCTGTGTTTGCCATTACTGTTATTCCTGTGCTGGCCCCTAGGGGCATTGTGTTACATTCTTGATACAATAAACTGTGTTTTTACTTCATACCCTGGTCTGAGTGTCAGAAAACCGTTACACTTTGCCCAAGGGTTGTCAGACCCTATTAAAGATGAGATTGCGGACAGAGAGGTCCCTACTGATTTGGACGAATACATAGAATACGTAATGCTCATTGATACTCGCATGCGTGAAAGGCACCTGGCAAAGAGGGCTAGAGCCAGAATCTTTGGGCACGAGAATTCTTTAAACCCACCCTTCCCTCCCAATCCTCCTGATCGAATATCCGAACCGGGCGAACCTATGCAAACCGGGTTCACTAGACTTTCTAAGGAGGAGCGGGCATACCGCAATAGGCAGGGGCTATGCCTATATTGCAGTAAAAATGGGCACTTACTACGTACATGCCCGGTATGGCCAGGAAACGCACACACCTAGGGTACCTTGGGGGACAGGCCCTAGGTGGTGTACAATCGTCCCCAGATCCATGTTCCAAGAAACCCACCATCTCGGTGAGTTTTCTCCTAGGCGACCATGCAGTGGAGACTCTAGCTTTTATAGATTCTGGAGCAGCAGGCTATTTCATGGACCGGGCATTTGCTGAGAGACACAATATTTCGCTGTCTAAAAAGAGATACTCCGCTAGCTATTGATGGCAGACCTCTCGAACAACCCCTCATCACTATGGAAACTGCCCTCATTAATATGTCTATTGGGGCCCTCCACAAGGAGGAGGTACGTTTCCAG
The DNA here is from genome assembly GCA_037306005.1 of Rhinophrynus dorsalis. Lineage (NCBI taxonomy): Eukaryota > Metazoa > Chordata > Amphibia > Anura > Rhinophrynidae > Rhinophrynus > Rhinophrynus dorsalis. The sequence goes on from CM074719.1 coordinate 7,984,804, forward strand.
ATTATACACTCACCCCATCACGTGATCATTCTGGGGTTCCCCTGGTTACTATTGCACAATCCCCAGTTTGACTGGCAAAGATGTGAGGTTAAGTCTTGGTCTGAGCACTGCACTTGTCATTGTCTGTCCCGTCCAGTTAGGATTATGTGTACCTCTCCCTCTGTGCCACCTGAATACAGCGACTTCAGTGACGTATTCAGTAAAGGAGAGGCTAGTGCATTGCCACAGCATAGGCCGTACGACTGTGCTATTGATTTGCCCCCTGGGGTGGTGCCACCGAGGGGTCGGACGTATCCTTTGTCCTGTGATGAAAATAAGGCCATGGAGGAGTACATTGAGGATGCCCTCAAACGGGGAATCATTCGCAAATCATCGTCTCCGGCAGGTGCAGGGTTTTTTTTTGTAAAAAAGAAGAGTGGCGAATTACGACCATGTATTGATTACCGTGGACTTAATAAGCTTATGTCCAAGAATGCGTACCCCATTCCACTCATTACGGAGTTATTTGGCAGGTTGAAAGGCTCCTCTATATTTACGAAACTCGATCTACATGTCGCCTACAACCTGATTAGGATCAGGGCCGGAGATGAATGGAAGACGGCATTCAATATTAGGTCTGGCCACTATGAATACTTGGTGATGCCATTTGGCTTATGTAACGCACCTGCCGTGTTTCAGGAGTTCATCAACGACATCCTCCATGATATGTTACAGTCTTGTCTAGTCGTATACCTTGACGATATACTGATTCATTCTGCCAATTTGACCCAGCATATCCGGGATGTGTCGGAAGTGTTGCTCCGGTTACGCAAGAACAAATTGTTCTGTAAATTTGAGAAATGTGAATTTCATTGTTCCAAGGTACCCTTCTTGGGTTTTGTAATTTCTAAAGATGGCATTGCCATGGACCAAGAAAAGTTGGCAGCAGTCCTCCAATGGCCACGACCGAAAGGGTTAAAAGCTATCCAACGGTTCTTGGGCTTTGCCAACTATTACAGAAAATGTATTCAGAACTTTTCCAGTATTGTAAAACCTCTCTCTGACCTCAAGCATAAGGGCGCTAATCCCTCTCAATGGTCTGAGGCAGCTGAAAAGGCCCTTGAAACTCTCAAGTCTGCATTTGCTTCGGCTCCTATACTGTCCCACCCTAATCCCTCCCTGCCGTTCACGTTAGAGGTCGATGCCTCTGAGGTTGGGGTAGGGGCAGTTCTTTCCCAACGCCCCGAGAAGGGTGGCAACCTGAGACCATGTGGGTTCTTTTCCAAAAAACTATCTAGTGCCCAAAGCCACTACGAAATTGGTGATAGCGTGATAGTGTCTTACTTGCCTGGGTCTAAGAACGTCAGGGTAGATGCTCTATCGAGACAATTTTGCACAGACATTGAGAGGGATGAAGCCCCGGTTCCTATAATTCAGCCAGATAGGATTCTGGCTACGCTTCACACCAGTATCACTTCACCACTGGGGGAGCAAATCTTGGCATCTCAAGCTCGGGCACCTCCTGAAACCCCAGTTGGCAAGTGCTTTGTGGATGAGCCTTTTCGTACCCGTTTGCTCGAGACCTATCACTCATCTAAGGCAGCTGGGCATATTGGGAGGGACCAGTTGGCATGGTCACTATCACGTACATTTTGGTGGCCCTCCCTTAAAGCTGACTGTGCTATGTTCACTGCTGCCTGTGCCACTTGTGCCCGTGCTAAAACTCCCAGACATCTCCCAGTGGGGCTGCTCCAACCAGTGCCTAATTGCGAACACCCTTGGTCCCACATATCTATTGATTTTTTGGGAGAATTGCCAGTGTCTAAGGGCTATACGTTTATCCTGATGGCTCATTTTGTGCCTCTTGCTGGCCTTCCTTCGGCCCAGGAATTGGCAATGGTTTTTGCCAGAGAAGTATTTCGCTTGCACGGGGTTCCCAAGGTGATAGTGTCGGACCGAGGGAGTCAATTCGTGTCGAGATTCTGGAGGGCATTCTGTGGCCAAATGGGCATACAATTTGTCCTTCTCCTCCGCCTACCATCCCCAGACCAACGGGGCTGCTGAGCATGCCAACCAAGGACTGGAGCAGTTCTTACGTTGCTTTGTTACTGATCATCATGATAATTGGGCAGACCTGTTGCCGTGGGCAGAGTTTGTCAGGAACTGTGCAGTCACTTCATCATTTGGGAGCTCTCCATTTCCGGTGAATTATGGGTTCCAGCCTTGTCTGCTCCCAGACTCGTTCCAGTCACAACAGATTCCGGCTCTGAATGCGCATATGGAGCAGCTCCGCTCCACTTGGGCACAGGTCCCTCAGCCAGTCCTTCCAGAGACAACAATGGCATGCCAGTCGCAGAAGGCTGCCAGCAGTATCCTTCCAGGTTGGGGACAGGGTATGGCTTTCCTCCAGGAATCTCAATCTGCAGGTGCCTTCCAACAAATTGGCCCCTCGGTTCATTGGTCTGTTCAAAATTATCCGCAAGGTCAACCCTGTGGCTTATGCACTGGAGCTTCCGAAGTCTATGCGCATTCACAATGTGTTCCATGTATCACTACTGAAGCCCTTGGTTTGCAATCGCTATACTACCACTCAGGTGGTTCCTGGGCCGGTGGAAGTGCAAGGCCAGGAGGAGTACGAAGTACAGAGTATTATTGATTCCAGGAGATTTAGAGGCAAGCTGCAATATTTGGTCCACTGGAAAGGCTATGGGCCTGAGGAGCGCTCCTGGGTCAACCAGAAAGACCTCCATGCTACACGACTACTGCACAGCTTTCACTCTAAATATTCTCAGAAACCAAGACCCCGGCCAGGGGAGGGGGGTACTATCACGGTCCCCGTGATCCCCTGTCAATCTGGCTGGGTGTACCTGTGCACTGGAGGAGACTGATTGACCCGCCCAGGATGTGCCTTTATATACTGGGGTCACGGCATCTGTCGGTTGCCCTTTCGTGGTGTTCCTGATCCTGCGCCTCGTTGCTGTGTTCCTGTGTTTCCTGTGTACTGATCCGGCTTGTCTGACTACTCTCTTGTTCCTGCTCCGTGATTGACCCGGTTCTGGCTGACGATCCTGCTCCGTGATTGACCCGGTTCTGGCTGACGACCCTGCTCCGTGATTGACCCGGTTCTGGCTGACGATCCTGCTCCGTGATTGACCCGGTTCTGGCTGACGACCCTGCTCCGTGATTGACCCGGTTCTGGCTGACGATCCTGCTCCGTGATTGACCCGGTTCTGGCTGACGACCCTGCTCCGTGATTGACCCGGTTCTGGCTGACTTTCCTGCTTCGTGTATTGATCCGGTTCCGGTTGACGCTCCAGCTCAGTGTACTGCTCCTGTGTTCCTTTGTGGCTCCGGCCGCTCCCAGCGACATTCTGAACTGTCCTGTGTCGCTCTGATTAATCATTTCTCTATACCGAGCAGTTGCCTGAGGTTGCAGTAGTCTATCCGCTTTCACTGCTGAGCTGTTCACTCCTATACCAAACCTTCTTTAACCCGTGCTGTGCCTGTTGCCTCCGTTTATGAGCCCATCCAATACACTTGCCAAGCCTGTGGTTTTCGTGCGGGCCATTAACCCTCCTGAGCCTGTGCTGTAAGACCAAACCTACCTATCACACTTGCAAAGCTATGTTCATTCCGGTGCTCGGTACGCACCGTGGTCGCGCTGGTAGCCCTGTCCGCTCTGGCAGTGTGTGTTCTGTGCGGCACCAGAAGGGTGTCCTGGCTCAGGTTTCCAAGTGCTCAAGGGGTTACGTTATCCTCCGCACTACCTAGTGCTCCGGCTCTTGAATAGCTTGTGCAGTGTCGCTCCACTTTGGCACCCTAGGGGTGTTCTGGCTCTATCCCTTTGGCACACGCAGGGTTACTACCGAGTGTAGGTAAAGGGCGATTCAGGTTCTGGTCTCATCAGCTCTAGCAGTGCTTTCCTCCGAAAATCCCACTGTGGTGGTATTGGCTCAGCTCTGGTCTGTTGGTGCGCTCCATTATACTACCTTTGAGAGTGATTCAGTGCAGACACTATACTCCAGCTCCTCACCATCAAGAGACTATTATCATATCCTGGGCATTGGCTAATCAAGGACTGAGTTTGTCCAGTTTCCTCTCTTTAACCCTGTATGGCATTTTCCTGTCTCTATTGCATTATCCTTACTGGGTCTGTATTGTCATTCCCAACTATACTGTACTGGCCCAAATAAAATTGTGTTTTTACTTTCTACCGTGGTCTTAGTGTCAGAAAACCGTAACACACGGGTTACCATATGTCCATAAGTCCTCCTTTATATAACCTTTCAGTTCTTCTGATTAATGCCAATTATCTCTCTTTGAAACTGGGAATAAATCCAATATTCCCCTATGTTGTAGATGGCTTGCCACAGAATTTCACTATTTCATGGATATACCAGTATCTCTATGAATTCATTGGTGAGCATGTATGAAGACAAAGGAGGAGAAATTCTGGGGCAAACGAACTGCGAACTGGGAAAAATAAAAATTCCCAAATGTCTATTGAATATTCAAATATCCAGCTGACTGCTAGAGATGAACCCCCCCACCCCCCAAAAAAAAATACTTAGAATTTTTCCTAACAATTAATCTGAGTCCAGGGATTTAGTATTATCTTAATGTATAGATTAACACTCACCTGTCCTGGAACTTCTGGGAATTAATGTTTTCTTAGATACATGGTGATCTCTTCCATATGGCTGTTCTCCTCTTTCTATCACCAATATAACTGCAGGCTTCCCACTGATATAACCTGTGTATGGAGATTTAAATATGATGACTTTAATAGACTGATTATGAAAATACTAGTTGATGAGCCCGTTACACGGGCCACAGTGCCACTACCAGACGGTCGCGGGGCAGCCCTGATCTATATCAACCTTGTCACGGGCAGTCTCTACTGCGCATGAGTCGTTACAAACTTTCTAGCGAATTATTATATAGGATAACTGATTTACCTAACATGGCAGTTTCCAAATAAATATATGAAATAATTTATTTTCTTTTACAGTTAAATGGTATACTAACCCATAAAAACAACTTGGGTGATTCTGAAAGAGAATTCAAGGGATAGTAATACCACATTTAAACTTTAGCTTCGGGTATTATTTATGGGTTTTTTTGTTTTTTTTTGTAAATGAAAGTTTATTAGTTTTAGAGTGATATGAAGGGGGGAGGGTACAGAAAACAAAAAGGGGGAAAGGGGATGGGGGACATGAATAACAAAGCATACTGGTGTCCAATAGAGAATGGCAAGAACACTGTGGTACAGAAGATACAAATACAGATTGGAGACATCAAGCTCGACATAACAACATAAAGAACGAGCTAATAAAAGAAATGGGGTGAATAGTAGGGAAAACGAAAGTGCAGGAATTACGTTGAAATAGGGTAAATGTAGGTGGGGGGGTAGTGAGTGAGACCCTGGACAAAAGAGTGTGCATTTAAGAGCGCGATTCGTCTAGGAATAGCTGTCTGCAGGTCCTCCAAAAATTGCATCAAAGCTGACCAGGCACCTAGAGCGATCCCACTGACCATCCGACCTCATGATAAGCTCCTCCAAGGAGCGAATGCTCTCCACCCATGAAACCCACTCTCCAATAGACGGAGGGGAGGTCTTGCCCCAGTGCAACGGGATTAGCGATTTAGCTGCAGTTAGCAAGTGTTTGACAACCGACTTTTTGTAGGTTGAAACCAGGACAGCAGCATGGTGCAGTAAGTAGGCAGCAGGGAGAAAGGAAGGAGGGGCATCCATGAAAGTAGGTAAGATAGAATGAATGCATGACCAAAAGGGGGATATGAGGGGGTAATCCCACCAAATGTGGAGTAGGGTGCCAGGGGCAGCACCACAACGCCAACAAGGGTCAGGTGTAGCACGGGAAAAAGTGTGAAGCACAGCTGGGGTACAGTACCATTGGGCAAGCAATTTATAGGACATCTCTTGGATCTTATTGTTCCAGTAACACGTGTGTATCAGATGGAAGATCTTCTCCCACTGTTGCTCACTCAAAGACATCTGAAGTGTTGTCTCCCACTTCCTAACGTAAGCCGGAAGGGAGGAATCCCGCTGGGTGAGAAGCATGCGATATAGGAGAGATATGCCTTGTGAGGGGAGCGCTGCACTACGACAAAGGGCCTCGAATGGCGATTCAGTTCGTGACAAGTGGTGTTTATGAGGCAAGGAACGAAAAAAGTACCCTAACTGGGTGTAATGGAAGCGGTATAGAGCCGTAGGGGTTCAATCGGGTAATAGACCTGTCAGGGGTTGTAGCTTGTTGTCGAGGGTCAGGAGGTCGGCTAAGGAGCACTGCCCACCCAGGGAAGTGTTGAGAAAAGTATCGGGGTTCTGGCCTGGGGTGGGGGAGTCCAGGTTGTGCCGTATGGGGGTAAGAGGAGAAGGATAAGTGGTGAGATGACAACATCTAGATACGGCATGGAAGACCAAGATCGTAGCAGACGTCAGTGGATGAGCGGCCGAGAGCTGACGAGCACGGTGCGGCTGGATCCAGGGAAGTAAATGTATTGGGACAGTCGACTCGGCAGCTTCAATGTCTATCCATGATTTATGAGTGCGTTTAGAGATCCACTCCAGGAGACGGAGTAGGTGAGATGCCTGGTATTACGTCTGGGGGCACGGCAGAGCAAGGTTGCCACGCAGTTTTGATCGTGTTAAAAGGTCAAACCGAAGTCTTGTTTTTCTGCCAGCCCAAAAGAATTTCAAGATCATAGAGCGGAGAGAGGTAAAGAAGGCCACCGGAATTTTAATCGGTAGTGTTTGGAACAGATACAATAAACGCGGAGGCACGTTTATCTTCAAGACGTTGATTCTACCCGTCCACGAGACATGTAATGGGGTCCAGGTCTCAAAGTCTCGTCTCTGGGCTGTCAGGAATGGGGGAAAATTGCGCTGATAAAGCCGGGCAAGATCCCCAGTCAACCACACCCCAAGGTATTTTATTCCATCACTGCACCATCTAAAAGAGAGGATGTAGATAGACGTAGTGCTTCATCAGCAGGTAAGTTGATTTTCAGTATTTCGGATTTGGTGTTATTCATCTTCAAATTGGCTAGTTCTCCATACGTCTTGAACTCCCTAAGAAGAACCGGGAGAGATATTCTAGGGTTGGAGATCACAAACAGGAGGTCATCAGCAAAGCCAAGCACCTTATGTTGCACGCCAGCAACCATCAAACCCACAATGTCAGGGTTCTGCCGAACGGCCTCCAAAAAGGGTTCAATGGAAAGGATAAAAAGGAGTGGGGATAGGGGACAACCCTGCCGCGTGCCATTGGAGATTGCAAAGGATTCGGAGAGGGAACCATTAATCCAAACCCTCGCCAAAGGGCAAGAGTACAGAGATGAAATCCAGGAGAGCATATGAGGGCCAAGACCCAAACCACTCAGTACTTCCAACAACAAAGTCCAGTCCAGGCGATCAAACGCCTTTTCAGTGTCAGTGGATAGAAGAACAGATTGCACAGAGGAGGTACAAGCGCGATGGATCAAGTGGAGTGCACAAATTGCACAGTCTCTAGTCTCACGGCCCGGAACGAAACCAGCTTGGTCAGAATGAATTAAGGACGACATGAGTGGGAGAATTCGCGTCGCTAAAATTTTCGAAAAAAAGCTTCAAATCCACATTAAGTAAAGAGTTGGGTCTAAAATTACCACATTGTTCCACGTCACGTCCCTCCTTTGGTATAAGAGCAATCGTAGCCAAGAAGGAATGTGGATGGATGTGGTGACCGTTTAGAATAGAATTAAGGGCAAACACAAAATGAGGACCCAGAACCTCCAGAAGTTGTTTGTAATTTTGCAAAGGAAGACCATCCTGGCTCGGACATTTGCCTGATTTAGAATTGCGCAAGGCTAAACCCAACTCCTCCAACGAGATCGGCCGTTCAAGCAAATCAGAGTCGGCCACCGAGAGTTTAAATCTCAAATGTTTAGTTAAGTAGGCAGAGATATGCATTTTCAGTCGACTGATGCGAGAAGGTCACCAGATTCCGGATGCAAATTATAGAGTTTCGAATAATACGAAACAAACTCTTTGGCAATGTCAGAGAGGAGTTGTTTAAGGGAACCCCCTGGGGCCCGGATCTTCAAAATGTGGGTAAGTCGGTGGCGCATCTGGACAGCCCTAGCCAGATATTTACCTGGCTTGTCACCATGTTCATAATATAGGGCGCGAAGTCTGGAGAACTACCGTTGTGCTTGTTGGGTCAGGATAGACGCCAATAACCCCCGTAAGAGCAGCAGTTGTTGAAAGTCGGTACCGCTCAGGGAATCTTTATGGGTCCGTTCCAAAGCTAAAATTTGGGAATTTGGGAGAGTTTAGCAGAATGCCCCTTTTTCACCACTGAGGCGAGTTTGATAAAGTGTCCACGGACCGCACATTTGTGTGCCTCCCACACGGTGAGAACAAGCACATCAGGGGTAAGGTTAACAGCGAAGTACTCAGTCAGAAGTGTTTTAGTAGAGGTTAAATTAGCAGGATCCAGTAATTGGGACTCATTAAGCATCCAGGAGGACTGGGTACGTCTAGTAAGAGGTGAGAGAAGGGACACAGTTAGCGGAGCGTGATCAGACCAGGTCGTGAGGCCATAATTGGCTGACTGCAAAAAAAAAAGATGGTACTGAGACACAAAGAGATAATCAATGCGGGAGTACCGGGCATGTGGTACAGAGAAATAACTATAATCCCGATCGTCAGGGTGCAATGCTCTCCAGCAATCAACAAGCTGATTGTCAAGAAGCAGTTTTTTAATTCTACGCAAAGTGTATAGCGTGCGGGAAGAGCCTGTCAAGGTGTGAAGAACAGGATCTAGGGCGACATTGAAATCACTGCCAAGAATTGTGAGGCCTTCTTGAAACTGACGCAAGGCTGCAACGACAGCAGAGAAGCAGAGATGTTGCCTAGAGTTATGAAGGTACACCGAGGCGAGCGAATAGGTCTGGTCCGCAATGGTTCCCTTCACTAACCCATACTGACCCTCAGGGTCCGCTAACCGGGCAAGTTCCACGAAGGGACTCTGTTTAGAGATAAGAATCGATGTGCCCTTTTTCTTCAGGTGTGGGTCATTGCTATAGAAACCCTGCAGATAGTCACGAGAGGTCAAGCGGGGTGCAGAAGTACCCAAAAATGGGTCTCCTGTAAGAAAGCAATAGAGACGTTGTGCTTTAAGGTCGCACAGAAAGTGAGACAGCTTCTCCGGTATATTAAGGCTCTTTACATTGAGAGTCAAGACCTTCAGGTCAGCTGGTGCAAAAGAGGGGCCCACAGACATGATGGAGTGTGGAGGGGAAAAAAATACAAAAAAACACCAAGGAGAAAATAGGTGGGGGAAGGGAGGGTGGGAGAACAGTAAAGTATACACTGAAGCTCCAGCTGGCTAACGGAGAAAGACTTCAACTAATAAGAAGAGGGCCGTGTCCGTGCCAAGTCTACAAGGGGCTTCAGTATAAAGAGGAGTGTCCACCGAGGGAAGAGGAGGAAGACATCACAAAGAGGAGTCTAACAGAAGCAACAAATTAACTCCAATAGGAGAGAAGAGATCCGCCACCTCCCCGCTCAGTGCTATAAAAATGACAGTGCAAGGAATATACAAACAATTGGCTGAACAATAAGGAGCATAAAAGCTCAATACAATATATAAATAAAAACATCAGAAATAACCACAGGTTTCGGTAAAAGGCATGAATCGGACATAGAGTGCCCACTCCTCCACCCAGAGGCAGAAGCCTCGCAGCCAGGGCCCCACACCCCAGAATATACAGAGGTCAAACGCCAGCAGCCACCACCCACGGAGGGGGGAGAAGGGGCCCAAGGAGACATAGCCACCAAGTGGGAGTTAAGTAGCATTGGGAGGTACATGTGACCGCCCAATGAGCACCGGGAGAGCAAGGGGGGGAGGGACCAGGACAGACCCCATAGAGGCAACTGGAAGCAGCAGGCAGGAGGATCCCCACTCTGGAGAACCCCCAAACCACCACACGAGCACAGCAACTACAGTCCAACCACAATAAACATAAAAATAATACAATATGAACCACATATATCACCCCCAGCCCGCAGAGCCCGCCGCTGGCGCTGGACGCCCACGGGCCCCGAGGGCACTACTGCTCCCACAAGGTCCAGGCACAATCCGCCGCAGAACCGGACCACCCCCAGGTCCGAACCCATATACAACTTACAATAGGTGAATTGCAGAAATACATGGCATACGCACATTACATGGCATAACACAGCGCAGGACTCGGAAGCACCGCAAAAGTCAAGGTGGGAGACCAGCTCCCCAGGCAGCAGGTGGGAGTCACAGCAAGCACAGCGCAGAGATTAGATTAAGCCCTAGAGCAGCATGAGCGCTGCAGTCGCAATAACAGCAATAACCCCAGGGACTCATTGCACAGAGTTGGGGGGGGGGAAGATACCCTCGGGTATTTATGATTTTTTTTAACACACTGCACAATATATTGTTAATTACAGATTTGTGGTTCAAATACTATTGAACCCGAAAGGAACCCACCCCTTCCCCTGCGTCACTGATCCTCTCTGTCTGGTCTGGATGGAGAGGGAAGAGGGACACTCTTCAGTAAGCAAAAGGAAAATCCTGCCCGTTTTCCTTATAATTACTGAATGAAGATTGTCCCTCGCTGCATCCGTCCGGTCCCATGACCGGATTCCAAATCTAACGGAAGGCGGCCAGAAGGGGGTGGGGAATCCTTCCAGCTTGAATTGCTTTGGAACTAGAAATCTTTAAGTAACTATATATAATGCAAAATGTTAAAAAAAGATTATACATAATACTCTGAGCTAAAGTTTAAACGAGGTATTACTATCCCCTTCATAATCACAGTTTTTGTATTAGCCATTTTAATTTTGAAAATGAGTTTGGGATTCAGATTTAAACATAAAGCTAAATTAGAAATGGCGTGCAGTCACTACGCTGTTATTTTATGCAGAATTTTCCCCCTCCCGCCCCTTTCCCCTGAAGTCAGTATTTCAGGCTGAGATCCAACAACAGATCACAATGAGGGACAATCTTCAGTTAGTATTAGGGAAAACCTGTCCTCCTTCGAAAAGGAGGGCAAGTTTTTCCTTATACTGAATGAGGGGAGATTGTCCCTCATTGTGATTTGTCTGGTCAAGCGGACGGACTTCAGATCTGAGGGGAGGCGGCATTAGAAAGGGGCAGGAGGGGCGGGAGGGGTAAACTTCTACATAAAATAACATTGTAATCGTACAGTTTTGAACAATAAGAGAAACAGCCGGCAGTATTACTGCTTATGATGAACAAACTGCGCTGCTTTGGTAACTTTCTATTACTAACCCTTTAAATGCTGATCATGTTTCCCCTTGTGAAAAGGATCCCTGTATTTAGGGTGATATTACCTAGAGATGTAAGGGTTCGGTAATTCTCCATCATGACATCCCTGTAAAGTCCCTTCTCTTCTTCTCTTAAACAGTCCCACTCCTCCTTAGTGAAGTAAATTGCAACGTCATCAAACTCAAACTGTCCCTGAAAATGAAAATTCTTCAGTCAGTGGATGTTTCTGTGCAAAAACATCATCCTAAGAGCGGAATGAGGAAACTGAGATTCATGAAAATATATGCAAATTTATTGTATGATTTTTCCAAATGAAATATTTATTTGCTCCCTGTGGTACAGATGGATTACACCACTTTGCTTTTATACAAAAGGCCCATGGGAGAAAAACACGAACACACATATGTACATGAACACACACACAGAATTATATACATAGAAACATACCAAGGGACTGAGATCAGAGAGACAGAACACAGGTGAATTCACATAAACATACAGTATACAGACGTGGACCAGGCACACAGTATAGTGTATATATAATATGGATTTATCATAGAGATACACAGAGATCAGACACAAACATTATAGTGTAAATATAATATGGATTTATCATATATATATATATATATATATATATATACACACACACAGATCAGACACACACATTATAGTGTAAATATAATATTGATTTACCATACAGATACACAGAGATCACACACACAGTATAGTGTATATATAATATGAATTTATCATACAGATGCACAGTGATCAGACACACAGTATAGTGTATATATAATATGGATTTATCATACAGATACACAGTGATCAGACACACAGTATAGTGTATATATAATATGGATTTATCATACAGATACACAGTGATCAGACACACAGTATAGTGTATATATAATATGGATTTATCATACAGATACACAGTGATCAGACACACAGTTTGGTGTGAGTATATATAATATGGATTTATCATACAGATACACAGTGATCAGACACACAGTATAGTGTATATATAATATGGATTTATCATACAGATACACAGAGATCACACACACACACACACACACACAGTATAGTGTATATTATAGTGTGTGTGTGTGTATATATATATATATATATATTATATATATATATGGATTTATCATAGAGATCAGACAGACAGAGCAGGCAAATGCCCAGGACTCAGCAACATACAGTAACCAGACATAGACCAGACACATACTATAGTGTATATATAATACAGGTAAACAGACATCAGACACACATTATAGTGTAAATATAATATGGATTTATTATACAGATACACAGAGATCAGACACACACAGTATAGTGTATATATAATACAGATACACAGAGATCAGACACACACAGTATAGTGTATATAAAATATGGATTTATCATACAGATACATAGAGATCAGACACACACAGTACAGTGTATATATAATATAGATTGAACATACAGACACACAGAGGAGGTGAATATCCAGGACTCAGACACATGATGATACCTGGGAACTTTCAAAATGACCCTGAGATCTTTGAACTATTAAACCATAAAGTTCCTTAGAATGTAGTTTTCAGGTAATATAGCCCTGTTTGCTGTAACTGGGAGGTGTTCTTGTCCATCCTCAAGGAACATGATGTAAGTGAGTTGTCACTGCCTGAACATACAGAAGAGAAGCAGGATGAATCCCTCTGTCTTTCTGGTACAAACAGTACAATTTAGGGACTAAATAAGCAGCTCTTTCCTGTGGATGAGATAGTAGTTACCACTGAGCTCTCTCACCCTGAGATTTGGGTCAGACCCTGAGAGTTCCCAGGTATGCACATGATATTTATTATCAGTCTCTACATGAACCTTTGTGCAGATCCTCAAATAACCACTGAGAAGAGAAAAATGACCACTAACCATTGTACAGCCGGACACCAGGAAGAGACGTGTCACCTGAAATAGCGTCCGTATAGAAACAATAGAACGGTGTGGAACGTTCCTAATAGGGAACACTGACATCTAGTGGTAAGGATAGGGAATGCACAGAGCTGATAAAATAAATGTGTGACAAATCCAGGTACATATGTAGGAAACTGCAGGATCCGAATCAGGAGCAGAACAACACTAAATAGTGCACATCATGTGGGTGTTACATGGAGTTACCCTGTACAGATAAACTGCCTCTTATACACGTACCCTGCTGGGTATATCACTGTCACACTGAGGTTGGTAATATCACTGTGTATATTACCCTATTGCAGGTGCACTAATCCCAAGAATTAGATCCTTTACCACTAAAATCTGCCCTGATATTGCACCTCCTCTGGGTGATAGGTGATCAAGGCCAGGGGAGGGCTGGCAACTTTTGGCCTGGGGGGGGGGAAGTAAAATCAAGTGGCCCATTTCTACTATCGCTCCAGCCCACTGTCCCCTTTATAATTACTATTAATGTGGTGAAGTAAAACAAGCATCATGGTGCCTTACAATATGCTTTTTGTCATGTAGCACCTACTTCAGTGGTAATATGGCAATACAGATATATACTGTGGATTATTTTTATCCTAATTATTTTTAAAATACCGCAGAGCTTACAATTGAATTTGAGAAATACCAGTAATACCACAGAGCTTACAATTGAAATGGAGTTACACTAGTAATACCACAGAGCTTACAATTGAAATGGAGCTATAGTAGTGATACCACAGAGCTTACAATTGAAATGGAGCTATACTAGTAATACCACAGAGCTTACAATTGAAATGGAGCTATACTAGTGATACCACACAGCTTACAATTGAAATGGAGCTACACTAGTAATACCACACAGCTTACAATTGAAATGGAGCTATACTAGTAATACCACAGTGCTTACAATTGAAATGGAGTTACACTAGTGATACCACAGTGCTTACAATTGAAATGGAGCTATACTAGTAATACCACAGAGCTTACAAATGAAATGGAGCTATACTAGTAATACCACAGAGCTTACAATTGAAATGCAGCTATACTAGTGATACCACAGAGCTTACAATTGAAATGGAGCTATACTAGTAATACCACAGTGCTTACAATTGAAATGGAGCTACACTAGTAATACCACAGAGCTTACAATTGAAATGGAGCAACGCTAGTGATACCACAGAGCTTACAATTGAAATGGAGCTATACTAGTAATACCACAGAGCTTACAATTGAAATGGAGCTATACTAGTAATTCCACAGAGCTTACAACTGAAATGGAGCTATACTAGTAATACCACAGAGCTTACAATTGAAATGGAGCTATACTAGTAGTACCACAGAGCTTACAATTGAAATGTGCACATCCAAGTGCCAACCATGTGGCTATAAAGACAAGTACAAAGTAGCCATCTGAAGCAGCATTAATTACTTCTTGTACTAAAGTGACTTCCTGAACGTTACGATCCTCCTGTCCTCTAATGGATAGGGCAGGTAGATCTAACTAGTCCTGCTGCCTATCTACATATCTAAGTTGAGATGAAAGGACAGAGAAAGGCAGCCACAAAAGGTGATCTACCTCGATAATCCATCACAGTATCAGCAGAAGGCTTATATTGCAGTATTGAATAGTTTCCTGCTGGTAGATTTGTATCTTAGATCATTGATGTATATGACTTGATTTATTTGCAGGGTCTTTTGCCTCCTTTGGAGAGGTTTTTAATTGTTTTTAAATTTTCAACCATTGTATTATTGACTATTGTTGTACCAATAAAATGTATTCTTGCTTTTGTATTTTTTCAATCTCTTGTCATTGTGCCTCATTTATTGGATTTGCTTTGTCCTTAGAGGGGATGTGCTGTTAGTCATCTTCCTACCTGAGACTTTTTTGTATAGGAATTTTATTAAAGGCACGGAGGTAAATATTATGCTATAATCCTTCTCCACTGCTCCACTCAGCAGCAAGAAAACTTTATTGTTACAAACAGACAAAAAAAAAAAGAACTGAAACCATCATACTCCTCCCCCCAATTAACCACTCCTACAATCCATATAAAATTGGGATGCAGCCTTAAGCTCCTCCTCTTTCATATGGAAGCGACCGAAGAACCTGATCCATTGGAAACTTAACTCAGAAACAGCGACCAGGAACCGACATCTGACCACGCACCAAGCAGCACAAGACGGTGATATCCACCTGGAAGGAGAGGAGAAACACTGAAAGGGGAGGGAACACCGGGAGGGATAATATTCGCCTCTGTGTCTTTTATAATAGTGCGACTTTTCATCAAAATTGTTAGGAAAATCCACAAATTTTATGGCAAACAAGGAGGCTTCATATTTTGCTAGTTCGAAGCTAGACAAACAAGTTAACTACAAACAATATAAACTAGTTAAAATAAAGACCCTAAATGTACACACTCTAGACCAATCAGCAACACAGAGCACAAACTACAAGACAAGCATGAGACTGCAAAGCCATAGATGCAAACTCACCCCGAAAGGAAGAAACCCAATAGTCACAGCCATGCCAGTCAAACATGTCCCAAGAAAGTCACAGCAAGGAAGGAAAACCAACAGCAGCTGGCAAGCAGGCCGTCACTGATATGAATGATCAGAAGTCACCATACCCCACAAGCAGGTGACCCATCTAGGGACCACAAAGGCATCAGGCGAGGAAAAAGCCACAAACAGCAAAAGCCAAACTGAAACACCAGGAATGCACAGGAAATATCCGCGTGGACCCAAACCCCCAAGGCAGAAAGGAATGCCAGTACAGACCTGAATGACCTAGGCCCATAGAAAGGTAAACAGACCGACCTGCACAGAGAGATAGAGTGAGAAACATTACAAGGGGAAACCGAAGAACAAATCCAAAGCATCAAGAAAAATGAAGCCCAATGCAGACCTACCCAAAGGGAGAAAAGAAAATAGAGGATGAAAAGACGCCAGAAAACAAAAACACAGCAGAGAACCGACAGATGCAAGTACACCAACCCACAGGATGGCCATCCACCAAACATGACTCAACACAAAGTCTGAGAGATACCGAGGACTCACAGTAGAGGCCTACATCAGCCAAACAGAGACAACAGAAAACACAACGGGAACGGAAGCAAACAGACACAGAATCAAGAAACGCACCATGCACCAAAAAGGCCAGACTGAAGCCACAAAAAAATGCATGGGCAGCCTACACGAGCAAAAGCGCAGTACCTGCAGAGGCAACCCAGAGGCATCTAAAAAACCAAGTGGTCCCCAGACGGAATCGACCCGGAAAACCAAACAGCTGGAATGGGGAAATCCCCAATCCGATAGAGACGCCATGACACTCTGCCAAGGTTGCCAGCCAACTGGGCGTGGCACCCCCTGGTCAAGACCGACAATCAGAAACAAGATGGAAACAAAGAGACCTTCAGTCCTCGGTATCTCTCTGACTTTGCATCGAGTCATGTTCGGTGGATGGCCATCCTATGGGTTGATGTACTTTCATCTGTTGGTTCTCCACTGTGTTTTTGTTTTCTGGCGACTTTTCATCCTCTATTTTCTTTTCTCCCTTTGGGTAGGTCTGCATTGCACTTCATTTTTCTTGATGCTTTCGATTTGTTCTTCGGTTTCCCCTTGTAATGTTTCTCACTCTATCTCTCTGTGCAGGTCGGTCTGTTTACCTTTCTATGGGCCTAGGTCATTCAGGTCTGTACTGGCATTCCTTTCTGCCTTGGGGGTTTGGGTCCTCGCGGATATTTCCTGTGCATTCCTGGTGTTTTGGTTTCGCTTTTGCTGTTTGTGGCTTTTGCCTCGCCTGATGCCTTTGTGGTCCCTAGATGGGTCACCTGCTTGTGGGGTATGGTGACGTCTGGTCATTCATATCAGTGACGGCCTGCTTGCCAGCTGTTATGGGTTTTCCTTCCTTGCTGTGACTTTCTTGGGACGTGTTTGACTGGCATGGCTGTGACTATTGGGTTTCTTCCTTTCGGGGTGAGTTTGCGTTTATGGCTTTGCAGTCTCATGCTTGTCTTGTAGTTTGTGCTCTGTGTTGCTGATTGGTCTAGAGTGTGTACATTTAGGGTCTTTATTTTAACTTGTTTATTTTGTATCTAGTTAACTTGTTTGTCTAGCTTTGAGCTAGCATAATATGAAGCCTCCTTGTTTGCCATAAAATTTGTGGATTTTCCTAACAATTCGGATGGAAAGTCGGAATATTATTAAAGACACGGAGGTGAATATTATTCCTCCCGGTGTTCCCTCCCCTTTCACTGTTTCTCCTCTCCTTCCAGGTGGATATCACCGTCTTGTACTGCTTGGTGCGTGGTCAGATGTCGGTTCCTGGTTGCTGTTTCTGAGTTAAAGGGATAGTAATGTTTCATAATAAAAGCAGCTCTAATTAATAATCATAGTATTTGGAATTTGGAGAGTGTTATTTCAGTTCTGTCAGAGTTGTAGTTCAGGAGTAATTCAATGACAAAGTGTCCCCCTCCCGCCCCTTTTACTGATGTAACACTGCTCAGCCAGATCAGAAGGGAGGTGCCCAGGTAGACTGCAGAGAGGGACAATCTTCAATTAAGATAAGGGAAACACCTGAAAAACTTGTCAAGGGGGCAGGGCTTTCACTGTTTTCATTATAAGAAGATTGTCCCCTGCTGTTATCTGTCTGGTCATATAACCAGATTCCCCATCTGAGAAGAGATGGCTTACACTAGGTAAAAGGGGCGGGGAGGGGAAACTTTGCTTGTGAATATCTCTCAAACCATAAAACAAAGTATTACTATCCCTTTAAGTTTCCAATGGATCATGTTCTTCATTCGCTTCCATTCAAAAGAGGAGGAGCTTAAGGCTGCATCCCAGTTTTATATGGATTGTGAGAGTGGTTAACTGTGGGGAGGATATTACGGTGCCCGTGCTCTTTTCTATCACTCTCTGTGTATTGCGCTCCCATTGGCTGAGCTTAGTTTGACCCGCCCAGTACGGCCTTCTTATACCGGGCCTCTGGCACCTGTCAGGTGCCCTTTCGTGGTGTTCCTGTACCAGTGCTACTGTGCTACTGTGTTGCTGTGTATCTGACGTTCCTGCTCCGTGATTCGACCCGGCCTGGCTGACGTTCCTTCTCTGTGACCTGACCCGGCTTGTCTGATGTTCTTGCACTGAGATCCGGCCCAGATATTCTGCTCCTGTTCTCCGTGTCGCTTGGGCGACATTCTTACTTCCGCATTGTTGGCCTAGCAGACTGAGTATTGTGGCCTCCATACATACCTTCCGTTAACTCTTGCAGAGCACTGTTACTTCCGTTACCACTGAGCCTTCCGTTAACTCTTGCGGAGCACTGTTGCCTCCATTACCACTGAGCCTTCCGTTAACTCTTGCGGAGCACTGTTGCCTCTGTTACCACTGAGCTTTCCGTTAACTCTTGCGGAGCACTGTTGCCTCTGTTACCACTGAGCCTTCCGTTAACTCTTGCAGAGCACTGTTGCCTTTGTTACCACTGAGCCTTCTGTTAACTCTTGCAGAGCACTGTTGCCTCCGATTTCCACTGAGCCTTCCGTTACTTACGCAGAGCTATTGTTGCCTCCGATTACCGTTCCGGCAGTAAGCCGTGGTTGCGTTCCGTTAGCTCTTGCTGTGTATGGTTGCCTACACTACAGCACCGGCAGGGTGCCATTGGCTCAATAGTCCAGCTCTTGCAGAGTATCGTGCCTCCGTTACTGTACCGGTCGGGTGCTATTGGCTCCAATCCATCAGCTCTTGCAGTGTACAGTGTTTCCGTGATTCGACCCGGCCTGGCTGACATTCCTTCTCTGTGACCTGACCCAGCTTGTCTGATGTTCTTGCACTGAGATCCGGCCCAGATATTCTGCTCCTGTTCTCCGTGTCGCTTGGGCGACATTCTTACTTCCGCATTGTTGGCCTAGCAGACTGAGTATTGTGGCCTCCATACATACCTTCCGTTAACTCTTGCAGAGCACTGTTGCTTCCGTTACCACTGAGCCTTCCGTTAACTCTTGCGGAGCACTGTTGCCTCCGTTACCACTGAGCCTTCCGTTAACTCTTGCGGAGCACTGTTGCCTCTGTTACCACTGAGCTTTCCGTTAACTCTTGCGGAGCACTGTTGCCTCTGTTACCACTGAGCCTTCCGTTAACTCTTGCAGAGCACTGTTGCCTTCGTTACCACTGAGCCTTCCGTTAACTCTTGCAGAGCACTGTTGCCTCCGATTTCCACTGAGCCTTCCGTTACTTATGCCGAGCTATTGTTGCCTCCGATTACCGTTCCGGCAGTAAGCCGTGGTTGCGTTCCGTTAGCTCTTGCTGTGTATGGTTGCCTACACTACAGCACCGGCAGGGTGCCATTGGCTCAATAGTCCAGCTCTTGCAGAGTATCGTGCCTCCGTTACTGCACCGGTCGGGTGCTATTGGCTCCAGTCCATCAGCTCTTACAGAGTACAGGGTCTCCGTTACTGCTCCGGTCGGGTGCTATTGGCTCCAGTCCACCAGCTCTTGCAGTGTACAGTGTTTCCGTTACTGCACCGGTCGGGTGCTATTGGCTCCAGTCCACCAGCTCTTGCAGAGTACAGTGTCTCCGTGTCACGGTTTATTATGACTCTCAGACACAAGTTTTAGGTAAAAAAAAAAATCAATTTTATTGAAATAATAAATGATAACTTAGGATGGCAATAACATACATATATATATATACAGAATATAGCACAGACAGAAGGCAGACTCTACCGGTCCTGTCAATATACCGGACAGGACAGTCTTTAGGCTCTACCGGCCTTGCCAATACCGGGTAAGGCAACCTGCAGATGGAATAGCATAACGGTTTTACCGGCCTTACCAAATTACCGGGCAAGGCAGCCTCAATAGATACACAATGTAGGCTCTACCGGCCCTGCCAATACCGGGTAAGGCAACCTCAGATGGAATGTGGCAAAAGGTTCTACCGGCCTTACCAATACCGGGCAGGGCAGCCCAGAGATAATAGCAGCAGTCAGATGGAACTGGCAAATTAGCAGAATCGTTAAGCAGCAAGGCTTTGGAGCAAACCAGTGACCGCACACTGGTGTAACAAGTGAGTTTGTATAGCCGCAAGGCTTAGGAGCAAACCAGCGTCCGCACGCTGGGGCCAACACAGATTAGTATAGCTGAAAGGCTTTGGAGCAAACCAGTGACCGCACACTGGTGTAACAAGCGAGTTTGTATAGCCGCAAGGCTTAGGAGCAAACCAGCGTCCGCACGCTGGGACCAACACAGATTTGTATAGCTGATAGGCTTTGGAGCAAACCAGTGACCGCACACTGGTGTAACAAGCGAGTTTGTATAGCCGCAAGGCTTAGGAGCAAACCAGCGTCCGCACGCTGGGACCAACACAGATTTGTATAGCTGAAAGGCTTTGGAGCAAACCAGTGACCGCACACTGGTGTAACAAGTGAGTTTGTATAGCCGCAAGGCTTAGGAGCAAACCAGCGTCCGCACGCTGGGACCAACACAGAATTGTATAGCTGATAGGCTTTGGAGCAAACCAGTGACCGCACACTGGTGTAACAAGCGAGTTTGTATAGCCGCAAGGCTTAGGAGCAAACCAGCGTCCGCACGCTGGGACCAACACAGATTTGAGCAATGTCACCAACGCGACCAGGCAGAAGGTCGCCAGGATACTGAAGACAGGTGATGAGATGACAGGAACCAGCAACGATCAGTCAGGTCAGAAAACAGCAGAGAAGTTCAGCAGGAACTGCAACACCAGAGACTAGGCCGGAACCAGGACTGGAAGTACTTCAGCATGCAGGAAACACTGGAACAGTAGAGATCAGGAACTCAGGAACACATGAGATCAGGAACTCAGGATCACTGGAACAGAGGCCCAGCTATCACTAGCATAGTGATAGCAAGAAGGTCAGAAACAACACGAAAGGGCACTCAAAGGGTGCCCAATCCAGGTTTAAATAGTCAATAAGAGGCGGGCTATCTGCAGACAGCCAATAGAAGCCCCCTACTGGTGACAGACAAGTAACTGCAGCAAATCACGGGCACCGTGATAGTACCCCCCTTTCAAAGACCCCCTCTCCTAGAATAGGGTTTAGGTTTCTGCGGGTAATTGGCATGAAAGGCCCTAGTTAACCTAGGTGCATGAAGGTCCGTACTATCCACCCATGATCGATCCTCAGGACCATACCCTTTCCAATGTACCAGGTACTGTACCCTTCCTCTAAGCCTACGGGAATCAATAATGCTCTGAACCTCGTACTCCTCCTGGCCCTCGACCTCAACAGGTCCTGGCACCACAGGTGTGGTAGTATAGCGATTGCAAACCAGAGGCTTAAGAAGGGACACATGGAACACATTATGGATACGCATGGATGCAGGTAGGTCTAGTGCATAGGAGACAGGGTTAATTTTGCGAATAACTCTGTATGGACCAATAAACCGAGGAGCCAACTTATTAGACGGAACCTGCAGCTTGAGATTTCTGGAGGAAAGCCATACTCTATCCCCAACCTGAAAGGAAACCGCTGGAAGCCTTCTGCGATTAGCATGGCGCTGATGACGCTGAAATGACTGACCAAGTGCCCTCTGAACTTGTGCCCATGTGGAACGGAGTTGCTCGATATGCTCATCCAGAGCTGGAATCTGTTGCGTCTGAAATGAGTCTGGAAGCAAACAGGGCTGGAACCCATAATTAATCAGAAACGGAGAGCTCCCAGATGAAGAATTGACCGCACAGTTCCTGGCGAACTCTGCCCAAGGCAACAAGTCGGACCAATTATCATGATGGTCAGTAACGAAACAACGGAGAAATTGTTCCAAGCCCTGATTAGCTCGTTCAGCGGCTCCATTGGTCTGGGGATGGTAGGCAGAGGAGAAGGACAGCTGTATGCCCATCTGTTGGCAAAATGCCCTCCAAAATCTAGACACAAACTGGCTCCCCCTGTCAGACACCAGTACCCTAGTGTCACGGTTTATTATGACTCTCAGACACAAGTTTTAGGTAAAAAAAATCAATTTTATTGAAATAATAAATGATAACTTAGGATGGCAATAACATACATAATATATATATACAGAATATAGCACAGACAGAAGGCAGACTCTACCGGTCCTGTCAATATACCGGACAGGACAGTCTTTAGGCTCTACCGGCCTTGCCAATACCGGGTAAGGCAACCTGCAGATGGAATAGCATAACAGTTTACCGGCCTTACCAAATTACCGGGCAAGGCAGCCTCAATAGATACACAATGTAGGCTCTACCGGCCCTGCCAATACCGGGTAAGGCAACCTCAGATGGAATGTGGCAAAAGGTTCTACCGGCCTTACCAATACCGGGCAGGGCAGCCCAGAGATAATAGCAGCAGTCAGATGGAACTGGCAAATTAGCAGAATCGTTAAGCAGCAAGGCTTTGGAGCAAACCAGCGTCCGCACGCTGGAAACAACACTGAATAGTATAGCCGTTAGGCTTAGCGAGCAAACCAGTGACCGCACACTGGAGTAACAAGCGAGTAGTATAGCCGCAAGGCTTAGGAGCAAACCAGCGTCCGCACGCTGGGACCAACACAGATTTGTATAGCTGATAGGCTTTGGAGCAAACCAGTGACCGCACACTGGTGTAACAAGCGAGTTTGTATAGCCGCAAGGCTTAGGAGCAAACCAGCGTCCGCACGCTGGGACCAACACAGATTTGTATAGCTGAAAGGCTTTGGAGCAAACCAGTGACCGCACACTGGTGTAACCAGTGAGTTTGTATAGCCGCAAGGCTAGGAGCAAACCAGCGTCCGCACGCTGGGACCAACACAGATTTGTATAGCTGAAAGGCTTTGGAGCAAACCAGTGACCGCACACTGGTGTAACAAGTGAGTTTGTATAGCCGCAAGGCTTAGGAGCAAACCAGCGTCCGCACGCTGGGACCAACACAGATTTGTATAGCTGATAGGCTTTGGAGCAAACCAGTGACCGCACACTGGTGTAACAAGCGAGTTTGTATAGCCGCAAGGCTTAGGAGCAAACCAGCGTCCGCACGCTGGGACCAACACAGATATGTATAGCTGATAGGCTTTGGAGCAAACCAGTGACCGCACACTGGTGTAACAAGCGAGTTTGTAGCGTCCGCACGCTGGGACCAACACGGAATTGTAGCAATGTCACCAACGCGACCAGGCAGAAGGTCGCCAGGATACTGAAGACAGGTGATGAGATGACAGGAACCAGCAACGATCAGTCAGGTCAGAAAACAGCAGAGAAGTTCAGCAGGAACTGCAACACCAGAGACTAGGCCGGAACCAGGACTGGAAGTACTTCAGCATGCAGGAAACACTGGAACAGTAGAGATCAGGAACTCAGGAACACATGAGATCAGGAACTCAGGAATACTGGAACAGAGGCCCAGCTATCACTAGCATAGTGATAGCAAGAAGGTCAGAAACAACACGAAAGGGCCCTCAAAGGGTGCCCAATCCAGGTTTAAATAGTCAATAAGAGGCGGGCTATCTGCAGACAGCCAATAGAAGCCCCCTACTGGTGACAGACAAGTAACTGCAGCCAATCACGGGCACCGTGATAGTACCCCCCTTTCAAAGACCCCCTCTCCTAGAATAGGGTTTAGGTTTCTGCGGGTAATTGGCATGAAAGGCCCTAGTTAACCTAGGTGCATGAAGGTCCGTACTATCCACCCATGATCGATCCTCAGGACCATACCCTTTCCAATGTACCAGGTACTGTACCCTTCCTCTAAGCCTACGGGAATCAATAATGCTCTGAACCTCGTACTCCTCCTGGCCCTCGACCTCAACAGGTCCTGGCACCACAGGTGTGGTAGTATAGCGATTGCAAACCAGAGGCTTAAGAAGGGACACATGGAACACATTATGGATACGCATGGATGCAGGTAGGTCTAGTGCATAGGAGACAGGGTTAATTTTGCGAATAACTCTGTATGGACCAATAAACCGAGGAGCCAACTTATTAGACGGAACCTGCAGCTTGAGATTTCTGGAGGAAAGCCATACTCTATCCCCAACCTGAAAGGAAACCGCTGGAAGCCTTCTGCGATTAGCATGGCGCTGATGACGCTGAAATGACTGACCAAGTGCCCTCTGAACTTGTGCCCATGTGGAACGGAGTTGCTCGATATGCTCATCCAAAGCTGGAATCTGTTGCGTCTGAAATGAGTCTGGAAGCAAACAGGGCTGGAACCCATAATTAATCAGAAACGGAGAGCTCCCAGATGAAGAATTGACCGCACAGTTCCTGGCGAACTCTGCCCAAGGCAACAAGTCGGACCAATTATCATGATGGTCAGTAACGAAACAACGGAGAAATTGTTCCAAGCCCTGATTAGCTCGTTCAGCGGCTCCATTGGTCTGGGGATGGTAGGCAGAGGAGAAGGACAGCTGTATGCCCATCTGTTGGCAAAATGCCCTCCAAAATCTAGACACAAACTGGCTCCCCCTGTCAGACACCAGTACCCTAGGCACTCCATGCAACCGGAATACTTCTCTGGCGAACACCATTGCCAATTCCTTCGCTGAAGGAAGACCACGGAGGGGCACGAAATGAGCCATTTTAGAAAACCTGTCCACCACCATGAATATAAAGGAGTACCCCTTCGACATAGGCAACTCTCCCATAAAATCAATGGAAACATGAGACCAGGGGCGTTCGCCATTAGGCACCGGTTGAAGCAAGCCCACAGGGAGATGTCTCGGGGTCTTAGCGCGGGCGCAGGTGGCACAGGCATTCGTAAATTCGGCACAATCGTTTCTCATGGAAGGCCACCAAAATAACTGAGAAAGGGACCATAACAATTGGTCTCTACCAATATGTCCCGCAGCCTTAGAGGAATGGTAGGTTTCGAGCAGCCTAGTACGAAATGATTCAGCGACAAAACATTTGCCCACTGGGGTTTCATGGGGAGCGGACCCCTGAGAGGCCAGGATCTCCTCCCCTAGAGGAGAAGTGATACTCGTGCGTATAGTAGCCAGTATTCTATCAGGTTGGATGATAGGAGCTGGTGCTTCCACTCTGTCACTGTCGGCCTCAAATTGTCTTGACAGTGCATCAGCCCTGATATTTTTTGACCCTGGTAAATATGATACAATGAAATTAAATCGAGACAGGAACAGTGCCCACCTGGCCTGACGAGAGGACAATCTCTTGGCCTCCGAGAGATAGGTCAGATTCTTATGATCTGTTAGGATTAAGACAGGATTCTTAGTACCTTCAAGCAAATGACGCCATTCCTTAAGAGCAAGGATAATGGCCAATAATTCTCTGTCACCTATCTCATAGTGGCTTTGAGTGACAGTCAACTTTTTAGAGAAAAACCCACAAGGTCTGAGAGTTCCACCTTTCTCGTGTCGCTGCGAAAGTACTGCCCCAACCCCAATATCTGAGGCATCAACCTCTAACGTAAATGGAAGTAAAGGATTGGGGTGGGATAACACAGGAGCCGCAGCAAATGCCAGCTTCAAATTCTCAAAGGCTTTCTCAGCAGATACCGGCCAACAAGAAGGATTAGCACCCTTGTGCGTAAGATCGGACAGAGGTTTGACAATGGAAGAAAAGTTCTTAATAAACCTCCTATAATAATTAGCGAAACCCAGGAAACGCTGTATGGCTTTAAGACCCTTGGGTTTTGGCCATTGTAGGACAGCTGACAACTTTTCTTTGTCCATGGCAATGCCATCATTGCCAATTATGAACCCCAAGAATGGCACACTGGTTCTATGAAACTCACATTTTTCCATTTTACAAAATAATTTGTTCTCACGGAGTCGTAGCAATACTGCGGATACATCTTTGATGTGCTGTGCCATGTGTTGGGAGTAAATCAGTATATCGTCGAGGTACACCACAACACATGTCTGTAACATATCTCTCAGAACATCATTTATCAGTTCCTGGAAAACTGCGGGTGCATTACACAGCCCAAAAGGCATTACTAGATACTCGTAGTGCCCAGCTCGAGTATTAAAGGCAGTTTTCCACTCATCACCTGCTCGAATGCGAACCAGATTGTAAGCGGCCCGTAGGTCCAACTTGGTAAATATCGAAGCGCCCTTAAGCCTGTCAAAAAGCTCGGTGATGAGTGGTATTGGGTATGCGTTTTTTGCCATTAGTTTATTCAAGCCCCGGTAGTCAATGCATGGTCTTAATTCGCCATTTTTCTTTTTTACAAAAAAGAACCCAGCCCCAGCTGGAGAGGTAGATTTACGTATGATCCCTCTAGCAAGGGCATCAGAAATGTAATCCTCCATAGCCTTATTTTCATCACAAGATAATGGATAAGTGCGTCCTTTCGGAGGTACTGCACCAGGCTGCAATTCAATGCAACAATCATAAGGTCTATGCTGGGGTAGCATACTAGCCTCTCCTTTGCTAAAAACATCGCCAAACTGTTGGTACACATCCGGCATAGCAGAGGAGGTGCACATGACCTTAATAGGCTGGATGACGCACTTGTCCATACAAAACTGGGACCAAGCAGCAATTTCACACTTTTTCCAATCGAATTGTGGGTTATGTAACTGTAACCACGGAAATCCCAATATCACCGCATGGTGCGGGGAATTAATCAGTTGAAACTGCTGCTCTTCTCTGTGAAGTGCCCCAATAGTCATAGACAATGGCATAGTTTCAAATATAACCTGAGGCGGTTCTAAGGGTCTACCATCAATCGCTTCAATAGTCAAGGGGTTTTCTCTTTCAATGCGTGGAACTCCGTGCAATTCAGCAAAGGTATTATCCATAAAATACCCTGCTGCACCGGAGTCAACCAAGGCCAAAACCTCCACAGAGCGTTGTGCCCAAGACAATACCACCTGTATGGTGGGTTTCATTATGCCCGACACTGGGGACGATTGTACACCACCTAGGGCCTGTCCCCCAAGATACCCTAGGTGTGTGCGTTTCCCGGACGTACCGGACAGGAATTTAGCAAGTGCCCTTTTTTACCGCAGTATAAACATAACCCTTGTTTTTTGCGATATAGTCTCTCTGCCTTGGATAGTCTAGTGAAGCCTATTTCCATAGGTTCACTTGTTTCCCGTACTGGTTCACTAGACTTCAATGCCAAGGGAGGGATGGGTGGGCAAAACATGCTACTAGGCTCATTATTTTTTGACCGTAACTTACGATCTCTGGCAATTGATCTCTCACGTATTCTGGAGTCAATTATCATAACATACTCAATGTAATCATCTAGATCAATAGGTAGATCTTTAGCAGCGATTTCGTCTTTAATGTGGTCATTCAGGCCTTGAGAGAAGGCTGCCAATAATGCCTCGTTATTCCAACCTACCTCTGCTGCCAATGTGCGGAATTCGATGGCATAGTCGCCCACTGTACGCCTGCCCTGTTGTATCTCCATAAGGCGTTTGGCAGCAGAGGTGGTTCTACCAGGAGGCTCAAACACTCTTCGAAAGGAACGCACAAATTCACTAAAGTTCTTAGTACAAGGTTTAGCATTCTCCCACAAGGGGTTAGCCCAAGCCAATGCTCTGCCAGTGAGCAGTGATATCGTGAACCCCACTTTACTACGATCATTGTGAAATGCGTGTGCCGTCAATTCCATAAAGATTTCGAGTTGATTGATGAACCCTCTGCAGAGACTAGGGTCACCATCATATCTTAGCGGCAAGGGTGCAGAAGCCGTTAACCCTTTAACAGTACCCCCTAGGGGTCTGGTATCACTTTCCGGTGTCTGACTTGGCGAGACCACCGGGCTAGAGCTAGATTGGGCAGCAGGTACCGTGCGTTCAAGGATCGTTTGAATTGCAACTGCCAACTGATCCAAACGTTGCTCGAGCACATCCATCCTCCAATGGATATTCTGTGCGTTACCTTCACCCTTGCTGTCTGAGGTCATGGCCCTTTCGTACTGTCACGGTTTATTATGACTCTCAGACACAAGTTTTAGGTAAAAAAAATCAATTTTATTGAAATAATAAATGATAACTTAGGATGGCAATAACATACATAATATATATATACAGAATATAGCACAGACAGAAGGCAGACTCTACCGGTCCTGTCAATATACCGGACAGGACAGTCTTTAGGCTCTACCGGCCTTGCCAATACCGGGTAAGGCAACCTGCAGATGGAATAGCATAACAGTTTACCGGCCTTACCAAATTACCGGGCAAGGCAGCCTCAATAGATACACAATGTAGGCTCTACCGGCCCTGCCAATACCGGGTAAGGCAACCTCAGATGGAATGTGGCAAAAGGTTCTACCGGCCTTACCAATACCGGGCAGGGCAGCCCAGAGATAATAGCAGCAGTCAGATGGAACTGGCAAATTAGCAGAATCGTTAAGCAGCAAGGCTTTGGAGCAAACCAGCGTCCGCACGCTGGAAACAACACTGAATAGTATAGCCGTTAGGCTTAGCGAGCAAACCAGTGACCGCACACTGGAGTAACAAGCGAGTAGTATAGCCGCAAGGCTTAGGAGCAAACCAGCGTCCGCACGCTGGGACCAACACAGATTTGTATAGCTGATAGGCTTTGGAGCAAACCAGTGACCGCACACTGGTGTAACAAGCGAGTTTGTATAGCCGCAAGGCTTAGGAGCAAACCAGCGTCCGCACGCTGGGACCAACACAGATTTGTATAGCTGAAAGGCTTTGGAGCAAACCAGTGACCGCACACTGGTGTAACCAGTGAGTTTGTATAGCCGCAAGGCTAGGAGCAAACCAGCGTCCGCACGCTGGGACCAACACAGATTTGTATAGCTGAAAGGCTTTGGAGCAAACCAGTGACCGCACACTGGTGTAACAAGTGAGTTTGTATAGCCGCAAGGCTTAGGAGCAAACCAGCGTCCGCACGCTGGGACCAACACAGATTTGTATAGCTGATAGGCTTTGGAGCAAACCAGTGACCGCACACTGGTGTAACAAGCGAGTTTGTATAGCCGCAAGGCTTAGGAGCAAACCAGCGTCCGCACGCTGGGACCAACACAGATATGTATAGCTGATAGGCTTTGGAGCAAACCAGTGACCGCACACTGGTGTAACAAGCGAGTTTGTAGCGTCCGCACGCTGGGACCAACACGGAATTGTAGCAATGTCACCAACGCGACCAGGCAGAAGGTCGCCAGGATACTGAAGACAGGTGATGAGATGACAGGAACCAGCAACGATCAGTCAGGTCAGAAAACAGCAGAGAAGTTCAGCAGGAACTGCAACACCAGAGACTAGGCCGGAACCAGGACTGGAAGTACTTCAGCATGCAGGAAACACTGGAACAGTAGAGATCAGGAACTCAGGAACACATGAGATCAGGAACTCAGGAATACTGGAACAGAGGCCCAGCTATCACTAGCATAGTGATAGCAAGAAGGTCAGAAACAACACGAAAGGGCCCTCAAAGGGTGCCCAATCCAGGTTTAAATAGTCAATAAGAGGCGGGCTATCTGCAGACAGCCAATAGAAGCCCCCTACTGGTGACAGACAAGTAACTGCAGCCAATCACGGGCACCGTGATACCTAGGCACTCCATGCAACCGGAATACTTCTCTGGCGAACACCATTGCCAATTCCTTCGCTGAAGGAAGACCACGGAGGGGCACGAAATGAGCCATTTTAGAAAACCTGTCCACCACCATGAATATAAAGGAGTACCCCTTCGACATAGGCAATTCTCCCATAAAATCAATGGAAACATGAGACCAGGGGCGTTCGCCATTAGGCACCGGTTGAAGCAAGCCCACAGGGAGATGTCTCGGGGTCTTAGCGCGGGCGCAGGTGGCACAGGCATTCGTAAATTTGGCACAATCGTTTCTCATGGAAGGCCACCAAAATAACTGAGAAAGGGACCATAACAATTGGTCTCTACCAATATGTCCCGCAGCCTTAGAGGAATGGTAGGTTTCGAGCAGCCTAGTACGAAATGATTCAGCGACAAAACATTTGCCCACTGGGGTTTCATGGGGAGCGGACCCCTGAGAGGCCAGGATCTCCTCCCCTAGAGGAGAAGTGATACTCGTGCGTATAGTAGCCAGTATTCTATCAGGTTGGATGATAGGAGCTGGTGCTTCCACTCTGTCACTGTCGGCCTCAAATTGTCTTGACAGTGCATCAGCCCTGATATTTTTTGACCCTGGTAAATATGATACAATGAAATTAAATCGAGACAGGAACAGTGCCCACCTGGCCTGACGAGAGGACAATCTCTTGGCCTCCGAGAGATAGGTCAGATTCTTATGATCTGTTAGGATTAAGACAGGATTCTTAGTACCTTCAAGCAAATGACGCCATTCCTTAAGAGCAAGGATAATGGCCAATAATTCTCTGTCACCTATCTCATAGTGGCTTTGAGTGACAGTCAACTTTTTAGAGAAAAACCCACAAGGTCTGAGAGTTCCACCTTTCTCGTGTCGCTGCGAAAGTACTGCCCCGACCCCAATATCTGAGGCATCAACCTCTAACGTAAATGGAAGTAAAGGATTGGGGTGGGATAACACAGGAGCCGCAGCAAATGCCAGCTTCAAATTCTCAAAGGCTTTCTCAGCAGATACCGGCCAACAAGAAGGATTAGCACCCTTGTGCGTAAGATCGGACAGAGGTTTGACAATGGAAGAAAAGTTCTTAATAAACCTCCTATAATAATTAGCGAAACCCAGGAAACGCTGTATGGCTTTAAGACCCTTGGGTTTTGGCCATTGTAGGACAGCTGACAACTTTTCTTTGTCCATGGCAATGCCATCATTGCCAATTATGAACCCCAAGAATGGCACACTGGTTCTATGAAACTCACATTTTTCCATTTTACAAAATAATTTGTTCTCACGGAGTCGTAGCAATACTGCGGATACATCTTTGATGTGCTGTGCCATGTTTTGGGAGTAAATCAGTATATCGTCGAGGTACACCACAACACATGTCTGTAACATATCTCTCAGAACATCATTTATCAGTTCCTGGAAAACTGCGGGTGCATTACACAGCCCAAAAGGCATTACTAGATACTCGTAGTGCCCAGCTCGAGTATTAAAGGCAGTTTTCCACTCATCACCTGCTCGAATGCGAACCAGATTGTAAGCGGCCCGTAGGTCCAACTTGGTAAATATCGAAGCGCCCTTAAGCCTGTCAAAAAGCTCGGTGATGAGTGGTATTGGGTATGCGTTTTTTGCCATTAGTTTATTCAAGCCCCGGTAGTCAATGCATGGTCTTAATTCGCCATTTTTCTTTTTTACAAAAAAGAACCCAGCCCCAGCTGGAGAGGTAGATTTACGTATGATCCCTCTAGCAAGGGCATCAGAAATGTAATCCTCCATAGCCTTATTTTCATCACAAGATAATGGATAAGTGCGTCCTTTCGGAGGTACTGCACCAGGCTGCAATTCAATGCAACAATCATAAGGTCTATGCTGGGGTAGCATACTAGCCTCTCCTTTGCTAAAAACATCGCCAAACTGTTGGTACACATCCGGCATAGCAGAGGAGGTGCACATGACCTTAATAGGCTGGATGACGCACTTGTCCATACAAAACTGGGACCAAGCAGCAATTTCACACTTTTTCCAATCGAATTGTGGGTTATGTAACTGTAACCACGGAAATCCCAATATCACCGCATGGTGCGGGGAATTAATCAGTTGAAACTGCTGCTCTTCTCTGTGAAGTGCCCCAATAGTCATAGACAATGGCATAGTTTCAAATATAACCTGAGGCGGTTCTAAGGGTCTACCATCAATCGCTTCAATAGTCAAGGGGTTTTCTCTTTCAATGCGTGGAACTCCGTGCAATTCAGCAAAGGTATTATCCATAAAATACCCTGCTGCACCGGAGTCAACCAAGGCCAAAACCTCCACAGAGCGTTGTGCCCAAGACAATACCACCTGTATGGTGGGTTTCATTATGCCCGACACTGGGGACGATTGTACACCACCTAGGGCCTGTCCCCCAAGATACCCTAGGTGTGTGCGTTTCCCGGACGTACCGGACAGGAATTTAGCAAGTGCCCTTTTTTACCGCAGTATAAACATAACCCTTGTTTTTTGCGATATATTCTCTCTGCCTTGGATAGTCTAGTGAAGCCTATTTCCATAGGTTCACTTGTTTCCCGTACTGGTTCACTAGACTTCAATGCCAAGGGAGGGATGGGTGGGCAAAACATGCTACTAGGCTCATTATTTTTTGACCGTAACTTACGATCTCTGGCAATTGATCTCTCCCGTATTCTGGAGTCAATTATCATAACATACTCAATGTAATCATCTAGATCAATAGGTAGATCTTTAGCAGCGATTTCGTCTTTAATGTGGTCATTCAGGCCTTGAGAGAAGGCTGCCAATAATGCCTCGTTATTCCAACCTACCTCTACTGCCAATGTGCGGAATTCGATGGCATAGTCGCCCACTGTACGCCTGCCCTGTTGTATCTCCATAAGGCGTTTGGCAGCAGAGGTGGTTCTACCAGGAGGCTCAAACACTCTTCGAAAGGAACGCACAAATTCACTAAAGTTCTTAGTACAAGGTTTAGCATTCTCCCACAAGGGGTTAGCCCAAGCCAATGCTCTGCCAGTGAGCAGTGATATCGTGAACCCCACTTTACTACGATCACTGGGAAATGCGTGTGCCGTCAATTCCATAAAGATTTCGAGTTGATTGATGAACCCTCTGCAGAGACTAGGGTCACCATCATATCTTAGCGGCAAGGGTGCAGAAGCCGTTAACCCTTTAACAGTACCCCCTAGGGGTCTGGTATCACTTTCCGGTGTCTGACTTGGCGAGACCACCGGGCTAGAGCTAGATTGGTCAGCAGGTACCGTGCGTTCAAGGATCGTTTGAATTGCAACTGCCAACTGATCCAAACGTTGCTCGAGCACATCCATCCTCCAATGGATATTCTGTGCGTTACCTTCACCCTTGCTGTCTGAGGTCATGGCCCTTTCGTACTGTCACGGTTTATTATGACTCTCAGACACAAGTTTTAGGTAAAAAAAAAAATCAATTTTATTGAAATAATAAATGATAACTTAGGATGGCAATAACATACATATATATATATACAGAATATAGCACAGACAGAAGGCAGACTCTACCGGTCCTGTCAATATACCGGACAGGACAGTCTTTAGGCTCTACCGGCCTTGCCAATACCGGGTAAGGCAACCTGCAGATGGAATAGCATAACGGTTTTACCGGCCTTACCAAATTACCGGGCAAGGCAGCCTCAATAGATACACAATGTAGGCTCTACCGGCCCTGCCAATACCGGGTAAGGCAACCTCAGATGGAATGTGGCAAAAGGTTCTACCGGCCTTACCAATACCGGGCAGGGCAGCCCAGAGATAATAGCAGCAGTCAGATGGAACTGGCAAATTAGCAGAATCGTTAAGCAGCAAGGCTTTGGAGCAAACCAGTGACCGCACACTGGTGTAACAAGTGAGTTTGTATAGCCGCAAGGCTTAGGAGCAAACCAGCGTCCGCACGCTGGGGCCAACACAGATTAGTATAGCTGAAAGGCTTTGGAGCAAACCAGTGACCGCACACTGGTGTAACAAGCGAGTTTGTATAGCCGCAAGGCTTAGGAGCAAACCAGCGTCCGCACGCTGGGACCAACACAGATTTGTATAGCTGATAGGCTTTGGAGCAAACCAGTGACCGCACACTGGTGTAACAAGCGAGTTTGTATAGCCGCAAGGCTTAGGAGCAAACCAGCGTCCGCACGCTGGGACCAACACAGATTTGTATAGCTGAAAGGCTTTGGAGCAAACCAGTGACCGCACACTGGTGTAACAAGTGAGTTTGTATAGCCGCAAGGCTTAGGAGCAAACCAGCGTCCGCACGCTGGGACCAACACAGAATTGTATAGCTGATAGGCTTTGGAGCAAACCAGTGACCGCACACTGGTGTAACAAGCGAGTTTGTATAGCCGCAAGGCTTAGGAGCAAACCAGCGTCCGCACGCTGGGACCAACACAGATTTGAGCAATGTCACCAACGCGACCAGGCAGAAGGTCGCCAGGATACTGAAGACAGGTGATGAGATGACAGGAACCAGCAACGATCAGTCAGGTCAGAAAACAGCAGAGAAGTTCAGCAGGAACTGCAACACCAGAGACTAGGCCGGAACCAGGACTGGAAGTACTTCAGCATGCAGGAAACACTGGAACAGTAGAGATCAGGAACTCAGGAACACATGAGATCAGGAACTCAGGATCACTGGAACAGAGGCCCAGCTATCACTAGCATAGTGATAGCAAGAAGGTCAGAAACAACACGAAAGGGCACTCAAAGGGTGCCCAATCCAGGTTTAAATAGTCAATAAGAGGCGGGCTATCTGCAGACAGCCAATAGAAGCCCCCTACTGGTGACAGACAAGTAACTGCAGCAAATCACGGGCACCGTGATACTCCGTTACTGCACCGGTCGGGTGCTATTGGCTCCAGTCCACCAGCTCTTGCAGAGTACAGGGTCTCCGTTACTGCTCCGGTCGGGTGCTATTGGCTCCAGTCCACCAGCTCTTGCAGAGTACAGTGTCTCCGTTACTGCACCGGTCGGGTGCTATTGGCTCCAGTCCACCAGCTCTTGCAGTGTACAGTGTTTCCGTTACTGCACCGGTCGGGTGCTATTGGCTCCAGTACATCAGCTCTTGCAGAGTACAGTGTCTCCGTTACTGCTCCGGTCGGGTGCTATTGGCTCCAGTCCATCAGCTCTTGCAGAGTACAGTGTCTCCGTTACTGCTCCGGTCGGGTGCTATTGGCTCCAGTCCATCAGCTCTTGCAGAGTACAGTGTCTCCGTTACTGCACCGGTCGGGTGCTATTGGCTCCAGTCCACCAGCTCTTGCAGAGTACAGTGTCTCCGTTACTGTACCGGTCGGGTGCTATTGGCTCCAGTCCATCAGCTCTTGCAGAGTACAGTGTCTCCGTTACTGCTCCGGTCGGGTGCTATTGGCTCCAGTCCATCAGCTCTTGCAGAGTACAGTGTCTCCGTTACTGCTCCAGTCGGGTGCTATTGGCTCCAGTCCACCAGCTCTTGCAGAGTACAGTGTCTCCGTTACTGCTCCAGTTGGGTGCTATTGGCTCCAGTCCATCAGCTCTTGCAGAGTACAGTGTCTCCGTTACTGTACCGGTCGGGTGCTATTGGCTCCAGTCCATCAGCTCTTGCAGAGTACAGTGTCTCCGTTACTGCTCCGGTCGGGTGCTATTGGCTCCAGTCCATCAGCTCTTGCAGTGTACAGGGTCTCCGTTACTGCACCGGTCGGGTGCTATTGGCTCCAGTCCACCAGCTCTTGCAGAGTACAGTGTCTCCGTTACTTCACCGGTCGGGTGCTCGTGGATCAAGTCTGTTCTAGATCTAGCAGAGTATTGTGGCCTCCGTTACTGCTCAGCACAGGGTATAAGTCTCAGTCCTGCTTTACAGACTTAGGTGCTTCCACATCTCGCACCACAGTCTCTTGATACCGTTACCATCATAATGGGCGTTGCCAAACAAACCACATCAGAGACTGATTACTATCTATGAACTTTAACCCATGCTGTGCTGAAGTTGCCTTGTTATGCCTGACCTCTGACAGTATCTAACCTTACTACCATTGTATACTGGGCCTGTGTGGGCATATGTCCATGATTTATATTTTCCTGTGATACACTATAGCCCATTGTGGGTATTCTCATTGTGTCTTTTAATAAAACTGTGTTTTAGTCTAACTGTGTCTGAGTGTCGTACAAACCGTTACAGAGGAGTATGATGGTTTCAGTTCTTTTTTTTTTGTCTGTTTGTAACAATAAAGTTTTCTTGCTGCTGAGTGGAGCAGTGGAGAAGGATTATAGCATATTATTTACCTCCGTGCCTTTAATAAAATTCCTATACAAAAAAGTCTCAGGTAGGAAGGTGACTAACAGCACATCCCCTCTAAGGACAAAACAGATCCCATAAATGAGGCACACTGACAAGAGATTGAAAAAATACAAAAGCAAGAATACATTTTATTGGTACAACAATAGTCAATAATACAATGGTTGAAAATTTAAAAACAATTAAAAACTCTTGCGGAGCACTGTTGCCTCTGTTACCACTGAGCTTTCCGTTAACTCTTGCGGAGCACTGTTGCCTCTGTTACCACTGAGCCTTCCGTTAACTCTTGCAGAGCACTGTTGCCTTTGTTACCACTGAGCCTTCCGTTAACTCTTGCAGAGCACTGTTGCCTCCGATTTCCACTGAGCCTTCCGTTACTTATGCCGAGCTATTGTTGCCTCCGGTTACCGTTCCGGCAGTAAGCCGTGGTTGCGTTCCGTTAGCTCTTGCTGGGTATGGTTGCCTACACTACAGCACCGGCAGGGTGCCATTGGCTCAATAGTCCAGCTCTTGCAGAGTATCGTGCCTCCGTTACTGTACCGGTCGGGTGCTATTGGCTCCAATCCATCAGCTCTTGCAGTGTACAGTGTTTCCGTGATTCGACCCGGCCTGGCTGACATTCCTTCTCTGTGACCTGACCCGGCTTGTCTGATGTTCTTGCACTGAGATCCGGCCCAGATATTCTGCTCCTGTTCTCCGTGTCGCTTGGGCGACATTCTTACTTCCGCATTGTTGGCCTAGCAGACTGAGTATTGTGGCCTCCATACATACCTTCCGTTAACTCTTGCAGAGCACTGTTGCTTCCGTTACCACTGAGCCTTCCGTTAACTCTTGCGGAGCACTGTTGCCTCCGTTACCACTGAGCCTTCCGTTAACTCTTGCGGAGCACTGTTGCCTCTGTTACCACTGAGCTTTCCGTTAACTCTTGCGGAGCACTGTTGCCTCTGTTACCACTGAGCCTTCCGTTAACTCTTGCAGAGCACTGTTGCCTTCGTTACCACTGAGCCTTCCGTTAACTCTTGCAGAGCACTGTTGCCTCCGATTTCCACTGAGCCTTCCGTTTCTTATGCAGAGCTATTGTTGCCTCCGATTACCATTCCGGCAGTAAGCCGTGGTTGCGTTCCGTTAGCTCTTGCTGTGTATGGTTGCCTACACTACAGCACCGGCAGGGTGCCATTGGCTCAATAGTCCAGCTCTTGCAGAGTATCGTGCCTCCGTTACTGTACCGGTCGGGTGCTATTGGCTCCAATCCATCAGCTCTTGCAGTGTACAGTGTTTCTGTTACTGCACCGGTCGGGTGCTATTGGCTCCAGTCCATCAGCTCTTACAGAGTACAGGGTCTCCGTTACTGCTCCGGTCGGGTGCTATTGGCTCCACTCCACCAGCTCTTGCAGAGTACAGTGTCTCTGTTACTGCTCCGGTCGGGTGCTATTGGCTCCAGTCCACCAGCTCTTGCAGAGTACAGTGTCTCTGTTACTGCTTCAGTCGGGTGCTATTGGCTCCAGTCCACCAGCTCTTGCAGAGTACAGTGTCTCCGTTACTGCACCGGTCGGGTGCTATTGGCTCCAGTCCACCAGCTCTTGCAGTGTACAGTGTTTCCGTTACTGCACCGGTTGGGTGCTATTGGCTCCAGTCCATCAGCTCTTGCAGAGTACAGTGTCTCCGTTACTGCTCCGGTCGGGTGCTATTGGCTCCAGTCCACCAGCTCTTGCAGAGTACAGTGTCTCCGTTACTGTACCGGTCGGGTGCTATTGGCTCCAGTCCATCAGCTCTTGCAGAGTACAGTGTCTCCGTTACTGCTCCGGTCGGGTGCTATTGGCTCCAGTCCATCAGCTCTTGCAGAGTACAGTGTCTCCGTTACTGCTCCGGTCGGGTGCTATTGGCTCCAGTCCATCAGCTCTTGCAGAGTACAGTGTCTCCGTTACTGCTCCGGTCGGGTGCTATTGGCTCCAGTCCATCAGCTCTTACAGAGTACAGTGTCTCCGTTACTGTACCGGTCGGGTGCTATTGGCTCCAGTCCATCAGCTCTTGCAGAGTACAGTGTCTCCGTTACTGCTCCGGTCGGGTGCTATTGGCTCCAGTCCATCAGCTCTTACAGAGTACAGTGTCTCCGTTACTGTACCGGTCGGGTGCTATTGGCTCCAGTCCACCAGCTCTTGCAGAGTACAGTGTCTCCGTTACTGCTCCGGTCGGGTGCTATTGGCTCCAGTCCACCAGCTCTTGCAGAGTACAGTGTCTCCGTTACTGTACCGGTCGGGTGCTATTGGCTCCAGTCCATCAGCTCTTGCAGAGTACAGTGTCTCCGTTACTGTACCGGTCGGGTGCTATTGGTTCCAGTCCACCAGCTCTTGCAGAGTACAGGGTCTCCGTTACTGCACCGGTCGGGTGCAATTGGCTCCAGTCCACCAGCTCTTGCAGAGTACAGTGTCTCCGTTACTGCTCGTGGATCAAGTCTGTTCTAGATCTAGCAGAGTACAGGGTCTCCGTTACTGCTCAGCACAGGGTATAAGTTTCAGTCCTGCTTTACAGACTTAGGTGCTTCCACATCTCGCACCACAGTCTCTTGATACCGTTACCATCATAATGGGCGTTGCCAAACAAACCACATCAGAGACTGATTACTATCTATGAACTTTAACCCATGCTGTGCTGAAGTTGCCTTGTTATGCCTGACCTCTGACAGTATCTAACCTTACTAACATTGTATACTGGGCCTGTGTGGGCATATGTCCATGATTTATATTTTCCTGTGATACACTATAGCCCATTGTGGGTATTCTCATTGTGTCTTTTAATAAAACTGTGTTTTAGTCTAACTGTGTCTGAGTGTCGTACAAACCGTTACAGAGGAGTATGATGGTTTCAGTTCTTTTTTTTTTGTCTGTTTGTAACAATAAAGTTTTCTTGCTGCTGAGTGGAGCAGTGGAGAAGGATTATAGCATATTATTTACCTCCGTGCCTTTAATAAAATTCCTATACAAAAAAGTCTCAGGTAGGAAGGTGACTAACAGCACATCCCCTCTAAGGACAAAGCAGATCCCATAAATGAGGCACACTGACAAGAGATTGAAAAAATACAAAAGGAAGAATACATTTTATTGGTACAACAATAGTCAATAATACAATGCTTGACAATTTAAAAACAATTAAAAACCTCTCCAAAGGAGGCAAAAGACCCTGCAAATAAATCAAGTCATATACATCAATGATCTAAGATACAAATCTACCAGCAAGAAACTATTCAATACTGCAATATAAGCCTTCTGCTGATACTATGATGGATTATCGAGGTAGATCACCTTTTGTGGCTGCCTTTCTCTGTCCTTTCATCTCAACTTAGATATGTAGATAGGCAGCAGGACTAGTTAGATCTACCTGCCCTATCCATTAGAGGACAGGAGGATCGTAACGTTCAGGAAGTCACTTTAGTACAAGAAGTAATTAATGCTGCTTCAGACGGCTACTTTGTACTTGTCTTTATAGCCACATGGTAGGCAGCTGGATGTGCACATTTCAATTGTAAGCACATTGGTATTACTAATATAGCTCCATTTCAGTTGTAAGCTCTGTGGTATTACTAGTAAAGCCCCATTTCTATTGTAAGCTCTGTGGTATTACTAGTAAAGCCCCATTTCTATTGTAAGCTCTGTGGTATTACTAGTATAGCTCCATTTCAATTGTAAGCTCTGTGGTATTACTAGTATAGCTCTATTTCTATTGTAAGCTCTTTGGTATCACTAGTATAGCTCCATTTCAATTGTAAGCTCTGTGGTATTACTAGTAAAGCCCCATTTCTATTGTAAACTCTGTGGTATTACTAGTATAGCTCCATTTCAATTGTAAGCTCTGTGATATTACTAGTAAAGCCCCATTTCTATTGTAAGCTCTGTGGTATCACTAGTATAGCTCCATTTCAATTGTAAGCTCTGTGGTATTACTAGTATAGATCCATTTCAATTGTAAGCTATGTGGTATTACTAGTATAGCTCCATTTCAATTGTAATCTCTGCAGTACCACTAGTATAGATCCATTTCAATTGTAAGCTATGTGGTATTACTAGTATAGCTCCATTTCAATTGTAAGCTCTGTGGTATCACTAGTGTAACTCCATTTCAATTGTAAGCTCTGTGGTATCACTAGTATAGCTCCATTTCAAATTTAAGCTCTCTGGTATTACTAGTATATCTCAATTTCAATTGTAAGCTGTGTGGTATTACTAGTATAGGTCCATTTCAATTGTAAGCACTGTGGTACTACTAATATAGCTCCATTCCAATTGTAAGCTCTGTGATATTACTAGTATAGCTCCATTTCAATTGTAAGCTCTGTGGTATTACTAGTATAACTCAATTTCAATTGTAAGCTCCGTGGTATTACTAGTATAGCTCCATTTCAATTGTAAGCTCTGTGGTATTACTAGTATACCTCCACTTCAATTGTAAACTCTGTGGTATTACCTGTAAATCTCAAATTCAATTGTAAGCTCTGTGGTATCACTAGTATAGCTCCATTTCAATTGTAAGCACTGTGGTATTACCTGTAAATCTCAAATTAAATTGTAAGCTCTGTGGTATCACTAGTATAGCTCCATTTCAATTGTAAGCTCTGTGGTATTACTAGTATAGCTCCATTTCAATTGTAAGCTGTGTGGCATTACTAGTGTAACTCCATTTCAATTGTAAACACTGTGGTATTACTAGTATAACTCCATTTCAATTGTAAGCTCTGTGGTATTACTAGTGTAACTCCATTTAAATTGTAAGCACTGTGGTATTTCTAGTATAGCTCCATTTCATTTGTAAGCACTGTGGTATCACTAGCATAGCTCCATTTCAATTGTAAGCTCTGTGGTACTACTAATATAGCTCCATTTCAATTGTAAGCTCTGTGGTACCACTAATATTACACCATTTCAATTGAAAGCTCTGTGGTCTCACTACTATAACTCAATTTCAATTGTAAGCTCTGTGGTATTACTAGTATATCTCCATTTCAATTGTAAGCTCTGTGGTGTTACTAGTATAGCTCCATTTCAGTTGTAAGCTCTGTGGTATTACTAGTATAACTCCATTTCAATTGTAAGCTCTGTGGTATTACTAGTATAGCTCCATTTCATTTCTAAGCACTGTGGTATCACTAGTATAGCTCCATTTCAATTGTAAGCTCTGTGGTATTACTAGTATAGCACCATTTCAATTGTAAGCTCTGTGGCATCAGTAGTATAACTCCATTTCAATTGTAAGCTCTGTGGTATTACGAGTATAACTCCATTTCAATTGTAAGCTATGTGGTATTACTAGTAAAACTCCATTTCAATTGTAAGCTCTGTGGTATTACTAGTATAACTCAGTTTCAATTGTAAGCTATGTGGTATCACTAGTGTAGCTCCATTTCAGTTGTAAGCTCTGTGGTATCACTAGTGTAGCTCCATTTCAAATGTGAGTCTCTGTGGGATTACTAGTATAGCTCCATTTCAATTGTAAGCTCTGTGGTACTACTAATATTGCTCCATTTCAATTGTAACCTCTGTGGTATTACTAGTATTGCACCATATCAATTGTAAGCTCTGTGGTATCACTAGTGTAGCTCCATTTCAGTTGTAAGCTCTGTGGTATCACTAGTATAGCACCATTTCAATTGTAAGCTCTGTGGTATTACTAGTATAGCTCTATTTCAAATGTAAGCTCTGTGGTATTACTAGTATAACTCCATTTCAATTGTAAGCTCTGTGGTATTACTAGTATAGCTCCATTTCATTTGTAAGCACTGTGGTATCGCTAGTATAGCTCCATTTCAATTGTAAGCTCTGTGGTATTGCTAGTATAGCACCATTTCAATTGTAATCACTGTGGTATTACTAGTGTAACACCATTTCAATTGTCAGCTCTGTGGTATTACTAGTATAGCTCCATTTCATTTGTAAGCACTGTGGTATGACTAGTATAGCTCCATTTCAATTGTAAGTCCTGTGGTATAACTAGTATAGCTCCATTTCAATTGTAAGCTCTGTGGTATTACTAGTATTGCTCCATTTCAATTGTAAGCTCTGTGGTATTACTAGTATAGCTCCATTTCAATTGTAAGCTCTGTGGTATCACTAGTATAGCTCCATTTCAAATGTAAGCTCTGTGGTATTACTAGTATAGCTCCATTTCAATTGTAAGCTGTGTGGTATTACTAGTGTAACTATATTTCAATTGTAAGCTCTGTGGTATCACTAGCATAGCTCCATTTCGATTGTAAGCTATGTGGTACTACTAATATAACTCCATTTCAATTGTAAGCTCTGTGGTACTACTAATATAGCTCCATTTCAATTGTAAGCTCTGTGGTGTTACTAGTATTGCTCCATTTCAATTGTAAGCTCTGTGGTATTACTAGTATAACTCCATTTCAATTGTAAGCTCTGTGGTATTACTAGTATAGCTCCATTTCAATTGTAAGCTCTGTGGTATTACCTGTAAATCTCAAATTCAATTGTAAGCTCTGTGGTATCACTAGTATAGCTCCATTTCAATTGTAAGCTATGTGGTTTTACTAGTATAGCTCCATTTCAATTGTAAACTCTGTGGTATTACTAGTATAGCTTCATTTCATTTGTATGCACTGTGATATCACTAGTATAGTTCTATTTAAATTGTAAGCTCTGTGGTATCACTACTATAATTCCATTTCAATTGTAAGCTCTGTGGTACTACTAATATTGCTCCATTTCAATTGTAAGCTCTGTGCTATTACTAGTATAGCTCCATTTCAATTGTAAGCTCTGTGGTATCACTAGTGTAGCTCCATTTCAATTGTAAGCACTGTGGTATCACTAGTAAAGCACCATTTGAATTGTAAGCTCTGTGGTATTACTAGTATAGCTCCATTTCAATTGTAAGCTCTGTGGTATTACTAGTATAACTCCATTTCAATTGTAAGATCTGTGGTATTACTAGTATAACTCCATTTCAATTGTAAGCTCTGAGGTATCACTAGTGTAACTCTATTTCAATTGTAAGCTCTGTGGTATCACTAGTATAGCACCATTTCAGTTGTAAGCTCTGTGGTATTATTAATATAGCTCCATTTCAAATGTAAGTCTCTGTGGGATTACTAGAATAACTCCATTTCAATTGTCAGCTCTGTGGTATTACTAGTATTGCTCCATTTCATTTGTAATCACTGTGGTATCACTAGTATAGCTCCATTTCAATTGTAAGCTCTGTGGTACTACTAATATAGCTCCATTTCAATTGTAAGCTCTGTGGTACTACTAATATAGCTCCATTTCAATTGTAAGCTCTGTGGTATTACTAGTATAACTCCATTTCAATTGTAAGCTCTGTGGTATTACTAGTATAGCTCCATTTCAATTGTAA
The DNA here is from genome assembly GCA_037306005.1 of Rhinophrynus dorsalis. Taxonomy (NCBI): domain Eukaryota; kingdom Metazoa; phylum Chordata; class Amphibia; order Anura; family Rhinophrynidae; genus Rhinophrynus; species Rhinophrynus dorsalis. The sequence continues at coordinate 8,028,239 of CM074719.1, forward strand.
GCACTGTGGTATTACTAGTATAACTCCATTTCAATTGTAAGCTCTGTGGTATTACTAGTATAGCTCAATTACAATTTTAAGCTCTGTGGTATTACCTGTAATTCTCAAATTAAATTGTAAGCTCTGTGGTATCACTAGTATAGCTCCATTTCAATTGTAAGCTCTGTGGTTTTACTAGTATAGCTCCATTTCAATTGTAAACTCTGTGGTATTACTAGTATAGCTCCATTTCAAATGTAAGCTGTGTGGTATTACTAGTGTAACTCCATTTCAATTGTAAGCACTGTGGTATTACTAGTATAGCTCCATTTCATTTGTAAGCACTGTGGTATCACTAGTATAGCTCCATTTCAATTGTAAGCTCTGTGGTATTACTAGTATAGCACCATTTCAATTGTAAGCTCTGTGGCATCAGTAGTATAACTCCATTTCAATTGTAAGCTCTGTGGTATTACGAGTATAACTCCATTTCAATTGTAAGCTATGTGGTATTACTAGTAAAACTCCATTTCAATTGTAAGCTCTGTGGTATTACTAGTATAACTCAGTTTCAATTGTAAGCTCTGTGGTATCACTAGTATAACTCCATTTCAATTGTAAGCTCTGTGGTATTACTAGTATAGCACCATTTCAATTGTAAGCTCTGTGGTATCACTAGTGTAGCTCCATTTCAGTTGTAAGCTCTGTGGTATCACTAGTATAGCACCATTTCAATTGTAAGCTCTGTGGTATTACTAGTATAGCTCCATTTCAAATGTAAGCTCTGTGGTATTACTAGTATAGCTCCATTTCAATTGTAAGCTCTGTGGTATTACTAGTATAGCTCCATTTCATTTCTAAGCACTGTGGTATCACTAGTATAGCTCCATTTCAATTGTAAGCTCTGTGGTATTACTAGTATAGCACCATTTCAATTGTAAGCTCTGTGGTATTACTAGTATAGCTCCATTTCATTTCTAAGCACTGTGGTATCACTAGTATAGCTCCATTTCAATTGTAAGCTCTGTGGTATTACTAGTATAGCTCCATTTCAATTGTAAGCTCTGTGGTATTACTAGTATAGCTCCATTTCATTTCTAAGCACTGTGGTATCACTAGTATAGCTCCATTTCAATTGTAAGCTCTGTGGTATTACTAGTATAGCACCATTTCAATTGTAAGCTCTGTGGCATCAGTAGTATAACTCCATTTCAATTGTAAGCTCTGTGGTATTACTAGTATAGCTCCATTTCATTTCTAAGCACTGTGGTATCACTAGTATAGCTCCATTTCAATTGTAAGCTCTGTGGTATTACTAGTATAGCTCCATTTCAATTGTAAGCTCTGTGGTATTACTAGTATAGCTCCATTTCAATTGTAAGCTCTGTGGTATTACTAGTATAGCTCCATTTCATTTCTAAGCACTGTGGTATCACTAGTATAGCTCCATTTCAATTGTAAGCTCTGTGGTATTACTAGTATAGCACCATTTCAATTGTAAGCTCTGTGGCATCAGTAGTATAACTCCATTTCAATTGTAAGCTCTGTGGTATTACGAGTATAACTCCATTTCAATTGTAAGCTATGTGGTATTACTAGTAAAACTCCATTTCAATTGTAAGCTCTGTGGTATTACTAGTATAACTCAGTTTCAATTGTAAGCTATGTGGTATCACTAGTGTAGCTCCATTTCAGTTGTAAGCTCTGTGGTATCACTAGTGTAGCTCCATTTCAAATGTGAGTCTCTGTGGGATTACTAGTATAGCTCCATTTCAATTGTAAGCTCTGTGGTACTACTAATATTGCTCCATTTCAATTGTAACCTCTGTGGTATTACTAGTATTGCACCATTTCAATTGTAAGCTCTGTGGTATCACTAGTGTAGCTCCATTTCAGTTGTAAGCTCTGTGGTATCACTAGTATAGCACCATTTCAATTGTAAGCTCTGTGGTATTACTAGTATAGCTCTATTTCAAATGTAAGCTCTGTGGTATTACTAGTATAACTCCATTTCAATTGTAAGCTCTGTGGTATTACTAGTATAGCTCCATTTCATTTGTAAGCACTGTGGTATCGCTAGTATAGCTCCATTTCAATTGTAAGCTCTGTGGTATTGCTAGTATAGCACCATTTCAATTGTAATCACTGTGGTATTACTAGTGTAACACCATTTCAATTGTCAGCTCTGTGGTATTACTAGTATAGCTCCATTTCATTTGTAAGCACTGTGGTATGACTAGTATAGCTCCATTTCAATTGTAAGTCCTGTGGTATAACTAGTATAGCTCCATTTCAATTGTAAGCTCTGTGGTATTACTAGTATTGCTCCATTTCAATTGTAAGCTCTGTGGTATTACTAGTATAGCTCCATTTCAATTGTAAGCTCTGTGGTATCACTAGTATAGCTCCATTTCAAATGTAAGCTCTGTGGTATTACTAGTATAGCTCCATTTCAATTGTAAGCTGTGTGGTATTACTAGTGTAACTATATTTCAATTGTAAGCTCTGTGGTATCACTAGCATAGCTCCATTTCGATTGTAAGCTATGTGGTACTACTAATATAACTCCATTTCAATTGTAAGCTCTGTGGTACTACTAATATAGCTCCATTTCAATTGTAAGCTCTGTGGTGTTACTAGTATTGCTCCATTTCAATTGTAAGCTCTGTGGTATTACTAGTATAACTCCATTTCAATTGTAAGCTCTGTGGTATTACTAGTATAGCTCCATTTCAATTGTAAGCTCTGTGGTATTACCTGTAAATCTCAAATTCAATTGTAAGCTCTGTGGTATCACTAGTATAGCTCCATTTCAATTGTAAGCTATGTGGTTTTACTAGTATAGCTCCATTTCAATTGTAAACTCTGTGGTATTACTAGTATAGCTTCATTTCATTTGTATGCACTGTGATATCACTAGTATAGTTCTATTTAAATTGTAAGCTCTGTGGTATCACTACTATAATTCCATTTCAATTGTAAGCTCTGTGGTACTACTAATATTGCTCCATTTCAATTGTAAGCTCTGTGCTATTACTAGTATAGCTCCATTTCAATTGTAAGCTCTGTGGTATCACTAGTGTAGCTCCATTTCAATTGTAAGCACTGTGGTATCACTAGTAAAGCACCATTTGAATTGTAAGCTCTGTGGTATTACTAGTATAGCTCCATTTCAATTGTAAGCTCTGTGGTATTACTAGTATAACTCCATTTCAATTGTAAGATCTGTGGTATTACTAGTATAACTCCATTTCAATTGTAAGCTCTGAGGTATCACTAGTGTAACTCTATTTCAATTGTAAGCTCTGTGGTATCACTAGTATAGCACCATTTCAGTTGTAAGCTCTGTGGTATTATTAATATAGCTCCATTTCAAATGTAAGTCTCTGTGGGATTACTAGAATAACTCCATTTCAATTGTCAGCTCTGTGGTATTACTAGTATAGCTCCATTTCATTTGTAATCACTGTGGTATCACTAGTATAGCTCCATTTCAATTGTAAGCTCTGTGGTACTACTAATATAGCTCCATTTCAATTGTAAGCTCTGTGGTACTACTAATATAGCTCCATTTCAATTGTAAGCTCTGTGGTATTACTAGTATAACTCCATTTCAATTGTAAGCTCTGTGGTATTACTAGTATAACTCCATTTCAATTGTAAGCTCTGTGGTATTACTAGTATAGCTCAATTACAATTTTAAGCTCTGTGGTATTACCTGTAATTCTCAAATTAAATTGTAAGCTCTGTGGTATCACTAGTATAGCTCCATTTCAATTGTAAGCTCTGTGGTTTTACTAGTATAGCTCCATTTCAATTGTAAACTCTGTGGTATTACTAGTATAGCTCCATTTCAAATGTAAGCTGTGTGGTATTACTAGTGTAACTCCATTTCAATTGTAAGCACTGTGGTATTACTAGTATAGCTCCATTTCATTTGTAAGCACTGTGGTATCACTAGTATAGCTCCATTTCAATTGTAAGCTCTGTGGTATTACTAGTATAGCACCATTTCAATTGTAAGCTCTGTGGCATCAGTAGTATAACTCCATTTCAATTGTAAGCTCTGTGGTATTACGAGTATAACTCCATTTCAATTGTAAGCTATGTGGTATTACTAGTAAAACTCCATTTCAATTGTAAGCTCTGTGGTATTACTAGTATAACTCAGTTTCAATTGTAAGCTCTGTGGTATCACTAGTATAACTCCATTTCAATTGTAAGCTCTGTGGTATTACTAGTATAGCACCATTTCAATTGTAAGCTCTGTGGTATCACTAGTGTAGCTCCATTTCAGTTGTAAGCTCTGTGGTATCACTAGTATAGCACCATTTCAATTGTAAGCTCTGTGGTATTACTAGTATAGCTCCATTTCAAATGTAAGCTCTGTGGTATTACTAGTATAACTCCATTTCAATTGTAAGCTCTGTGGTATTACTAGTATAGCTCCATTTCATTTGTAAGCACTGTGGTATCGATAGTATAGCTCCATTTCACTTGTAAGCTCTGTGGTATTGCTAGTATAGCACCATTTCAATTGTAATCACTGTGGTATTACTAGTGTAGCTCCATTTCAATTGTCAGCTCTGTGGTATTACTAGTATAGCTCCATTTCATTTGTAAGCACTGTGGTATGACTAGTATAGCTCCATTTCAATTGTAAGTCCTGTTGTATAACTAGTATAGCTCCATTTCAATTGTAAGCTCTGTGGTATTACTAGTATTGCTCCATTTCAATTGTAAGCTCTGTGGTATTACTAGTATAGCTCCATTTCAATTGTAAGCTCTGTGGTATCACTAGTATAGCTCCATTTCAAATGTAAGCTCTGTGGTATTACTAGTATAGCTCCATTTCAATTGTAAGCTGTGTGGTATTACTAGTGTAACTATATTTCAATTGTAAGCTCTGTGGTATCACTAGCATAGCTCCATTTCGATTGTAAGCTATGTGGTACTACTAATATAACTCCATTTCAATTGTAAGCTCTGTGGTACTACTAATATAGCTCCATTTCAATTGTAAGCTCTGTGGTGTTACTAGTATTGCTCCATTTCAATTGTAAGCTCTGTGGTATTACTAGTATAACTCCATTTCAATTGTAAGATCTGTGGTATTACTAGTATAGCTCCATTTCAATTGTAAGCTCTGTGGTATTACCTGTAAATCTCAAATTCAATTGTAAGCTCTGTGGTATCACTAGTATAGCTCCATTTCAATTGTAAACTCTGTGGTATTACTAGTATAGCTTCATTTCATTTGTATGCACTGTGATATCACTAGTATAGTTCTATTTAAATTGTAAGCTCTGTGGTATCACTACTATAATTCCATTTCAATTGTAAGCTCTGTGGTACTACTAATATTGCTCCATTTCAATTGTAAGCTCTGTGCTATTACTAGTATAGCTCCATTTCAATTGTAAGCTCTGTGGTATCACTAGTGTAGCTCCATTTCAATTGTAAGCACTGTGGTATCACTAGTAAAGCACCATTTGAATTGTAAGCTCTGTGGTATTACTAGTATAGCTCCATTTCAATTGTAAGCTCTGTGGTATTACTAGTATAACTCCATTTCAATTGTAAGCTCTGTGGTATTACTAGTATAACTCCATTTCAATTGTAAGCTCTGTGGTATCACTAGTATAGCACCATTTCAGTTGTAAGCTCTGTGGTATTATTAATATAGCTCCATTTCAAATGTAAGTCTCTGTGGGATTACTAGAATAACTCCATTTCAATTGTCAGCTCTGTGGTATTACTAGTATAGCTCCATTTCATTTGTAAGCACTGTGGTATCACTAGTATAGCTCCATTTCAATTGTAAGCTCTGTGGTATTACTAGTATAGCTCCATTTCAATTGTAAGCTCTGTGGTACTACTAATATTGCTCCATTTCAATTATACGCTCTGTGGTATTACTAGTATAGCTCCATTTCAATTGTAAGCTCTGTGGTATCACTAGTATAGCTCCATTTCAAATGTAAGCTGTGTGGTATTACTACTGTAACTCCATTTCAATTGTAAGCACTCTGGTATTACTAGTATAGCTCCATTTCATTTGTAATCACTGTGGTACTACTAATATAGCTCCATTTCAATTGTAAGCTCTGTGGTACTACTAATATAGCTCCATTTCAATTGTAAGCTCTGTGGTACTACTAATATAGCTCCATTTCAATTGTAAGCTCAGTGGTGTTACTAGTATTGCTCCATTTCACTTGTAAGCTCTGTGGTATTACTAGTATAGCTCCATTTCAATTGTAAGCACTGTGGGATCACTAGTATAACTCCATTTCAATTGTAAGCTCTGTGGTATTACTAGTATAGCTCAATTACAATTTTAAGCTCTGTGGTATTACCTGTAATTCTCAAATTAAATTGTAAGCTCTGTGGTATCACTAGTATAGCTCCATTTCAATTGTAAGCTCTGTGGTTTTACTAGTATAGCTCCATTTCAATTGTAAGCACTGTGGTATCACTAGTATAGCTCCATTTCAATTGTAAACTCTGTGGTATTAAAAGTATAGCTCCATTTCAAATGTAAGCTGTGTGGTATTACTAGTGTAGCTCCATTTCAAATGTAAGCTCTGTGGTATTACTAGTATAGCTCCATTTCAATTGTAAGCACTGTGGTATTACTAGTATAGCTCCATTTCATTTGTAAGCACTGTGGTATCACTACTATAGCTCCATTTCAATTGTAAGCTCTGTGGTACTACTAATATAGCTCCATTTCAATTGTAAGCTCTGTGGTACTACTAATATAGCTCCATTTCAATTGTAAGCTCAGTGGTGTTACTAGTATTGCTCCATTTCACTTGTAAGCTCTGTGGTATTACTAGTATAACTCCATTTCAATTGTAAGATCTGTGGTATTACTAGTATAGCTCCATTTCAATTCTAAGCTCTGTCGTATTACCTGTAATTCTCAAATTAAATTGTAAGATCTGTGGTATCACTAGTATAGCTCCATTTCAATTGTAAGCTCTGTGGTTTTACTAGTATAGCTCCATTTCAATTGTAAGCTCTGTGGTTTTACTAGTATAGCTCCATTTCAATTGTAAGCTCTATGGTACTACTAATGTTGCTCCATTTCAATTGTAAGCTCTGTGGTATTACTAGTATAGCTCCATTTCAATTGTAAGCTCTGTGGTATCACTAGTGTTGCTCCATTTCAATTGTAAGCACTGTGGTATCACTAGTAAAGAACCATTTGAATTGTAAGCTGTGAGGTATTACTAGTATAACTCCATTTCAATTGTAAGCTCTGTGGTATTACTAGTATAACTCCATTTCAATTGTAAGCTCTGTGGTTGTTACGGTTTTACTGACACTCAGACCACGTTGTAACGTAAAACACAGTTTATTGAAATAAAAAATGAACAACACTGCCCCTAGAGGCTAGTAAAGGTAAGAACAGGCAATATGAACAGAGAATGGAGTAAACTACAAACAGTAGTGCATAGAGGGTTAAGTGGAGCAACTGGTAAGGCTCAGACTAGATTGGCCAACGCCCAGGAGATATATAGCAGTCTATGGTAATAGTCTTTAAATGTAGATCAGGAACTCAGGAGAAGCGCTGTAACACTCTTGAAGCATAAGCAGGATGAGCCCCTGTTGCTCTAAGCTGAGCCCGTACCACCACAGTGGGCTTATGAGGATTGCTACTGCCAATTTGATGTAACCAGAATAGAAAGCGCCCTGAATGAGTAACGAGTAACCCTGCGTCTGCCACGGAAATATGCCAGCCCTCGGGAGGCCACAGTAGAACGGAATTGCCCAAGCTTATGCAGAGCCGATGCACAGAGTAGTGCAGTTGGGATTAAGCACTTTGAGCGATTGAGGTACTGCCCAGACACCCACAAGGTGTCACCCAGAATCCTAAATGCAAGAGCGAATGGACTACCAGTGACAACCAGCGTAATCACGATGCTCACCGGGCATCGAACAAGCGGAGCTCTGCAAGGACTGGTATAGCGTAAAGCGGAGGCTCAAAAGTGTAAAAGCTCAGAGAATCACCGGAGCTTGGCAATGTATCAAAGTGGCACGTAATCGGAGACTACCGGCAGTGCAAGGGTTAATCTGGTACATTTGAAAAGAGCAATGCCACGAGAACAAGGCAGGCAACCTCGGCTACAGCGAAATGAGCGAGGAAACAGAGAACAGTCAGAATGTCGCCCACGCGACCGGAGTACACAGGAGCAGCAACCGGACAGGAGCAGTAGCCGGAACCGGATGACTGAGTCGCAGGAACACCACCTGAGAGTTACTAGTGTAACTCCATTTAAATTGTAAGCACTGTGGTATTTCTAGTATAGCTCCATTTCATTTGTAAGCACTGTGGTATCACTAGCATAGCTCCATTTCAATTGTAAGCTCTGTGGTACTACTAATATAGCTCCATTTCAATTGTAAGCTCTGTGGTACCACTAATATTACACCATTTCAATTGAAAGCTCTGTGGTCTCACTACTATAACTCAATTTCAATTGTAAGCTCTGTGGTATTACTAGTATATCTCCATTTCAATTGTAAGCTCTGTGGTGTTACTAGTATAGCTCCATTTCAGTTGTAAGCTCTGTGGTATTACTAGTATAACTCCATTTCAATTGTAAGCTCTGTGGTATTACTAGTATAGCTCCATTTCATTTCTAAGCACTGTGGTATCACTAGTATAGCTCCATTTCAATTGTAAGCTCTGTGGTATTACTAGTATAGCACCATTTCAATTGTAAGCTCTGTGGCATCAGTAGTATAACTCCATTTCAATTGTAAGCTCTGTGGTATTACGAGTATAACTCCATTTCAATTGTAAGCTATGTGGTATTACTAGTAAAACTCCATTTCAATTGTAAGCTCTGTGGTATTACTAGTATAACTCAGTTTCAATTGTAAGCTATGTGGTATCACTAGTGTAGCTCCATTTCAGTTGTAAGCTCTGTGGTATCACTAGTGTAGCTCCATTTCAAATGTGAGTCTCTGTGGGATTACTAGTATAGCTCCATTTCAATTGTAAGCTCTGTGGTATTACTAGTATTGCACCATATCAATTGTAAGCTCTGTGGTATCACTAGTGTAGCTCCATTTCAGTTGTAAGCTCTGTGGTATCACTAGTATAGCACCATTTCAATTGTAAGCTCTGTGGTATTACTAGTATAGCTCTATTTCAAATGTAAGCTCTGTGGTATTACTAGTATAACTCCATTTCAATTGTAAGCTCTGTGGTATTACTAGTATAGCTCCATTTCATTTGTAAGCACTGTGGTATCGCTAGTATAGCTCCATTTCAATTGTAAGCTCTGTGGTATTGCTAGTATAGCACCATTTCAATTGTAATCACTGTGGTATTACTAGTGTAACACCATTTCAATTGTCAGCTCTGTGGTATTACTAGTATAGCTCCATTTCATTTGTAAGCACTGTGGTATGACTAGTATAGCTCCATTTCAATTGTAAGTCCTGTGGTATAACTAGTATAGCTCCATTTCAATTGTAAGCTCTGTGGTATTACTAGTATTGCTCCATTTCAATTGTAAGCTCTGTGGTATTACTAGTATAGCTCCATTTCAATTGTAAGCTCTGTGGTATCACTAGTATAGCTCCATTTCAAATGTAAGCTCTGTGGTATTACTAGTATAGCTCCATTTCAATTGTAAGCTGTGTGGTATTACTAGTGTAACTATATTTCAATTGTAAGCTCTGTGGTATTACTAGTATAACTCCATTTCAATTGTAAGCTCTGAGGTATCACTAGTGTAACTCTATTTCAATTGTAAGCTCTGTGGTATCACTAGTATAGCACCATTTCAGTTGTAAGCTCTGTGGTATTATTAATATAGCTCCATTTCAAATGTAAGTCTCTGTGGGATTACTAGAATAACTCCATTTCAATTGTCAGCTCTGTGGTATTACTAGTATAGCTCCATTTCATTTGTAATCACTGTGGTATCACTAGTATAGCTCCATTTCAATTGTAAGCTCTGTGGTACTACTAATATAGCTCCATTTCAATTGTAAGCTCTGTGGTACTACTAATATAGCTCCATTTCAATTGTAAGCTCTGTGGTATTACTAGTATAACTCCATTTCAATTGTAAGCTCTGTGGTATTACTAGTATAGCTCCATTTCAATTGTAAGCACTGTGGTATTACTAGTATAACTCCATTTCAATTGTAAGCTCTGTGGTATTACTAGTATAGCTCAATTACAATTTTAAGCTCTGTGGTATTACCTGTAATTCTCAAATTAAATTGTAAGCTCTGTGGTATCACTAGTATAGCTCCATTTCAATTGTAAGCTCTGTGGTTTTACTAGTATAGCTCCATTTCAATTGTAAACTCTGTGGTATTACTAGTATAGCTCCATTTCAAATGTAAGCTGTGTGGTATTACTAGTGTAACTCCATTTCAATTGTAAGCACTGTGGTATTACTAGTATAGCTCCATTTCATTTGTAAGCACTGTGGTATCACTAGTATAGCTCCATTTCAATTGTAAGCTCTGTGGTATTACTAGTATAGCACCATTTCAATTGTAAGCTCTGTGGCATCAGTAGTATAACTCCATTTCAATTGTAAGCTCTGTGGTATTACGAGTATAACTCCATTTCAATTGTAAGCTATGTGGTATTACTAGTAAAACTCCATTTCAATTGTAAGCTCTGTGGTATTACTAGTATAACTCAGTTTCAATTGTAAGCTCTGTGGTATCACTAGTATAACTCCATTTCAATTGTAAGCTCTGTGGTATTACTAGTATAGCACCATTTCAATTGTAAGCTCTGTGGTATCACTAGTGTAGCTCCATTTCAGTTGTAAGCTCTGTGGTATCACTAGTATAGCACCATTTCAATTGTAAGCTCTGTGGTATTACTAGTATAGCTCCATTTCAAATGTAAGCTCTGTGGTATTACTAGTATAGCTCCATTTCAATTGTAAGCTCTGTGGTATTACTAGTATAGCTCCATTTCATTTCTAAGCACTGTGGTATCACTAGTATAGCTCCATTTCAATTGTAAGCTCTGTGGTATTACTAGTATAGCACCATTTCAATTGTAAGCTCTGTGGTATTACTAGTATAGCTCCATTTCATTTCTAAGCACTGTGGTATCACTAGTATAGCTCCATTTCAATTGTAAGCTCTGTGGTATTACTAGTATAGCTCCATTTCAATTGTAAGCTCTGTGGGATTACTAGTATAGCTCCATTTCAATTGTAAGCTCTGTGGTATTACTAGTATAGCTCCATTTCATTTCTAAGCACTGTGGTATCACTAGTATAGCTCCATTTCAATTGTAAGCTCTGTGGTATTACTAGTATAGCACCATTTCAATTGTAAGCTCTGTGGCATCAGTAGTATAACTCCATTTCAATTGTAAGCTCTGTGGTATTACTAGTATAGCTCCATTTCATTTCTAAGCACTGTGGTATCACTAATATAGCTCCATTTCAATTGTAAGCTCTGTGGTATTACTAGTATAGCTCCATTTCAATTGTAAGCTCTGTGGTATTACTAGTATAGCTCCATTTCAATTGTAAGCTCTGTGGTATTACTAGTATAGCTCCATTTCATTTCTAAGCACTGTGGTATCACTAGTATAGCTCCATTTCAATTGTAAGCTCTGTGGTATTACTAGTATAGCACCATTTCAATTGTAAGCTCTGTGGCATCAGTAGTATAACTCCATTTCAATTGTAAGCTCTGTGGTATTACGAGTATAACTCCATTTCAATTGTAAGCTATGTGGTATTACTAGTAAAACTCCATTTCAATTGTAAGCTCTGTGGTATTACTAGTATAACTCAGTTTCAATTGTAAGCTATGTGGTATCACTAGTGTAGCTCCATTTCAGTTGTAAGCTCTGTGGTATCACTAGTGTAGCTCCATTTCAAATGTGAGTCTCTGTGGGATTACTAGTATAGCTCCATTTCAATTGTAAGCTCTGTGGTACTACTAATATTGCTCCATTTCAATTGTAACCTCTGTGGTATTACTAGTATTGCACCATTTCAATTGTAAGCGCTGTGGTATCACTAGTGTAGCTCCATTTCAGTTGTAAGCTCTGTGGTATCACTAGTATAGCACCATTTCAATTGTAAGCTCTGTGGTATTACTAGTATAGCTCTATTTCAAATGTAAGCTCTGTGGTATTACTAGTATAACTCCATTTCAATTGTAAGCTCTGTGGTATTACTAGTATAGCTCCATTTCATTTGTAAGCACTGTGGTATCGCTAGTATAGCTCCATTTCAATTGTAAGCTCTGTGGTATTGCTAGTATAGCACCATTTCAATTGTAATCACTGTGGTATTACTAGTGTAACACCATTTCAATTGTCAGCTCTGTGGTATTACTAGTATAGCTCCATTTCATTTGTAAGCACTGTGGTATGACTAGTATAGCTCCATTTCAATTGTAAGTCCTGTGGTATAACTAGTATAGCTCCATTTCAATTGTAAGCTCTGTGGTATTACTAGTATTGCTCCATTTCAATTGTAAGCTCTGTGGTATTACTAGTATAGCTCCATTTCAATTGTAAGCTCTGTGGTATCACTAGTATAGCTCCATTTCAAATGTAAGCTCTGTGGTATTACTAGTATAGCTCCATTTCAATTGTAAGCTGTGTGGTATTACTAGTGTAACTATATTTCAATTGTAAGCTCTGTGGTATCACTAGCATAGCTCCATTTCGATTGTAAGCTATGTGGTACTACTAATATAACTCCATTTCAATTGTAAGCTCTGTGGTACTACTAATATAGCTCCATTTCAATTGTAAGCTCTGTGGTGTTACTAGTATTGCTCCATTTCAATTGTAAGCTCTGTGGTATTACTAGTATAACTCCATTTCAATTGTAAGCTCTGTGGTATTACTAGTATAGCTCCATTTCAATTGTAAGCTCTGTGGTATTACCTGTAAATCTCAAATTCAATTGTAAGCTCTGTGGTATCACTAGTATAGCTCCATTTCAATTGTAAGCTATGTGGTTTTACTAGTATAGCTCCATTTCAATTGTAAACTCTGTGGTATTACTAGTATAGCTTCATTTCATTTGTATGCACTGTGATATCACTAGTATAGTTCTATTTAAATTGTAAGCTCTGTGGTATCACTACTATAATTCCATTTCAATTGTAAGCTCTGTGGTACTACTAATATTGCTCCATTTCAATTGTAAGCTCTGTGCTATTACTAGTATAGCTCCATTTCAATTGTAAGCTCTGTGGTATCACTAGTGTAGCTCCATTTCAATTGTAAGCACTGTGGTATCACTAGTAAAGCACCATTTGAATTGTAAGCTCTGTGGTATTACTAGTATAGCTCCATTTCAATTGTAAGCTCTGTGGTATTACTAGTATAACTCCATTTCAATTGTAAGATCTGTGGTATTACTAGTATAACTCCATTTCAATTGTAAGCTCTGAGGTATCACTAGTGTAACTCTATTTCAATTGTAAGCTCTGTGGTATCACTAGTATAGCACCATTTCAGTTGTAAGCTCTGTGGTATTATTAATATAGCTCCATTTCAAATGTAAGTCTCTGTGGGATTACTAGAATAATTCCATTTCAATTGTCAGCTCTGTGGTATTACTAGTATAGCTCCATTTCATTTGTAATCACTGTGGTATCACTAGTATAGCTCCATTTCAATTGTAAGCTCTGTGGTACTACTAATATAGCTCCATTTCAATTGTAAGCTCTGTGGTACTACTAATATAGCTCCATTTCAATTGTAAGCTCTGTGGTATTACTAGTATAACTCCATTTCAATTGTAAGCTCTGTGGTATTACTAGTATAACTCCATTTCAATTGTAAGCTCTGTGGTATTACTAGTATAGCTCAATTACAATTTTAAGCTCTGTGGTATTACCTGTAATTCTCAAATTAAATTGTAAGCTCTGTGGTATCACTAGTATAGCTCCATTTCAATTGTAAGCTCTGTGGTTTTACTAGTATAGCTCCATTTCAATTGTAAACTCTGTGGTATTACTAGTATAGCTCCATTTCAAATGTAAGCTGTGTGGTATTACTAGTGTAACTCCATTTCAATTGTAAGCACTGTGGTATTACTAGTATAGCTCCATTTCATTTGTAAGCACTGTGGTATCACTAGTATAGCTCCATTTCAATTGTAAGCTCTGTGGTATTACTAGTATAGCACCATTTCAATTGTAAGCTCTGTGGCATCAGTAGTATAACTCCATTTCAATTGTAAGCTCTGTGGTATTACGAGTATAACTCCATTTCAATTGTAAGCTATGTGGTATTACTAGTAAAACTCCATTTCAATTGTAAGCTCTGTGGTATTACTAGTATAACTCAGTTTCAATTGTAAGCTCTGTGGTATCACTAGTATAACTCCATTTCAATTGTAAGCTCTGTGGTATTACTAGTATAGCACCATTTCAATTGTAAGCTCTGTGGTATCACTAGTGTAGCTCCATTTCAGTTGTAAGCTCTGTGGTATCACTAGTATAGCACCATTTCAATTGTAAGCTCTGTGGTATTACTAGTATAGCTCCATTTCAAATGTAAGCTCTGTGGTATTACTAGTATAACTCCATTTCAATTGTAAGCTCTGTGGTATTACTAGTATAGCTCCATTTCATTTGTAAGCACTGTGGTATCGATAGTATAGCTCCATTTCACTTGTAAGCTCTGTGGTATTGCTAGTATAGCACCATTTCAATTGTAATCACTGTGGTATTACTAGTGTAGCTCCATTTCAATTGTCAGCTCTGTGGTATTACTAGTATAGCTCCATTTCATTTGTAAGCACTGTGGTATGACTAGTATAGCTCCATTTCAATTGTAAGTCCTGTGGTATAACTAGTATAGCTCCATTTCAATTGTAAGCTCTGTGGTATTACTAGTATTGCTCCATTTCAATTGTAAGCTCTGTGGTATTACTAGTATAGCTCCATTTCAATTGTAAGCTCTGTGGTATCACTAGTATAGCTCCATTTCAAATGTAAGCTCTGTGGTATTACTAGTATAGCTCCATTTCAATTGTAAGCTGTGTGGTATTACTAGTGTAACTATATTTCAATTGTAAGCTCTGTGGTATCACTAGCATAGCTCCATTTCGATTGTAAGCTATGTGGTACTACTAATATAACTCCATTTCAATTGTAAGCTCTGTGGTACTACTAATATAGCTCCATTTCAATTGTAAGCTCTGTGGTGTTACTAGTATTGCTCCATTTCAATTGTAAGCTCTGTGGTATTACTAGTATAACTCCATTTCAATTGTAAGCTCTGTGGTACTACTAGTATAGCTCCATTTCAATTGTAAGCTCTGTGGTATTACCTGTAAATCTCAAATTCAATTGTAAGCTCTGTGGTATCACTAGTATAGCTCCATTTCAATTGTAAACTCTGTGGTATTACTAGTATAGCTTCATTTCATTTGTATGCACTGTGATATCACTAGTATAGTTCTATTTAAATTGTAAGCTCTGTGGTATCACTACTATAATTCCATTTCAATTGTAAGCTCTGTGGTACTACTAATATTGCTCCATTTCAATTGTAAGCTCTGTGCTATTACTAGTATAGCTCCATTTCAATTGTAAGCTCTGTGGTATCACTAGTGTAGCTCCATTTCAATTGTAAGCACTGTGGTATCACTAGTAAAGCACCATTTGAATTGTAAGCTCTGTGGTATTACTAGTATAGCTCCATTTCAATTGTAAGCTCTGTGGTATTACTAGTATAACTCCATTTCAATTGTAAGCTCTGTGGTATTACTAGTATAACTCCATTTCAATTGTAAGCTCTGTGGTATCACTAGTATAGCACCATTTCAGTTGTAAGCTCTGTGGTATTATTAATATAGCTCCATTTCAAATGTAAGTCTCTGTGGGATTACTAGAATAACTCCATTTCAATTGTCAGCTCTGTGGTATTACTAGTATAGCTCCATTTCATTTGTAAGCACTGTGGTATCACTAGTATAGCTCCATTTCAATTGTAAGCTCTGTGGTATTACTAGTATAGCTCCATTTCAATTGTAAGCTCTGTGGTACTACTAATATTGCTCCATTTCAATTATACGCTCTGTGGTATTACTAATATAGCTCCATTTCAATTGTAAGCTCTGTGGTATCACTAGTATAGCTCCATTTCAAATGTAAGCTGTGTGGTATTACTACTGTAACTCCATTTCAATTGTAAGCACTCTGGTATTACTAGTATAGCTCCATTTCATTTGTAATCACTGTGGTACTACTAATATAGCTCCATTTCAATTGTAAGCTCTGTGGTACTACTAATATAGCTCCATTTCAATTGTAAGCTCTGTGGTACTACTAATATAGCTCCATTTCAATTGTAAGCTCAGTGGTGTTACTAGTATTGCTCCATTTCACTTGTAAGCTCTGTGGTATTACTAGTATAGCTCCATTTCAATTGTAAGCACTGTGGGATCACTAGTATAACTCCATTTCAATTGTAAGCTCTGTGGTATTACTAGTATAGCTCAATTACAATTTTAAGCTCTGTGGTATTACCTGTAATTCTCAAATGAAATTGTAAGCTCTGTGGTATCACTAGTATAGCTCCATTTCAATTGTAAGCTCTGTGGTTTTACTAGTATAGCTCCATTTCAATTGTAAGCACTGTGGTATCACTAGTATAGCTCCATTTCAATTGTAAACTCTGTGGTATTAAAAGTATAGCTCCATTTCAAATGTAAGCTGTGTGGTATTACTAGTGTAGCTCCATTTCAAATGTAAGCTCTGTGGTATTACTAGTATAGCTCCATTTCAATTGTAAGCACTGTGGTATTACTAGTATAGCTCCATTTCATTTGTAAGCACTGTGGTATCACTACTATAGCTCCATTTCAATTGTAAGCTCTGTGGTACTACTAATATAGCTCCATTTCAATTGTAAGCTCTGTGGTACTACTAATATAGCTCCATTTCAATTGTAAGCTCAGTGGTGTTACTAGTATTGCTCCATTTCACTTGTAAGCTCTGTGGTATTACTAGTATAACTCCATTTCAATTGTAAGATCTGTGGTATTACTAGTATAGCTCCATTTCAATTCTAAGCTCTGTCGTATTACCTGTAATTCTCAAATTAAATTGTAAGATCTGTGGTATCACTAGTATAGCTCCATTTCAATTGTAAGCTCTGTGGTTTTACTAGTATAGCTCCATTTCAATTGTAAGCTCTATGGTACTACTAATGTTGCTCCATTTCAATTGTAAGCTCTGTGGTATTACTAGTATAGCTCCATTTCAATTGTAAGCTCTGTGGTATCACTAGTGTTGCTCCATTTCAATTGTAAGCACTGTGGTATCACTAGTAAAGAACCATTTGAATTGTAAGCTGTGAGGTATTACTAGTATAACTCCATTTCAATTGTAAGCTCTGTGGTATTACTAGTATAACTCCATTTCAATTGTAAGCTCTGTGGTTGTTACGGTTTTACTGACACTCAGACCACGTTGTAACGTAAAACACAGTTTATTGAAATAAAAAATGAACAACACTGCCCCTAGAGGCTAGTAAAGGTAAGAACAGGCAATATGAACAGAGAATGGAGTAAACTACAAACAGTAGTGCATAGAGGGTTAAGTGGAGCAACTGGTAAGGCTCAGACTAGATTGGCCAACGCCCAGGAGATATATAGCAGTCTATGGTAATAGTCTTTAAATGTAGATCAGGAACTCAGGAGAAGCGCTGTAACACTCTTGAAGCATAAGCAGGATGAGCCCCTGTTGCTCTAAGCTGAGCCCGTACCACCACAGTGGGCTTATGAGGATTGCTACTGCCAATTTGATGTAACCAGAATAGAAAGCGCCCTGAATGAGTAACGAGTAACCCTGCGTCTGCCACGGAAATATGCCAGCCCTCGGGAGGCCACAGTAGAACGGAATTGCCCAAGCTTATGCAGAGCCGATGCACAGAGTAGTGCAGTTGGGATTAAGCACTTTGAGCGATTGAGGTACTGCCCAGACACCCACAAGGTGTCACCCAGAATCCTAAATGCAAGAGCGAATGGACTACCAGTGACAACCAGCGTAATCACGATGCTCACCGGGCATCGAACAAGCGGAGCTCTGCAAGGACTGGTATAGCGTAAAGCGGAGGCTCAAAAGTGTAAAAGCTCAGAGAATCACCGGAGCTTGGCAATGTATCAAAGTGGCACGTAATCGGAGACTACCGGCAGTGCAAGGGTTAATCTGGTACATTTGAAAAGAGCAATGCCACGAGAACAAGGCAGGCAACCTCGGCTACAGCGAAATGAGCGAGGAAACAGAGAACAGTCAGAATGTCGCCCACGCGACCGGAGTACACAGGAGCAGCAACCGGACAGGAGCAGTAGCCGGAACCGGATGACTGAGTCGCAGGAACACCACCTGAGAGTGGAGCAATCACGGAGCAGGATCAGGAGCCAGAACCGGGTCGGATCACGGAGCGGAGTCGTCAGCCAATGCCGGGTCGGATCACGGTGCAGGGTCGTCAGCCAGAGCCAGGTCAGATCACGGTGCAGGGTCGTCAGCCAGAGCCGGGTCAGATCACGGTGCAGGGTCGTCAGCCAGAGCCGGGTCAGATCACAGTGCAGGGTCGTCAGCCAGAGCCGGGTCAGATCACGAAGCAGGAACAGAAGGAGAGTCAGACTAGCCGGGTCGGTACACAGGAGACACTGGAGAGCAATAACTAGGCGCAGCAACACAACACCATGAAAGGGCAATTGACAAGTGCCCAAGCCAAGCATATAAAGGCACATCCTGGGCGGGCCAATCAGACTCCTCCAATGCAAATGTATACCTACAGAGATTGACAGGGAATCACGGGGACCGTGATAGTGGTATCACTAGTGTAACTCCATTTCAGTTGTAAGCTTTGTGGTATCAGTAGTATAGCACCATTTCAGTTGTAAGCTCGGTCGTATTACTAATATAGCTCCATTTCAAAGGTAAGTCTCTGTGGGATTACTAGTATAATTCCATTTCAATTGTCAGCTCTGAGGTACTACTAATATTGCTCCATTTCAATTGTACGCTCTGTGGTATTACTAGTATTGCACCATTTGAATTGTAAGCTCTGTGGTATCATTAGTATAATTCCATTTCAATTGTAAGCTCTGTGGTATTACTAGTATAGCACCATTTCAATTGTAAGCTCTGTGGTATCACTAGTTTAGCACCATTTCAATTGTAAGCTCTGTGGTATCATTAGTATAGCTCCATTTCAATTGTAAGCACTGTGGTATTACTAATATAGCTCCATTTCAATTGTAAGCTCTGTGGTATTACTAGTATAGCTCCATTTCAATTGTAAGCACTGTGGTATTACTAATATAGCTCCATTTCAATTGTAAGCTCTGTGGTATTACTAGTGTAGCTCCATTTCATTTGTAAGGTCTGTGGTATCACTAATATAGCTCCATTTCAATTGTAAGCTCTGTGGTATTACTAGTATAGCACCATTTCAATTGTAAGCTCTGTGGTATCACTAGTTTAGCACCATTTCAATTGTAAGCTCTGTGGTATCATTAGTATAGCTCCATTTCAATTGTAAGCTCTGTGGTATTACTAATATAGCTCCATTTCAATTGTAAGCTCTGTGGTATCACTAGTGTAGCTCCATTTCAATTGCAAGCTCTGTGGTATTACTAGTTTATCTCCATTTCAATTGTAAGCTCTGTGGTATCACTAGTATAGCTCCATTTCAATTGTAAGCTCTGTGGTATCACTAGTATAGCTCCATTTCAATTGTAAGCTCTGTGGTATTACTAGTATATCATCATTTCAATTGTAAGCTCTGTGGTATTACTAGTATAGCTCCATTTCAATTGTAAGCTCTGTGGTACTACTAATATAGCTCCATTTCAATTGTAAGCTCTGTGGTATCACTAGTATAGCTCCATTTCAATTGTAAGCTCTGTGGTATTACTAGTATAGCTCCATTTCAATTGTAAGCTCTGTGGTATCACTAGTATAACTCCATTTCAATTGTAAGCTCTGCGGTATCACTAGTATAGCACCATTTCAATTGTAAGCTCTGTGGTATCACTAGTATAGCTCCATTTCAATTGTAAGTACTGTGGTATTACTAGTATAGCTCCATTTCAATTGTAAGCTCTGTGGTATTACTAGTACAGCTCCATTTCAATTGTAAGCTCTGTGGTATTACTAGTATAGCACCATTTCAATTGTAAGCTCTGTGGTATCACTAGTATAACTCCATTTCAATTGTAAGCTCTGTGGTATTATTAGTGTAACTCCATTTCAATTGTAAGCACTGTGGTATCACTAGTATAGCACCATTTCAATTGTAAGCTCTGTGGTATTACTAGTATAGCTCCATTTCAATTGTAAGCTCTGTGGTATTACTAGTATAGCACCATTTCAATTGTAAGCTCTGTGGTATCACTAGTATAACTCCATTTCAATTGTAAGCTCTGTGGTATTATTAGTGTAACTCCATTTCAATTGTAAGCTCTGTGGTATTACTAGTATAGCACCATTTCAATTGTAAGCTCTGTGGTATTACTAGTGTAACTCCATTTCAATTGTAAGCTCTGTGGTATTACTAGTGGAGTCGCCGGGGGGGGGGGCAGAGGGGGCCAAGGCCCCCCCTACATTCTACTGTGCCCCCCATGTGCCCCCCCCCCCAATTTTCTTCACCTACTGATAAGTGCTCCCTCGCAGCGTGTTTTCATTTGGTCAGCCCGAATGAATAAGCTGTGAGAGTTGAGCACTTCAGTTTATGGAGCAGCATCCCCGGTGCTGCAGGAGAAGGGAGTGCCCGATTCACCTGGCCGGCGGTGGCCTTCATCCTGTCTTTAACTGGTGACATCAGACAGAGGAGCCGCAGCCTCACCTAGAGGAGGAAGGAGCATGCCAGCGGCGGGACAACGGGGTAGTATCAGCAAGTTTTGAACAACCACTGGTGACGGGTCACGGGAGAGACCACTCCACCACTCACCTTACAATCTCTCACTGCAAGTAAGTAACTTGTACCCTAGGGCGTCGGGATCACCAGCTCTGGAATCCTCACTAGAATCCAAGGGTTTAACCCTTTGAGTGCCAGAAATGAACACCTCTTTGGCACTCAAAGTGTTAAAGATCTATTTACATCAATGTGAGTGTTTGGAATTTTTAATTATTCCGTCTGGTAAAGTTGTTTTTTTCCCCATAATTGTTCCTCTTTTCTTTTGCAAATAAAGTCCAAAATGGGCAAAAGAGAATGCAATTTCCAGCGGCCCCTTTGTAGCGGGATAGTAGTCCTAGAGGTCTCTATGAAGCAGGATAGTAGTCCTAGAGGTCTCTATGTAGCGGGATAGTAGTCCTAGAGGTCTCTATGAAGCAGGATAGTAGTCCTAGAGGTCTCTATGAAGCGGGATAGTAGTCCTAGAGGTCTCTATGAAGCGGGATAGTAGTCCTAGAGGTCTCTATGAAGCAGGATAGTAGTCCTAGAGGTCTCTATGAAGCAGGATAGTAGTCCTAGAGGTCTCTATGAAGCAGGATAGTACTCCTAGAGGTCTCTATGAAGCAGGATAGTAGTCCTAGAGGTCTCTATGAAGCAGGATAGTAGTCCTAGAGGTCTCTGTGAAGCAGGATAGTAGTCCTAGAGGTCTCTATGAAGCAGGATAGTAGTCCTAGAGGTCTCTATGAAGCAGGATAGTAGTCCTAGAGGTCTCTATGAAGCAGGACAGTAGTCCTAGAGGTCTCTATGAAGCAGGATAGTAGTCCTAGAGGTCTCTATGAACAGCTGTGATGAATGAATGACCCAAGTATCCCTTTTCCACAGGGCACATACAGTACGTTCTGGCTTTGCAACAGACAGGGACAAGGGTTAAATGCAGCAGTCTGTCTGCTGTCACTCCTGGAATTGATGTTGCAGGCTACAAAACATCCATCTTCCACTGAGAAGCCAAGTGAGCAATAAAGAATGAGTATAAATATATATAAATTTAATGTTAACAAAAATAAAGCCAATGGGACTGTATTTCAAATGTCTTATCATCCATCAAGGAGAATGATGTGACACATCTTATTCAGCTCCCCAATATACCTAATTACCGCTGGCATGTAGGAAAGTAATGGTGTCACTTATACTAGTAGGCCCAAGTGTTTGTTACCATGGTGGAGCTAATGGCCAGAGCACTGGGGTATCAGCTAAATGTTATTAGCTGACACCCACATGGACCTGTCATCAATTGAATCAATTCAATGCACAACATATCCATCCAGTCATCCGTGTGAACAATGCACAGGGCCCCTAACAGCTAAACCAGTGCTGAAACATTACTACATTCTGCGCTGAAAGCTGGAATGTTTCAGCAAGTTGCATTCAGCCTGTGTGATGAGTGGCAAAATTGCCCTTTGGCAGCAATGGGGAGCATCTTGGGAGTTCAATACAGGGTATAAAATGGTACATTGAAAACACTCATGTGAACTAGGCCTCAAACATTATACTAATACACAGAAAGGCTTTGATATACTCACATTTACACAGGTGCACACCTGTAGTACCAGCTATGGGGTATCAATGCTGTATCCCAAATTTGCTCACAGACCTGGAAGTACCTTTACACTGGAGGTAGGCAACTCTGGATCAGTCAAGAGCATCTAACTGTACTGGATTTCTGGACAGTCTTGTGTCCCTGCAAGTAGATCAATAAAACATGTTGATGCCTTTAAAACATTGAGAAGGATTGCTATGGAGACTGCGCTAGCATTCAAGTGGTCTCATTGATTGAGCCACTGATTGATCTACCTGCTTTCAGGCAGGGATATCCAGAAAAAATGCACTGCTGGTAGCTTGTGAGAGCAGTAGCTGGTTACTACTGTTGTTCACCATTATATGCTATTGCTGTCCATTGAGATGTCCTTATGAACAAACAGACATTGATCAATGGTTACGAAGATCCAAATTGTCCTTTTAGAAACATAATACACAATTTTGTATTTATTTTATCAATGGTTTCATGTTTTGTTTTGTATTTACATATTTTATTAAGGGTAGCTTGGAGATACATACACAGTGACACAATGCATAAGATATAACAGTAATGTTGTTACAATATAATCACAGGCATGCTTTATAAATAGAAAAAAACAGAGAGGATACATGGAAATACAACGCTATCATCCCGAAGAGTCCAAGGAAGAATTTTTTGTTTTAAATTTAAGTAACAAACAAGCACCATGAAGAGAAAAAAAAGGAAAGGGACTCCCCTCCCACACACACACACACACACACACACACACACACACACACACACACACACACACACACACACACACACACACACACACACACACACACACACACACACACACACACACAAGCCCTCCCCCAGCACACCTGACGCTCCACTGCCCCCACACCCCCAATTAACAGAAGCACATAGCCACTTGTTGCCCTCCCCTCATCCAGATGGTCAAAGATCATCAGCAGAGGTGATACTATAATCTTCAAAAGGTGCAACATAAAATAATAATAACAGGGATTTATAACCATAAAGAGACAGGACCACATATATATTGCAGTTTATGCAATGTTATCCAAGTGTGTGTCTGTGTGTGTATATGTATATATAATGTTTTATAATTGCCCCTCTACTATTGTCCCTGGCCCCCCATATGCCCCCCCTAAATATGAATGCTGGAGACGCCACTGGGTATTACTAGTGTATCTCAAATTCAATTGTAAGCTCCACAGTATCACTTGTATATCTCAAATTCAATTGTAAGCTCTGTGGTGTTACTAGTATAGCTCCATTTCAATTGTAAGCACTGTGGTATCACTAGTATAGCTCCATTTCAATTGTAAGCACTGTGGTATTACTAGTATAGCTCCATTTCAATTGTAAGCACTGTGGTATTACTAGTATAGCTCCATTTCAATCGTAAGCACTGTGGTATCACTAGTATAGCTCCATTTCAAATGAAAGCTCTGTGGTATTACTAGTATAGCTAAATTTCAATTGTAAGCACTGTGGTATCACTAGTATACCTCCATTTCAATTGTAAGCACTGTGGTATTATTAGTGTAGCTCCATTTCAATTGTAAGCACTGTGGTATTATTAGTGTAGCTCCATTTCAATTGTAAGCACTGTGGTATTATTAGTGTAGCTCCATTTCAATTGTAAGCACTGTGGTATCACTAGTTTAGCTCCATTTCAATTGTAAGCTCTTTGGTATTACTAGTCTAACTCCATTTCAATTGTTATCACTGTGGTATCACTAGTTTAGCTCCATTTCAATTGTAAGCTCTGTGGTATTACTAGTATAGTTCCATTTCAATTGTAAGCTCTGTGGTATCACTAGTATAGCTCCATTTCAATTGTAAGCACTGTGGTATTACTAGTATACCTCCATTTCAATTGTAAGCTCTGTGGTATCACTAGTATAGCTCCATTTCAATTGTAAGCACTGTGGTATCACTACTATAGCTCCATTTCAATTGTAAGCACTGTGGTATCACTAGTATAGCTCCATTTCAATTGTAAGCACTGTGGTATCACTAGTATACCTCCATTTCAATTGTAAGCTCTGTGGTATCACTAGTATAGCTCCATTTCAATTGTAAGCACTGTGGTATTACTAGTATAGCTCCATTTCAATTGTAAGCACTGTGATATCACTACTATAGCTCCATTTCAGTTGTAAGCTCTGTGGTATTACTAGTATAGCTCCATTTCAATTGTAAGCTCTGTGGTATCACTAGTATAGCTCCATTTCAATTGTAAGCTCTGTGGTATTACTAGTGTAACTCCATTTCAAATATAAGCTCTGTGGTATCACTAGTATAGCTCCATTTCAATTGTAAGCACTGTGGTATTACTAGTATACCTCCATTTCAATTGTAAGCTCTGTGGTATCACTAGTATAGCTCCATTTCAATTGTAAATACTGTGGTATCACTACTATAGCTCCATTTCAATTGTAAGCACTGTGGTATCACTAGTATAGCTCCATTTCAAATGTAAGCTCTGTGGTATTACTAGTATAGCTAAATTTCAATTGTAAGCACTGTGGTATCACTAGTATACCTCCATTTCAATTGTAAGCACTGTGGTATTATTAGTGTAGCTCCATTTCAATTGTAAGCACTGTGGTATTATTAGTGTAGCTCCATTTCAATTGTAAGCACTGTGGTATTATTAGTGTAGCTCCATTTCAATTGTAAGCACTGTGGTATCACTAGTTTAGCTCCATTTCAATTGTAAGCTCTGCGGTATTACTAGTCTAACTCCATTTCAATTGTTATCACTGTGGTATCACTAGTTTAGCTCCATTTCAATTGTAAGCTCTGTGGTATTACTAGTATAGTTCCATTTCAATTGTAAGCTCTGTGGTATCACTAGTATAGCTCCATTTCAATTGTAAGCACTGTGGTATTACTAGTATACCTCCATTTCAATTGTAAGCTCTGTGGTATCACTAGTATAGCTCCATTTCAATTGTAAGCACTATGGTATCACTAGTATACCTCCATTTCAATTGTAAGCTCTGTGGTATCACTAGTATAGCTCCATTTCAATTGTAAGCACTGTGGTATTACTAGTATAGCTCCATTTCAATTGTAAGCACTGTGGTATCACTACTATAGCTCCATGTCAGTTGTAAGCTCTGTGGTATTACTAGTATAGCTCCATTTCAATTGTAAGCTCTGTGGTATCACTAGTATAGCTCCATTTCAATTGTAAGCTCTGTGGTATTACTAGTGTAACTCCATTTCAAATATAAGCTCTGTGGTATCACTAGTATAGCTCCATTTCAATTGTAAGCTCTGTGGTATTACTAGTCTAACTCCATTTCAATTGTTATCACTGTGGTATCACTAGTTTAGCTCCATTTCAATTGTAAGCTCTGTGGTATTACTAGTATAGTTCCATTTCAATTGTAAGCTCTGTGGTATCACTAGTATAGCTCCATTTCAATTGTAAGCACTGTGGTATTACTAGTATACCTCCATTTCAATTGTAAGCTCTGTGGTATCACTAGTATAGCTCCATTTCAATTGTAAGCACTGTGGTATCACTAGTATAGCTCCATTTCAATTGTAAGCACTGTGGTATCACTAGTATACCTCCATTTCAATTGTAAGCTCTGTGGTATCACTAGTATAGCTCCATTTCAATTGTAAGCACTGTGGTATTACTAGTATAGCTCCATTTCAATTGTAAGCACTGTGATATCACTACTATAGCTCCATTTCAGTTGTAAGCTCTGTGGTATTACTAGTATAGCTCCATTTCAATTGTAAGCTCTGTGGTATCACTAGTATAGCTCCATTTCAATTGTAAGCTCTGTGGTATTACTAGTGTAACTCCATTTCAAATATAAGCTCTGTGGTATCACTAGTATAGCTCCATTTCAATTGTAAGCACTGTGGTATTACTAGTATACCTCCATTTCAATTGTAAGCTCTGTGGTATCACTAGTATAGCTCCATTTCAATTGTAAATACTGTGGTATCACTACTATAGCTCCATTTCAATTGTAAGCACTGTGGTATCACTAGTATAGCTCCATTTCAAATGGAAGCTCTGTGGTATTACTAGTATAGCTAAATTTCAATTGTAAGCACTGTGGTATCACTAGTATACCTCCATTTCAATTGTAAGCACTGTGGTATTATTAGTGTAGCTCCATTTCAATTGTAAGCACTGTGGTATTATTAGTGTAGCTCCATTTCAATTGTAAGCACTGTGGTATTATTAGTGTAGCTCCATTTCAATTGTAAGCACTGTGGTATCACTAGTTTAGCTCCATTTCAATTGTAAGCTCTGCGGTATTACTAGTCTAACTCCATTTCAATTGTTATCACTGTGGTATCACTAGTTTAGCTCCATTTCAATTGTAAGCTCTGTGGTATTACTAGTATAGTTCCATTTCAATTGTAAGCTCTGTGGTATCACTAGTATAGCTCCATTTCAATTGTAAGCACTGTGGTATTACTAGTATACCTCCATTTCAATTGTAAGCTCTGTGGTATCACTAGTATAGCTCCATTTCAATTGTAAGCACTGTGGTATCACTAGTATACCTCCATTTCAATTGTAAGCTCTGTGGTATCACTAGTATAGCTCCATTTCAATTGTAAGCACTGTGGTATTACTAGTATAGCTCCATTTCAATTGTAAGCACTGTGGTATCACTACTATAGCTCCATTTCAGTTGTAAGCTCTGTGGTATTACTAGTATAGCTCCATTTCAATTGTAAGCTCTGTGGTATCACTAGTATAGCTCCATTTCAATTGTAAGCTCTGTGGTATTACTAGTGTAACTCCATTTCAAATATAAGCTCTGTGGTATCACTAGTATAGCTCCATTTCAATTGTAAGCTCTGTGGTATTACTAGTCTAACTCCATTTTAATTGTTATCACTGTGGTATCACTAGTTTAGCTCCATTTCAATTGTAAGCTCTGTGGTATTACTAGTATAGTTCCATTTCAATTGTAAGCTCTGTGGTATCACTAGTATAGCTCCATTTCAATTGTAAGCACTGTGGTATTACTAGTATACCTCCATTTCAATTGTAAGCTCTGTGGTATCACTAGTATAGCTCCATTTCAATTGTAAGCACTGTGGTATCACTAGTATAGCTCCATTTCAATTGTAAGCTACGTGGTATCACTAGTATAGCTCCATTTCAATTGTAAGCTCTGTAGTATTACTAGTATAGCTCCATTTCAATTGTAAGCTCTGTGGTATCACTAGTGTAGCTCCATTTCAACTGTAAGTTCTGTGGTATCACTAGTATAGCACCATTTCAATTGTAAGCTCTGTGGTATTACTAGTGTAGCTCCATTTAAATTGTAAGCTCTGTGGTATCACTAGTGTAGCTCCATTTCAATTGTAAGCGCTGTGGTATCACTAGTTTAATTCTATTTCAATTGTAAGCTCTGTGGTATGAATAGTACAACACCATTTCAATTGTATGCTTTGTGGTATTTCAAAAATAATTAGGATAAAAATAATCCACAGTATATATCTGTATTGCCATATTACCACTGAAGTAGGTGCTACATGACAAAAAGCATATTGTAAGGCACCATGATGCTTGTTTTACTTCACCACATTAATGGTAATTATAAAGGGGTTGGTCTTGGGACAGTGGCCTTGATCCCCTATTACCCAGAGGAGGTGCAATATCAGGGCAGATTTTAGTGGTAAAGGATCTAATTCTTGGGATTAGTGCACCTGCAATAGGGTAATATACACAGTGATATTACCAACCTCAGTGTGACAGTGATATACCCAGCAGGGTAGGTGTATAAGAGGCAGTTTATCTGTACAGGGTAACTC
Source organism: Rhinophrynus dorsalis (assembly GCA_037306005.1). NCBI lineage: Eukaryota > Metazoa > Chordata > Amphibia > Anura > Rhinophrynidae > Rhinophrynus > Rhinophrynus dorsalis. Next base: position 8,056,507 of record CM074719.1, read on the forward strand.
CATGTAACACCCACATGATGTGCACTATTTAGTGTTGTTCTGCTCCTGATTCGGATCCTGCAGTTTCCTACATATGTACCTGGATTTGTCACACATTTATTTTATCAGCTCTGTGCATTCCCTATCCTTACCACTAGATGTCAGTGTTCCCTAATAGGAACGTTCCACACAGTTCTATTGTTTCCATACGGACGCTATTTTAGGTGTCACGTCGCTTCCTGGTGTCCGGCTGTACAATGGTTAGTGGTCATTTTTCTCTTCTCAGTGGTTATTTGAGGATCTGCACAAAGGTTCATGTAGAGACTGATAATAAATATCATGTGCATACCTGGGAACTCTCAGGGTCTGACCCAAATCTCAGGGTGAGAGAGCTCAGTGGTAACTACTATCTCATCCACAGGAAAGAGCTGCTTATTTAGTCCCTAAATTGTACTGTTTGTACCAGAAAGACAGAGGATTCATCCTGCTTCTCTTCTGTATGTTCAGGCAGTGACAACTCACTTACATCATGTTCCTTGTGGATGGACAAGAACACCTCCCAGTTACAGCAAACAGGGCTATATTACCTGAAAACTACATTCTAAGGAACTTTATGGGTTAATAGTTCAAAGATCTCAGGGTCATTTTGAAAGTTCCCAGGTATCATCATGTGTCTGATTCCTGGGCATTCACTTCCTCTGTGTGTCTGTATGTTCAATCCATATTATATATGCACTGTACTGTGTGTGTCTGATCTCTGTGTATCTATATTATATATACACTATACTGTGTGATTGATCTCTGTGTATCTGTATTATATATACACTATACTGTGTGTGTCTGATCTCTGTGTATCTGTATTATATATGCACTATACTGTGTGTGTCTGATCTCTGTGTATGATAAATCCATAGAATAATATATACACTATAATGTGTGTCTGATCCCTGTGTATCTTTATGATAAATCCATATTATATATACACTATACTGTGTGTCTGATCTCTGTGTGTATGTATGAGCAATCTATATTATATATACACTATAATTTGTGTGTCTGATCTCTGTGTAACTGTATGATCGATCTATATTATATATACACTATAATGTGTGTCTGATGTCTGTTTACCTGTATTATATACACACTATACTGGGTGCCTGATCTCTGTGTATCTGTATGATTAATCTATATTATACGTACACTATAATGTGTGTCTGACCTCTTTATACCTGTATTATATATATACACTATTCTGTGCGTCTGGTCCATGTCTGGTTACTGTATTTGTCTGAGTCCTGGGACATTTGCCTACTCTGTGTGTCTGATCTCTATGTATCTGTATGATAAATCCATATAATATATACACTATAATGTGTGTGTCTGATCTCTGTGCATCTGAATACTAAATCCATATAATATATGCACTATAATATGTGTGTCTGATCTCTGTGCATCTGAATACTAAATCCATATAATATATACACTATAATATGTGTGTCTGATCGCTGTGTATATGTATGATAAATCCATATTATATTTAAACTATAACGTGTGTCTGATCTCTGTGTAATACATCCATATTATATATACAATATACTGTGTGCCTAGTTCACGTCTGTATGTTTATGTGAATTCACCTCTTTTCTGTGTCTCTGATCTCAGTCCCTGTCCTTGGTATGTTTCTGTGTATATAATTCTGTGTGTGTGTTCATGTACATATGTGTGTTTGTGTTTTTCTCCCATGGGCCTTTTGTATAAAAGCAAAGTGGTGTAATCCATCCGTACCACAGGGAGCAAATAAATATTTCAGTTGGAAAAATCATACAATAAATTTACATATATTTTCATTAATCTCATTTTCCTAATTCCGCTCTTAGGATGATGTTTTTGCACAAAAACATCCACTGACGAAAGAATTTTCATTTTCAGGGACAGTTTGAGTTTGATGACGTTGCAATTTACTTCTCTAAGGAGGAGTGGGACTGTTTAAGAGAAGAAGAGAAGGGACTTTACAGGGATGTCATGATGGAGAATTACCGAACCCTTATATCTCTAGGTAATGTCACCCTAAATACAGGGATCCTTTTCACAAGGGGAAACATGATTAGCATTTAAAGGGTTAGTAATAGAAAGTTACCAAAGCAGCTCAGTTTGTTCATCATAAGCAATAATACTGTCGGCTGCTGCTCTTATTGTCCAAAACTGTACAATTACGATGTTATTTTATGTAGAAGTTTACCCCTCCCGCCCCTTTCCCCTTTCTAATGCCGCCTCCCCTCAGATCTGAAGTCCGGCCGCTTGACCAGACAAATCACAATGAGGGACAATCTCCCCTCAGTCAGTATAAGGAAAAACTTGCCCTCCTTGTCGAAGGAGGACAGGTTTTTCCCAATACTAACTGAAGATTGTCCCTCATTGTGATCCGTTGTTGGATCTCAGCCTGAAATGCTGACGTCAGGGAAAGGGGCGGAAGGGGGAAAATTCTGCATAAAATAACAGCGTAGTGATTGCATGCCATTTCTTATTTAGCTTTGTTTAAATCTGAATGACCCCCAAACTCCTTTTCAAAATTAAAATGGCTAATACAAAAAACTGTGATTTTGAAGGGGATAGTAATACCTCGTTAGAACTTTAGCTCAGACTGTTATGTACAATTTTTTTTAATATATTGCTCTATATATAGTTACTTAAAGATTTGTAGTTCCAAAGCTATTCTTGCTGAAAGGTTCCCCCCCAACCCTTCTGTCCGCCTCCCGTTAGATTTGGAATCCAGTCGTGGGACCGGACGGATGCAGCGAGGGACAATCTTCATTCAGTAAGTATAAGGGATAACGGGCAGGATTTTCCTTTTGCTTACTGAAGAGTGTCCCTCGCTATCCGGACCAGACAGAGAGGATCAGTGACACAGGGGAAGGGGTGGGATCCTTTCGGGTTCAATAGCATTTGAGCTACAAATCTGTAATTAACAATGTATAGTGCAATATGTTAAAAAAAAATCATAAATAATACCCGAAGCTAAAGTTTAAATTAGGAATTACTATCCCTTGAAATGTCTTGCAGAATCACCCAAGTTGTTTTTATATGATAGTATCCCTTTTAACTGTAAAGAAAAAAAAATAATTTCATGCATTTATGTGTAAAGTTCCATGTTAGGTAAATCATTTATATTTTTATAATCAGTCTTTTAAAGTCATCATATTTAAATCTCCATACACAGGTTATATCAGTGGGAAGCCTGCAGTTATACTGGTGATAGAAAGAGGAGAAGAGCCGTATGGAAGAGATCACTACATATCTAAGAAAACATTAATTCCCAGAAGTTCCAGGACAGGTGAGTGTTAATCTATACATTAAGGTAATACTAAATAGCTGGACTATTAATTAGATTAATTGTAGGCAAAATTCTAAGTATTTTTTTGCGGGGGCGGTGAGGGTGGGGGTTTCGTCTCTAGCAGTCAGCTGGATATTTGAATATTCAATAGACATTTAGGAATGTTTTTTTTCCCCTGTTGAGCAGTTCGTTTGCCCCAGAATTTCTCCTCCTTTGTCTTCATACATGCTCATCAATGAATTCATAGAGAGACTGGTATATCAATGAAATGGTGACATTCTGTGGCAAACCATCTACAACATAGGGGAATATTGGATTTATTCCCAGTATCAGAGAGAGATAATTGGCTTTAATCAGAAGAAATGAAAGTTTATATATAGGAGGACTTATGGACATATGGTAACCTGTGATAAAGCAGAGAGTAGTCTGCAATATGCGTTGGGCTGTAGCTCCTATCTGTTGAGTGTCAGTAACTCCTTGCCACATTCCCTATGGGAAACTCTCACTCAGACAAAGTTGTACTCTGAGATGATGGGGCCTGAAAGCAGATGCTTACCCACCTGGGACTTGGACCCACATCAGATTGTATTATTGCAACTTTACAAGTGGGTAGGATAAAGTGATGGGATAAAGCACCAACAAGAAAGGAGGCAATTGTAGTACAGCATCTGAGACTGTGCCAAGAGATCTGAAGTAGTGGGACATGGTTTATGGCTGTTCAGCAAGGTCGGACTGGCAAATGTCTCCTCCGAGAGCTTGTAAGTCAGTTGTATTAAGTTTAATCCCTTAAACACAGTGAACTGAATTTTGTTATTTTTGGAGTCCAGTCAAATAACATTGAAGTCTCCAAGAGCCAACAGCTTCCATTTGTTGTTTTGTGTGGCGGTCCCACTGAGGAGGTTTGCCATGTGCTGGGTGGTTGGTCGATGCCATCATTTATGATTTGGTTTTGACAAGGGAAGTCCAATGTTGCCATCTATGTATTTATATGTGGCAGATGAACAAGAGTAATTTAATTCCCTATATTTCTGTGTAATTGTAGTGTAAACCAACTATAGAGGACAAACAAATGATCTATGATTTAACCTCTTGCACGCTAGAAAGGCCTCCACCACATTTCAGGAATTTATATGCAGCCCAAATTTTGCCATTGGCTTGCCCCAGAATGACTACAACTGCTTTTGTATATTTTGCCGTATACTGTTTTTATTTAACATGTTCAATCATGTTTTGTACTAAGTGAAATGCTATTTGGTAACATAATATTTCATGTTCTCACTCCATAGGTTCAGTAGGAGATGTGATGGAAGAGATCTGTGTAATGCAGAGTCATCAGGGAACAGACATAACTGGAGGACATTCTGCAAGTAACAGTGTAAAAAGGTCTACGTCTGAGAAATCCATCTCATGTGAAGGAGCCAATCTAACAGAACCCCATATGTCTAGTCTTACACACAATACAGGGACACAATGTGCAGTTTTTACCTCTGAGAGACCGTACAGCTGCTCTGAATGTCCGGAATGGTTTAAATCTAAATCTGCCCTTGTTACACATCAGAGAAATCACATAACAGAGAAGGGATTTTCTTATTCTGAATGTCAGGAACCATTCCCTATTAAATCAAAACATGTTCTACAGCAGATAATTCATACAGATGAGAAACCATATTCGTGTTCTGAATGTGGAAAATGTTTTTCTTCAAAATCAAATCTTATTTCACATCAAAGGATTCATACAGGAGAGAAACCATTTTCATGTTCTGAATGTGGGAAATGTTTTACACAGAAATCATATCTTATTCAACATCGGATGATTCATACAGGAGAGAAACCATTTTCATGTTCTGAATGTGGGAAATGTTTTACACGGAAATCACATCTTATTTCACATCAGAGGATTCATACAGAAGAGAAACAATTTACATGTTCTGAATGTGGGAAATGTTTTAAACATAAATCATATCTTATTTCACATCAGAGGAATCATACAGGAGACAAGCCATTTACATGTTCTGAATGTGGGAAATGTTTTAAACAGAAATCAGAACTAGTTATACATCAGTGGATTCATACAGGAGAGAAACCATTTTCGTGTTCTGAATGTGGGAAATGTTTTACACAGAAATCAGTTCTTGTTACACATCAGAGGATTCATACAGGAGAGAAACCATTTTCGTGTTCTGAATGTGGAAAATGTTTTACACAGAAATCATATCTTATTTCACATCAGAGGATTCATACAGGAGTGAAACCATTTTCATGTTCTGTATGAGGGAAATGTTTTAAACATAAATCATATCTTATTTCACATCAGATGATTCATACAGGAGAGAAACCATTTTCATGTTCTGAATGTGGGAAATGTTTTAAACATAAATCATATCTTATTTCACATCAGATGATTCATACAGGAGAGAAACCATTTTCATGTTCTGAATGTGGGAAATGTTTTAAACATAAATCATATCTTATTTCACATCAGATGATTCATACAGGAGAGAAACCATTTTCATGTTCTGAATGAGGGAAATGTTTTAAACATAAATCATATCTTATTTCACATCAGATGATTCATACAGATGAGAAACCATTTTCATGTTCTGAATGTGGGAAATGTTTTACCCAGAAATCAGATCTTGTTAAGCATCAGAGGAGTCATACAGAAGAGAAACCATTTTCATGTTCTGAATGTGGGAAATGTTTTACACACAAACCAAGTCTTGTTACACATCAGAGATTGCACACAATGTAGAAACCTTTTACATGTTCTCCATGTGGAAAATGCTGTAATGCAGAGGAATGCACAACACATGACAAAACAGTATGTTGTCCACTGCTCTGGTCCTTAAAGGGGTAAAGATCAGAGATGTCACCAGGAGAGAACCCATATGTATGTTCTCAGAGCTGGATTTACTACTAGACTGAGACGCGTCTCGTGTTGGCCACACCTACTGGCCTGATTGATGGGTCCTGCATCAAACGTCTGCTCCTCTCTACTGGCCAGTTTATGTAATCCTTTGTATGCCAGAGGGGCATCGACACCTTGATTTGCAATGAGTTAATCCTTTGAGTGCCAGATGGTTTTGCAACACATTGCAAAGCAATGTTTTGCGTATCCCTCTGGCACTCAAACAGTTAAAGGGATAGTAACACTTAATATGTTAAAAACTGTATATTACAGTGTATAGCCTCCTGAGTAAAACCAGTCCATTCCCACTGCTGAGAGGTGTTCTATTCAATAGTTATTGCATCTCAAATTTGAATTTTTTTAGGTGCTGTATCTCAATGGCCTGAAATGTTACAGTGGCGCTGTTGCTACACGGCCCTATGTGAAGGTTTATGTTCAACTGACCAGAGTTGTTCATAAGATGGTGTAGCAATAGCGCCACTATAAGATTTCAGGCCATTGAAGTACTGCACCTACAACATTCAAGATGTATGTTATCTCTTCAACTAAGGAGCAACAGCTCCTTGGATCTTGGATCAAATAAGGACCATTTGAGATTGATAATTCAGGTTGTTTCAAGAGAATACAGTGATTTGAGTCTTTTGTATACTTGGGTTTACGGTAGGTCTTTGTTGCAGACTACTATTGGATACAGTGAACTAATTGCCGCCTTCAATTGATTGGCCAGTTCAAATTTAATACGTTGCTCCAAAGATATAATCAGTGAGAATATTTTGTTGGTTTAGTCTATGAGTAAGCACAGTTCTGTGCGAAACGCGTAAGATGTGAGTGCTTGGTGTATCTGCTTTTTTATTACAATAAATCTGCTTTTATACATCATCCATCCTGAGTTACAAGAATGGGAATCTGATTTTGTTCTGTGCGTCCCCCTTTGGCCATTGAAAATATTGGGAGGTATGGGTACGGCTGTGGGTGTGGCCAGCAAAGCTGTCACGAAGCTGCTGGTCAGGAAGGGGTGCTGACCACAGCCCTAAAAGTAAATTAATAAAGTAGAACCCAAAGAGCAAAGAAACTAGCACACACACAATTAAAGGGGAAGCAAATGTATTTAACAAATGCATACATGGACCAATAAAGAGCACTGCAAAACAAAACGTACAATATCTCACATAAGTGAGTACACCCCTAAGTGGAAATGTCCAAATTGGGCCCAAAGTGTCAATATTTTGTGTGTCCACCATTATTTTCCAGCATTGCCTTAACCTCCTTGGGCACGGAGTTCACCAGAGCTTCACAGGATGCCACTGGAGTCCTCTTCCACTCCTCCATGATGACATCACAGAGCTGGTGGATGTTAGAGACCTTGCACTGTCACAGTACATGTTGGCATTCATGATTCCCTCAATGAACTGTAGCTCCCCAGTGCCGGCAGCACTCATGCAGGCCCAGACCATGACACTCCCACCACCACGCTTGACTGTAGGCAAGACACACTTGTCTTTGTACTACTCAACTGGTTGCCGACACACACATTTGACACCATCTGAACCAAATAAGTTTATCTTGGTCTCATCGGGCCACAGGACATGGTTCAAGTAATCCATGTCCTTAGTCTGCTTGTCTTCAGCAAACTGCGGGCTTTCTTGTGCATCATCTTTAGAAGAGGCTTCCTTCTGGAACTACAGCCATGCAGACCAATTTGATGCAGTGTGCGGCGTATGGTCTGAGCACTGACAGGCTGACTCCCCCCCACCCCTTCAACCTCTGCAGCAATGCTGGCAGCACTCATACGTCTTTTTCCCAAAGACAACCTCTGGATATGACGCTGAGCATGCTCACTCAACTTCTTTGGTCGGCCATGGCGAGGACTGTTCTGAGTGAAACAGCTGTATGGTCTTTCCCACCATGCTGCAGCTCACTTTCAGGGTCTTGGCAATCTTTTTATAGCCTAGGCCATCTTTATGTAGAGCAACAATTCTTTTTTTCAGATCCTCAGAGAGTTCTTTGCCATGAGGTGCCATGTTGAACTTCCAGTGACCAGTATGAGAGAGTGTGAGAGCGATAACACCAAATTTAACACACTTGGTCCACATTCACACCTGAGTCCTTGTAACAGTAATGAGTCACATGACGCCGGGGAGGGAAAATGGCTAATGGGGCCCAATTTGGACACTTCCACTTAGGGGTGTACTCACTTTTGTTGCCAAGGTTTAGACATTAATGGCTGTGTTGTCGGGCTATTTATATGAAGGTATTCAAAGGGTTAAAACAGAGAACCACTCAGGTTGGATTTCTTCACTTAAATAGGCAAATGACAATAAAATAATTTGAGAACTTTATCTTCAATATGTACTGACACGCTACTTCACAGTAACGAATTGATCACAAGAATCAATCCTTCATATTTGTGCAAAAATATATATATTATTAAAATACAATATATATACAAGTATCAGCAACAATGAAATATATAAGTGATTAGCAATTATAATAGGTACATGGAAAATCAAACCACACTTATTGCCATAAGGATTACCAGCGGTACAAGGGTTAACCACACATAGGTATATTCAGAGGTATAATAACAATAATTGCATTCAGTAGCATAGAACAGGTTAATTGATTGATACAATTAATATAATACAGTCGGCCACAGTGTCTCTTAATACCTCTGCCCCAGAAACTGTATAGACTATGCCAATTATGATGTAAGGGGTATTGTGATATGAATTAAATAATTCCTCTAACAATTCCTTGTATCATATATCAATAATAATCAAATTTAGGGAATAACTGGAATAGAATCCCAGATTTAAATCACTATAATTTAATTATCTAGTGAATTCAATATTGAATACCTCTGAATAAAATATATAAATTGCAATTAATATAGTCAAACCAAATCACACAAATAATCTACTTAGAATTACTTCATGCAACATTTATCATAATTTTGACTACAGCAACCTATATATAAAACCTATAGGCACTCCAAGGGTTAATCCAGACGTTTAAAACAGATGCCACTCCCAGCAGTTATTTTGTCTATTAAAAGAATACCTTCAATGACAAAATATAAGCCTAGCACATATACAGAGACTTCCAAAGAAAACACCACTAACAGCAGACAAATAGCGGTTAAAGGGTTAATAACTGGATTCAAAGACTATCCTGTATCAAATATTGACTATTATAATCTTCCCAGAACCACAAAATATTACTCTAGGAATACCAAGATTAATATTAGCTAAGATAAATAACCCACGCTATATACTGTATTACACTGATTGGCAATTTATAACATTTCCCAATAATTATATAGATTCTATTACTTCCAGAATTTAATAGCTAAATCTAGCTTATTATAAATTATCCCAAATGGTTGGCCAGTCCACTTAAGACAACTATAAAACTATATTTCTTCAAACAGAAGAAAAATTGTGAAATTCTGGATTAATTGAATCTAAATGAATAAATGATATAGTTACCAATCAAAGTTTCTTTGTATTTCTCTGTGTGAGGCAGGATTAGCAAAGCCTTCTTTTGTCAGGAACCACCAGAAGTTCTTATTCAGGAAGTCACCAAGAGCCCTTTTCTGTTTCAGCCAGTTAAGTTTAGTCAAAGACCCTTAACTAAGAGTAATTGGGGATTATATTTGCAATTTTTGCCTTATCAATTATCCCCACCTTTTTCCAATGATTGGACAAAGAGCCATCTCATTATACCGTGACATCACCGGTCTGCCCTGATTGGATATTAATATATTTCTAATTATTCAAGGAATGAGGCTAATCCCAGTCATAATGCTCTCAAGACTCTAGGTGGAGCTCTTACTCTACTTAAATTTCTTACATATAATCAGCTTTTATGTCATCAATGATGTATGCAAGAAGGCATGAAACGTCATATCAATTTGTCAATTCCTAGACGTTTTCCTAGAGGAGGATTTTTCTCATAATATAAAATACTAAGAATGTCTGGCAAAACCCATTTCATCACCATAAATGTCAGTCAGTTATTTCTCACTCCCTACCTTGGACTAATGGCTCATTGTTCACATATGATGTAATTTGAACACATTTTAAACAGAATTTCAGCTAATTCTTACAATTAGAATTAACCCTGTATGGTCCCCCAGGACAAAGTCTCTGACATAATCCCCCTTTTAGCAAAAGATTTTCTGACTTGATAAAAGTTCTAAAATATTATTGCTAAACTGGAGGAGACTGTTGTCATCTTCTTCCTGTGACTGGGATAGTCTCTGAATTTAATACAGTTCGCTTCAGTTCATCAACTATTTAATGGCATCGACTTGTTCCCAAAAGATGAGGCACTTATTGTTCTCTTCAATAATTGGAACAATCTCTCTCATTAGGGAATCAATAGACCAATTTTGTTGATGGGAAGACGTTGTGTCTAATACGAATAGTTGCTTGGCCTACTCAAGGATCTCCATAGTTTTGGCTTGAGCTGAAAAGGCACGCAGATCATATCAGACTCCGAGTTTTGGAAACAGGTGGTGGGAGAAATATCAAATTCTTCTTAGACGGCGACTTATGTAAACTGGTTGGCAGAACTCCTTTAGGATCCAAATTCTTCTCTGTTAGGATGGTCTCCGGCATCTCTTGCCCATTGGTTCTTGATAAAGGTACTGGAACCACTCTTGGCTGTGTCCGGAACTCCTGTCACAGAAGAAGGATGATTCACATCATGGCTTTGGCTGGAACTCCTGTATTCGAAAGAGGATGATCCACATCACGGCCTTGGTCTGGACGTCCATAAGCATGGCAACTGTCAACCAACCTCAATCTTGTAAGAACTCTTTGGTCTAAAAGAAATGACACATGAGTGATCTCATATTGAAGCATTTGTTGCATGCATACATACATGACAATGCAGTTTCAATCAGTGTCCTTATGACCAAGCTACTGTTATGATTACTGAATATTATTTTTTATTTTTTTGCACCAGTTTGCTTGTGGCCCTTGCTAGCCTTAACCTAACTATCATAAACTAACACTCTCTGTCTCTACTCTTCCCCCTTTTATAGAGGAATGACCCTGAGCTGTATGCTACAAACAAAACCTTGCCAAAGGAAAAATAAAATTAGCATAACAACATGTTCAGAGATTTGTTGACGAGATATGTTAGAGTGTTAGTGGGGAACATACATGCCACACAGACAGACAAAAAAAAAAAAAGTTTCATTGAAACAAAAGAAGACAAGAGAACCAAATATGACAATGTCATTTGTACAATCAAGGATACTCATCCATCCGATGATTAAATTATGATCCTTGTTCTTCTTCCGCTTCTCCTTCTATGATCTGTAACTGTGATTTGGGGTGGCAAGCCCGCAATTGGTTTATATGAACCCACTTTTCTACACTTTCACCATTAATAGGGATAGAAACCTTATAGGCAGATTCCCTGTGGTGGTCTTTAGGTCATGGTAAGTCTAATTACTTACCACTACCTTCTCCAGAATTATCTGGGTAAAAGACAATTGAACAACATTCACTTAGTCTATAATGGGCTTTAATTGCTGTGGTAAATCAGCACCTATAATTAACCTGTTATAGGGGATCCCAATTACTATGACTATATGGGTGAATGATTTATTACTGATATTAAATTGTAGCCATATGGTTCCCAATACGTTTAAGGGGTTACCGCCTATGCTTATTAGGGATCCATCAAATGCTTTCAACACAGGCTTTACAGGAGTACATTCCATAATATGATACTAATGGGAACTAGACCCTGTATCTAAGAGGTACTTAATAGCGTAGCTTGAGATCCTGTAAACAAATCTTCCTTCAGATGCCTGAGAATCCCCCTCCTGCCTGCAAGGGTTAATTCTTGAATTTACAGGAGCAGACTTGCTGACCACTGGGCCAGGTTATACAACTGCAGCATCCCCCTTCACTCCTCCACCTCCTTCAACCTGTTCTGGAGAAATGCAAGGAAAAGAAGTGACATCATCAGGGATGGACTTATGTGTACTTGGCTGTGGGTGAGATAAGGAAGAAATGTTAGAGTCACACAAAGCATTTACATCCTGTAAAGAAATTGGCATTAGCATTCCTGTTGGCTAAGACATCATCGGTTATTGTAGGACTTACATAGGGTAAAGCAATGTTATTCTTTTCCCCTAAGGCCTGGTTACCATTACCCTGTTCTGTTATTGATTGGCAGTCGCCACTTCTGGGGCTGTCCCTAAAAAAGGGTTAGATCCTTGCTGGGTATCAGAACTGGGACTTTGGCCTAGCTGTGCCATAGTAGTCATCATTTTTGCCATCATATCTATTAGGTTGTTAACCTGGACCTTAAGACTCACTTACTTCTGACCTTGGTTCCCAGAGTCAGACTTATTATTTTGCTGATTTTGCTGGGCCCCCTGATTATTAGAGTTTTTACTCTTTTTGAACCTCCTGGGAAACTTGGATCTATTTTGGTTTTTGTTGTATCCCTGGGATTTCTTGAAAAATGGTTTCTGACCATTTGAGTTATTAGACCCCTGGGAACTAACAGAGGCAGGTCCCTTCTGTCCTGGTGCCTGTTTATGAACCTGTGGAGATTTTAACACCTCTGCATAGGTTCTCTTACCAGATTCAAAGGGTAAATTTTCCTCAACCAATGTTTCTGCGACACACTGGAAGGCAGGCTTCTTGTCCCTAGCTGGGGTATTCTCACTCTGCTAGGCATTATACAGCTTAATAGCCTGAGTGAGTAACCAATCTAGTGATAACAGGGGTGAATAGTCCCTAGCTAGATTAGTTTTCATGTATCTAGGCAGAGCATTAAAGAACAGTTCCCTGAACTCATATGAATGAAAATATGCATCCCTATCTGCAAGGATATATGCACATTTGAGCTCTGACAAGAATTGCCTGGGGTCCTGGTCTGGCCTACATTTTAGTGCATATATAGCACATTTAGCCTCATGACGAGTTTTATAAGGACCAAACGCTAGGATTATCTGTTCCACTGTTTCATCCCAGGTAGTGATATCCATCTCAGCTAAAGAACTGAAAAAGAAATTCTCTGCAACATCAAAAACCCAAGGCACGTAATACATTTTATAACTGTCAGAATGAAGGCCTAGAGATGCAAGTGTTTCAGTATAACGGCCTAAATGATTCACAATGGATATTTTAGATTTTCTGTGGAAAACTGGCACGGTATCCCTAAGAAATCTTATTATTTTAGTTCCTTCAAGTAAAGGTGACTGTTCCTCCTGTCCAAACCTACTCAGTGTGGGCATTGTCCTCCTGTTAGGTTTGATCATTGACTCCCTATTAGAGGGTAATCTGTGCCCTGTTAAAAGGCTCCGTGGTGCAGGGTGTGTGACTTGCTCTGGGATGTTACCCTCATCATTACACTTCAGCAAGAAGTGTGACTTCTGAGGACTGACAGCTCCCTCCTCCCCAGGTGAGTAATCCTGGTGACTGCTAGGTATAGCTGGTTGGGCCTGAACTACCTTGTCAGGACTAATATCCTGTCCCATCTCAGAGGGGGTATGGTCAGAAGCAGTAAGGGCCTGCATTCTTTCTGACAATTCCTGGATCTGGCTGGACAAGACATTAAACATATCTAGATCCACTGATTTATCCCCTTTAGGGGCATTATCACTGGCCTGATATACCAACACTTGCTCTCGCAATTCTATATTGTCCTGAACCCGCTTGTCTAAATGGGATTGGAGTTGCCTAATGTGTTCTTGCAAAATGTATATCTCACCTTGTAGATCATACATCTTAGCACTAATGGCAGTATTCTGTGCTTTTGTAGACCACATTTCCTCAAGAGCTGCTTTACGCCTGCTCTCTAGCCCATTTACCTGGTGTTGGAGAGACTTAATTTGCTCTTCCTGTGCGTTTGCAAGTTGAACATATTTATGCACCTCTTCCTCTAACTCAGAGATCTTTTCAGTCTGAGCCTTTACTGCTTGTTTTAGTGGCTCTATACCTTTGTGCCTAGCCTCCAATTTGTTTCCGGAAGCCTATAATAGTTACCAATTCGGGCACAATTAATAAAATCTGGATATCCAAATCCCTTGCCTTAGTTTGATCCATACACCTATTCAATGCTCGATAATAGAAGCTATCTGTCACGGATTTTGAAGACTCTCAGACTTAAGGTTTGGTAAAATGTAACTTTATCAAAAGTTAAAGGCAGTCCCCGTAGGGTAAACATACCTAACAATATAACATCAATAGAACATACAAAAGGTTCTACCGGCCTTGCCTAAATACCGGGCAAGGCAACCCAAGTGACAATATAAATTACAGACTCTACCGGCCTTGCCTATACCAGGTAAGGCAACCGTGAGATGATAATTCCGGTTCTACCGGCCTTACCAATACCGGGCAAGGCAGCCCAATGGGAGGTTGAATGTAGGCTCTACCGACCCTGCCAATACCGGGTAAGGCAACCTTTAAGATGGAGAGTTACAAGGTTCTACCGGCCTTACCAATACCGGGCAGGGCAGCCCAAGGAGGTACTGTAGTAGGCTCTACCGGCCCTGCCAATACCGGGTGAGGCAACCTGCAGGATGGTAACGTCAAGGTTCTACCGGCCTCACCAATACCGGGCAGGGCAGCCTGAGCAAATAGACCAGCTGTTAGGTGACTAAGACAGCAGAGAGCATAAGTGTAGAGGTCTTACTCAGCAGAAGTCTATAGCCAGGAATATTCAGACAACTGCAAGGAAGTGGACAGCGACTGACCACAGTACTGGATGTTCAGGAGCAAACCAACGTCCGCACGTTGGAACTAATGGTAAATAGCGCCACCAGGTTTAAGGAGTAAACCAGCGTCCGCACGCAGGAACCAACAATGTATATTGCAACCAGGTTTAGTGGAGCAAACCAGCGACCGTGCGCTGGAACCAACAATGTATATCGCAACCAGGTGAGTGGAGCAAACCAGCGTCCTCACGCTGGAACCAACAATGTATATCGCATCCAGGTTTAGTGGAGCAAACCAGCGTCCATACGCTGGAACCAACAATGTGTATGCAATAGCGAGGAGAACAATGTTGCCGGAGCGACAGCTGGAGCGCGAGACTCAGGAACTCGTACAGGTTAACCCGCACAGTGCTGGAGCACAGGAACCCCGGAATACAGACACACAGGAACACTGGAACACCGGAACGTTAGCATACAGGAACACTGGAACGCTGGAGCACCGGAACATTAACGTACAGGAACACCGGAACATTAACATCCGCACGCTGGAACCAACAATGTATATCGCAACCAGGTTTAGTGGAGCAAACCAGCGTCTGCACGCTGGAGTCGACAAGGTATCTCGCAACCAGTTTAGTGGAGTAAACCAGCGTCCGCACGCTGGGACCAACAATGTATATCGCAACCAGGTTTAGTGGAGTAATCCAGCGTCCACGCGCTGGAACCAACAATGTATATCGCAACCAGGTTTAGTGGAGTAAACCAGCGACCGCACGCTGGAACCAACAATGTGTATTGCAACCGGGTTTAGTGGAGCAAACCAGCGTCCGCATGCTGGAACCAACAATGTATATTGCAACCAGGTTTAGTGGAGTAAACCAGCGTCCGCACACTGGAACCAACAATGTGTATGCAACAGCGAGGAGAACAATGTCGCCGGAGCGACAGCTGGAGCGGGAGACTCATGAACTCGTACAGGTTAACCCGCACGGTGCTGGAGCACAGGAACCCCGGAATACAGGCACACAGGAACGCTGGAACATTGGAACACCGGAACGTTAGCATACAGGAATACTGGAACGCTGGAGCACCGGAACATTAACGTACAGGGACACTGGAACCCTGGAACACCGGAACATTAACGTACAGGAACACTGGAACACCGGAACGTAGCATACAGGAACACTGGAAACAGGCCCAGAGATATGACAAGCAGGTCAGGCAGAGTGGAGTCAGAAACACCACGAAAGGGCAGCCTGGAAGTGCTCACCCTGGGTTTAAAAAGGCTGTGTGAGGAGGGCTAATGACAGACAGCCAATCACGAATACTCAGCAAGTGACAGACACAGAGCAGCATGAATCACGGGCACCGTGATAAAATATTTATGGAATTGACGGCACACGCATTTCCTAGTGATCGCAGCAAGGTTGGGTTCATGATATCCCTGCTGACTGGCAGAGCATTGGCTTGGGCCAACCCACTTTGGGAAAACACTAAACCTTGCACAAAGAATTTCTGTGATTTTGTGCAATCCTTTCGGAGAGTATTTGAGCCTCCTGGTAGAACTACCTCTGCTGCTAAACGCCTCATGGAGATACAACAGGGCAGGCGCACGGTTGGCGATTATGCCATTGAATTCCGCACCTTGGCAGCAGAGGTAGGATGGAATAACGAGGCCCTGTTGGCAGCCTTTGCTCAAGGATTGAGTGACCAGATTAAAGATGAGATTGCAGCTAAAGATTTACCTACTGACCTAGATGATTATATAGAATACGTGATTCTAATTGATTCCAGAATACGTGAAAGATTAACCACCAGAGAGCGATGACTACGGTTAAAGAATAATGGGTCCAGTAGCATATTTTGCCCACCCAACCCTCCCTCTGCATCCAAACCTAGTGAACCTATTTCGGAAACAAGTGAACCTATGCAGGTGGGGTTCACTAGGTTAACTAAGGAGCAGAGAAGGTATCGGAAGACACAAGGATTATGTCTGTATTGCGGTAAAAATGGTCACCTGTTAAGCTCTTGTCCAGTACGTCCGGGAAACGCACACACCTAGGGTACCTTGGGGGACAGGCCCTAGGTGGTGTCCAATTGTCCCCATTGTCGGGCACACTTAAACCCACCATACAGGTGGTATTGTCATGAGCACAACATGAGCCTTGGTTGATTCTGGTGCTGCTGGGTATTTTATGGACAATACCTTTGCTGAATTGCATGGGGTACCACGGATTCAGAGAGAAACCCCTCTTGCTATTGAAGCAATTGATGGCAGACCTTTGGAACCTGCCCAAGTTACTTTTGAAACGATGCCCTTGTCCATGATTATTGGGGCTCTTCACAAGGAAGAGCAGCAGTTCCAATGGATTAATTCTCCTCACCATGCCGTGATTTTGGGCTTTCCTTGGTTACAGTTGCACAACCCACAATTTGATTGGCAGAAATGTGAGATTGCTGCTTGGTCTCAGTTCTGTATGGATAGGTGCGTTACCCATCCTGTTAAGGTATTGTGCACCTCCCCTTCACTACCTGATGTTTAGCGACGTTTTCAGTAAGGGAGAGGCTTGCACCCTACCTCAGCACAGACCATACGATTGTCGCATAGAACTGAGTCCTGGAGCAGTACCACCGAGGGGACGCACGTATCCATTGTCTTGTGAGGAGAACCAAGCTATGGAGGAATACATAGCAGATGCCCTCAGTAGAGGGATCATAAGGAAGTCTACTTCTCCGGACGGTGCCGGGTTCTTTTTTGTTAAGAAAAAAAGTGGCGAACTGCGACCTTGCATAGACTATCGTGGGCTGAATAAACTGATGGCAAAAAATGCCTGCCCAATACCACTCATCACTGAGCTGTTTGATAGACTTAAGGGGTCCTCGATTTTCACCAAATTGGACCTAAGGGCAGCCTACAATTTGATACGTATCAGAGCCGGTGATGAGTGGAAAACTGCCTTCAATACGAGATCTGGGCATTATGAATACCTAGTCATGCCATTTGGTCTATGTAATGCTCCTGCAGTATTTCAAGAACTGATCAATGACGTTCTTAGAGATATGTTACAATCTTGTGTTGTAGTCTATCTTGACGACATACTTATCCACTCCAAAGACCTGTCACAACACATCAAGGATGTGTCTGAAGTCTTGCTGCACTTAGGAAAAATAAATTATTCTGTAAACTGGAGAAATGGGAGTTCCACAAAACCAGTGTACCGTTTCAGGGGTTTATAATTGGCAAAGACGGCATTGCCATGGATAAAGAGAAATTGACGGCAGTCTTACAATGGCCTAAACCCAAGAGCCTCAAAGCCATCCAACGATTTCTGGGCTTTGCCAATTATTATAGGAAGTTTATTAAAAACTTCTCCTCTATCGTGAAACCTCTGTCTGACCTCACGCATAAGGGCGCTAACCCATCCTTCTGGCCGGCAGCTGCTGAAGAGGCCTTTGAGAAGTTGAAGGTAGCCTTTGCTGAAGCGCCTGTGTTGTCCCACCCTAATCCAATACTCCCCTTTACTTTGGAAGTTGATGCCTCAGATATTGGGGTCGGGGCGGTGCTCTCTCAGCGACAGGTTAAAGGCGGTACACTCAGACCCTGTGGATTCTTCTAAAAAAAACTGACTAGTGCTCAAAGTCATTACGAGATTGGTGATCGAGAATTACTGGCCATTATCCTCGCTCTCAAAGAATGGCGTCATTTACTTGAAGGCACAAAAAACCCCGTTTTGATTCTAACTGATCACAAGAATCTGACGTATCTTTCTGAGGCCAAGAGATTGTCTTCTCGCCAGGCCAGATGGGCACTGTTTCTATCCTGATTCAATTTCGTTGTATCATACCTGCCGGGATCAAAGAATGTTAGGGCTGATGCTCTGTCTAGACAATTTGAAGCAGAGGTTGACAGAGAAGAGGTACCAGCCCCTATCATTCAACCCGATTGAATATTGGCTACCATACGTACTAGTATTACTTCACCACTAGGGGAGGAGATTTTGGCATCCCAAGCCTCTGCTCCTCATGAGACTCCAGTGGGCAAATGTTTTGTCACTGAGCCATTCCGTACTCGATTACTTGAGACCTACCACTCCTCTAAGGCTGCGGGACATATTGGTAGGGATCAATTGTTCTGGTCTCTCTCTCAGCTATTTTGGTGGCCTTCTATGAGAGCAGATTGTGCCAATTTTACGAATTCCCGTGCCACCTGTGCCCGTGCCAAAACCCCTAGACATCTCCCTGTGGGCTTGCTTCAGCCTGTGCCTAATGGTGAACGCCCTTGGTCTCACGTCTCTATCGACTTTATGGGAGAATTGCTCAGGTCTAGAGGGTACTCCTTCATATTGATGGTGGTACACTTTGTACCCCTCCGTGGCCTTCCTTCGGCCAAGGAACTGGCAATGGTATTCGCTCGAGAAGTATTTCGGTTACATGGAGTACCCAGGGTGCTGGTGTCTGACAGGGGGAGCCAGTTTGTGTCCAGATTCTTTAGGGCATTTTGCGAACAGATGGGCATACAGCTATCATTTTCCTCGGCATATCATCCCCAGACTAACGGGGCCGCTGAGAGGGCCAATCAAGGATTGGAACAGTTTCTGCGATGTTTTGTGACTGACCATCATGATAATTGGGCCGACTTGTTGCCTTGGGCAGAGTTCGCCAGGAACTGCGCAGTTAATTCTTCCTCCGGGAGCTCTCCGTTTTTGATCAATTATGGGTTCCAACCCTGTCCCGTATTCCTTTCAATCACAGCAGATTCCAGCTCTGGATGAGCATATAGAGCAACTCCGTTCCACATGGGCACAAATTCAGAGGGCATTGGGCCAGTCTTTTCAGCGACATCAGCGTCATGCCAATCGCAGAAGACTTCCAGCGGTTTCCTTCCAAGTCGGGGATAGAGTATGGCTGTCCTCCAAGAATCTAAAGCTCAAGGTCTCATCTAATAAGCTGGCACCTCGGTTCATTGGTCCGTACAAGATCATTCGCAAAATTAACCCTGTTTCTTATGCCTTGGAATTGCCTGCTTCTATGCGCATTCATAATTTATTCCATGTGTCTCTCCTTAAACCTCTGGTTTGTAACCGTTATACTACCACACCTGTGATTCCAGGTCCTGTTGAAGTCGAGGGGCAGGAGTATGAAGTACAAAACATTATTGATTCCCGCAGACGTAGAGGAGGGGTACAGTATCTGGTGCATTGGAAAGGTTATAGTCCTGAGGATCGTTCCTGGGTAGACAGTAAGGACCTTCATGCACCCAAGTTACTACGAGTATTTCATGCCAGATACCCTCAGAAGCCTGGACCCTACTCTAGGAGAGGGGGTCTTTGAAAGGGGAGTACTATCACGGTGCCCGTGATTCGTGCTGCTCTGTGTCTGTCACTTGCTGAGTATTCGTGATTGGCTGTCTGTCATTAGCCCTCCTCACACAGCCTTTTTAAACCCAGGTTGAGCACTTCCAGGTTGCCCTTTCGTGGTGTCTCTGACTCCACTCTGCCTGACCTGCTTGTCTCTGGGCCTGTTTCCAGTGTTCCTGTATGCTACATTCCGGTGTTCCAGTGTTCCTGTACGTTAATGTTCCGGTGCTCCAGCGTTCCAGTATGCTAACGTTCCAGTGTTCCAGCATTCCTGTGTGCCTGTATTTCGGGGTTCCCATGCTCCAGCACCATGCGGGTTAACCTGTATGAGTTCCTGAGTCTCGCGCTCCAGCTGTTGCTTCGGCGACATTGTTCTCCTCGCTATTGCATACACATTGTTGGTTCCAGCGTGCGGATGCTGGTTTACTCCACTAAACCTGGTTGCAATATACATTGTAGGTTCCGGTGTGCGGACGCTGGTTTACTCCACTAAACCTGGTTGCAATATACATTGTTGGTTCCAGTGTGCGGACGCTGGTTTACTCCACTAAACCTGGTTGCGATACACATTGTAGGTTCCGGCGTGCGGACGCTGGTTTACTCCACTAACCTGGTTGCGATTACATTGTTGGTTCCAGCGTACGGTCGCTGGTTTGCTCCATTAAACCTGGTGGCGCTATTTACCATTAGTCCCAACGTGCGAACGTTGGTTTGCTCCTGAACATCCAGTACTGTGGTCAGTCGCTGTCTACTTCCTTGCAGTTGTCTGATTATCCCTGGCAATAGACTTCTGCTGATTTAGACCTCTATCCTTATGCTCTCTGCTGTCTTAGTCACCTGACAGCTGATCTACTTGCTCAGGCTGCCCTGCCCGGTATTGGTGAGACAGGTAGAACCTTGATGATACCATCCTGTAGGTTGCCTCACCCGTTATTGGCAGGGCCGGTAAAGCCTACTACAGTACTCCTTTGGGCTGCCCTGCCCGGTAATGGTAAGGCCGGTAGAACCTTGTAATTCAACATCTTTAAGGTTGCCTTACCCGGTATTGGCAGGGCCGGTAGAGCCTACATTCAGCATTTCATTGGGGTGCCTTGCCCGGTATTGGTAAGGCCGGTAGAACCGGTATACGTCATCTCACGGTTGCCTTACCCGGTATAGGCAAGGCCGGTAGAGCCTGTCATTAAAACTGTCACTTGGGTTGCCTTGCCCGGTATTTAGGCAAGGCCGGTAGAACCTATTGTCTGTTCTATTACTGTTGTATTGTTATGTATGTTTACCCTACGGGGACTGCCTTTAACTTTTAATAAAATTAAGTTATTTTACCAAACCTTAAGTCTGAGAGTCTTCAAAAACCGTGACACGTATTCAGTAAGGGAGAGGCTAGCGCATTGCCTCAGCACAGACCGTATGATTGCGCTATTGATTTGCCCCCGGACGTGGTGCCTCCCAGGGGTCGGACGTACCCTTTGTCCTGCGATGAGAACAAGGCCATGGAGGACTACATTGAGGATGCCCTCAAGAGGGGAATCATATGCAAGTCTACCTCACCGGCCGGTTTCTTTTTTGTGAAAAAGAAAAATGGCGAACTAAGACCATGTATTGATTACCATGGATTGAATAAGCTCATGTCTAAGAATGCCTACCCTATACCACTCATTACGGAGTTATTTGACAGGTTGAAGGGCTCTTCTATCTTTACGAAACTTGATCTTCGTGCCGCGTACAACCTGATCAGAATTAAGGCTGGGGATGAGTGGAAAACGGCATTCAATACTAGGTCAGGGCACTACGAATACTTAGTGATGCCATTTGGTTTATGTAATGCACCTGCCGTATTTCAAGAGCTTATCAATGACATCCTCCATGATATGCTTCAGTCTTGCGTGGTCGTATACCTCGATGATATATTGATACACTCTGCTAACCTAACTCAGCACATCAAGGATGTGTCTGAAGTTTTGCTTCGTTTATGCAAGAATAAACTGTTCTGTAAACTAGAAAAATGTGAGTTTCACAGATCCAAAGTACCCTTCCTGAGGTTCGTGATTTCTAAAGATGGCATTGCCATGGACCAAGAGAAAATGGCAGCAGTCCTACAATGGCCACGTCCCAAAGGGTTAAAAGCTATCCAACGTTTTTTGGGCTTTGCCAATTATTATAGGAAATTCATCCAGAATTTCTCTAGAATTGTTAAACCTCTGTCTGACCTTACGCATAAGGGCACTAATCCCTCTCAATGGCCCGAGGCAGCTGAAAACGCTTTTGAGACTTTAAAATCCGCTTTTGCATCTGCTCCTATACTGTCCCACCCCAATCCAGTCCTGTCATTTACATTGGAGGTTGATGCCTCCGAAGTTGGGGTAGGGGCAGTACTCTCCCAACGCCCTGCTGGAGGTGGTACCCTGAGAACTTATGGGTTCTTTTCTAAAAAACTCTCTAGTGCCCAAAGCCATTATGAGATTGGTGACAGAGAACTCTTGGCCATTATCCTCGCATTGAAAGAATGGCGCCATCTATTGGAGGGCATGAGAACCCCGGTGTTAATCCTTACTGACCACAAAAATTTGACTTATCTCTCAGAAGCAAAAAGGCTGTCCTCCCGCCAGGCTAGGTGGGCACTGTTCCTTTCTCGATTTAATTTCGTAGTGTCCTACCTGCCAGGCTCTAAGAACGTTAGGGCAGATGCTCTATCCAGACAATTCAGTCCTGACATTGAGAGGGATGAAGACCCTGTGCCTATTATTCAGCCAGATCACATCTTGGCTACAGTGCGTACTAGTATCACTTCGCCACTGGGGTAAGAGATTTTAGCATCTCAAGCAAGGGCACCTCCAGAAACCCCAGTTGGCAAGTGTTTTGTGGATGAGCCATTCCGTACCCATCTGCTTGAGACTTACCACTCATCTAAGGCAGCTGGGCACATAGGGAGGGATCAATTAATATGGTCACTTTCGCAAGTATTTTGGTGGCCCTCCCTTAGAGCCGATTGCTCCGCTTATACGGCAGCCTGTGCCACCTGTGCTTGTGCCAATGGTGAACGTCCGTGGTCCCACATATCCATTGATTTCCAGGGAGAATTGTCAGTGTCCAGGGGGTATACATTTATCCTAGTGGTGGTTGACAGGTTCTCTAAGATGGCTCATTTCGTGCCCCTCTCTGGTCTTCCCTCGGTCCAGGAATTGGCAGTAGTTTTTGCCAGAGAGGTATTCCGCTTGCATGGGGTTCCCAGAGTGGTGGTGTTGGACCGAGGGAGTCAGTTCGTGTCTAGATTCTGGAGGGCATTCTGTAGCCAGATGGACATCCAATTGTCCTTTTCCTCTGCCTACCATCCCCAGACCAATGGGGCCGCAGAACGTGCCAATCAGGGACTGGAACAGTTCCTGCACTGCTTTGTGACCGATCATCATGACAATTGGGCCGACCTGTTGCCGTGGGCAGAGTTTGCCAGGAATTGTGCAGTTAATTCATCGTCCGGGAGCTCCCCGTTCCTTATCAACTATGGGTTTCAGCCATGCCTGCTCCCGGACTCATTTCAGTCGCAGCAGATTCCATCTCTGGACGAGCATATGGAGCAGCTCCGCTCCACTTGGGCACAGGTTCAGAGGACCCTCAGCCAGTCATTCCAGCGACATCAGCGGCATGCCAACCGTAGACGGCTGCCAGCGTTCTCCTTTCAGGTTGGGGACAGGGTACGGCTCTCCTCCAGAAATCTCAATTTGCAAGTGCCATCCAATAGGTTGGCTCCCTGGTTCATTGGTCCGTTCAATGTCATCCGCAAAGTTAACCCTGTCTCGTACGCACTGGAACTCCCAGCTTCTATGCGCATTCATAATGTGTTCCATGTGTCTCTGTTAAAACCCTTGGTATGCAACCGATATACTACCACCCCGCTGGTTCCTGGGCCGGTGGATGTTCAAGGCCAAGAGGAATACGAAGATCAGAGCATTATTGATTCTAGGAGGTTTAGAGGGAAATTGCAATATTTGGTCCACTGGAAGGGCTATGGCCCTGAAGAGCGTTCTTGGGTAGACCACAGGGACCTTCATGCCCTGAGGCTATTGAGCAATTTCAACTCTAAATATCCCCAGAAACCTAGACCCTCTACCAGTGGAGGGGGTCTTTGAGAGGGGGGTACTATCACGGTTCCCGTGATCTTTCTGTCATTCTCTGCTGTGGTGCGCTCCCATTGGCGGAGCTTGTTTAAGCCCACCCAGTGTGGCCTTCATATACCGGGCCTCTGGCACCTGTCAGGTGCCCTTTCGTGGTGTTCTTGTACCAGTGCTTCCGTTGCTGTGTTCCTGCGTTCCTGTGTACCGATTTGGCCTGTCTGACTATTGTTACTGGTTCCTGCTCCGTGATTGACCCGGCTTGGCTGACGTTCCTGCTCTGTGATTGACCCGGCTTGACTGACGTTCCTGCTCCGTGATTGACCCGGCTTGGCTGACTTTCCTGCTCCGTGACCTGATTCCGGTGTTCCTGTTGTCCTGAGAGTTTCCTTCGAGATCCTGATTCTATGTCGCCTGGCGACATTGTGAACTGTAGAGTACAGAGCTGTGCAGACTGATCTTCCACTTAACCCTGCAGAGCTTGTTGCCTCCGATACTGAGCCTGTCCGGTAAACACTTGCTGAGCACCGTTGCCTCTGTTACTGAGCCTGTCCGTTAACACTTGCTGAGCTTGCTGCTTCCGATACTGAGCCTATCCGTTAAGACTTGCTGAGCTTGTTGCCTCCGATACTGAGCCTCTCCGTTAAACACTTGCTGAGCTTGTTGCCTCTGTTACCGAGTCTGTCCGTTAATACTTGCAGAGCATTTGTGGCCTCCATTAACTGTGCTACCATATTACACCTTACGAGCACAGGGCATCAGTTGTCGCACTGCGTGGTGCTATTGGGCGATACCGTTCAGCTCTTGCAGTATTAGTGACTCTGTTAATGCACCAGAAGGGTGCTATTGGCTCTGGTCCCATTCAGCTCTCGCAGTGTTAGTGACTCCGTTAACGCACCGGAAGGGTGCTATTGGCTCTGGTCCCATTCAGCTCTCGCAGTGTTGATGATTCCGTTAACGCACCGGAAGGGTGCTATTGGCTCTGGTCCCATTCAGCTCTCGCAGTGTTTGTGACTCCGTTAACGCACCGGCAGGGTGCTTTTGGCTCTAGTTCCATTCAGCTCTTGCAGAAGTGGTTGGTAGCTCGCTTATCGTCTGCCCTTGGAGTGTTTCAGCTCTGTCTCACTGCTAAGGTGCTTCCCACCTCGCACCACAGTCTCTTGCTGCTCTTACATCTACTGGGCATTGTCAAAACTCACCACAACAGAGACTGATTACTTGCAGTGGAGTTTATCCCTGGTGCTACTACTGTTTCCATGTATATGACAGTATTGCTCCTTATCCATACTGTGCCTGCTAAGACATCCATTATCTATCTCCACTGACGTGTCATTACCTATTTTAGCCCAAAGGGGGCAGTGTTCCTTGTTTCTCTCAATAAAACTGTGTTTTATTTTAACCTCTGGTCTGAGTGTCTTACAAAACCGTTACACCCCCTGAGCCCCGCCAGTCAGAGCACAAGCATCATCAGCATGGTGAATGCAAGCCAAAGTGGGATTGACTCCTTCAACACTGGAGGAAGACATAATAGCTACAATAGTGTAATAATGGTGGATAAAATAGAAGTAAAAACACAGGGTCCACAATAATATATGTGTATAAATACACTGAAATGAAATATGGTGAACAATATAAAGTGTAATATTTTAACACAGTAGGCACATGAGCCATCTAACATATAATGAACACAGTAGAGTACTGTGTAATATATAATAAAACCTGGATTGTATTATTTAACACAGTTAATATATAACCATCACAGTAATGTCTCCAAGGAAAATAAGTATATATAAATGGGATAACCGCTAAGGATTGATGAGCCAAGAAAAACCCAATGAACCAAGAGGTTAATAAACGTTAATAAAACGCTAATAAAACGGCCAAATTAGAACAAAATACCCCTCTACCTAGAGCACAGTCAAAGAGCAGAAGACCCGCGAGGTGATCTCCACAAAATGGACGATACCTCGCAGGTGCACAGCACACAAAAGCCCTACCGGGAGGAAGGACACAAAACTGGCAATGGCCTCAGGCGCCGCATCATGCATGCGCGATGATGCTCCCTGGCCCGAGAATGCCCTGCAATACCTACGAAGCGGAGGAGGGGCAAAAAATTTAACAACAGCGCAGACAGAAGCGCTCTCTGAAAAACGCCCGCCAACATGGTATTATTAGGGAAAACAATAGAGCAAAAATACATGACCTGTATCTCAAGGGAGCAACAAAGAAAGAGGAATAGATACAGATTACATAACTGTTTATATGGGATTAATGGACTATGATTGGATAGGGGGTGGAATGATATTGAAATTTTCTTGTTCTGTTTTTTGCCAATAAAATTTCCTTTGCTGCTAAAGGGGGCATAGAGAGAGTAAAGCATAAGCCTCCGTGCTTGCCATAAAATAACCATATGTAACAGAAGCACTTACCAAGGTAAGAATCCATCATACAGCAGTCAGGTGTATCTATATAATTACTGCGTGTAACAGAAGCACTTACCTAGGTAGGAGTCCATCACACAGCAGTCAGTTGTGTTTATATAATTACTGCGTGTAACAGAAGCACTTACCTAGGTAGGAGTCCATCAAACAACAGTCCAGTGTATCTGTATAATTACTGTGTGTAACAGAAGCACTTACCTACGTAGGAGTCCACCATACAGCAGTCAGGTGTATCTGTATAATTACTGTGTGCAACAGAAGGACTTACCTAGGTAGGAGTCCATCATACAGCAGTCAGGTGTATCTGTATAATTACTGTGTGTAACAGAAGCACTTACCTAGGTAGGAGTCCATCATACAGCAGTCAGGTGTATCTGTATAATTACTGTGTGTAACAGAAGCACTTACCTAGGTAGGAGTCCATCACACAGCAGTCAGGTGTATCTGCATAATTACTGTGTGTAACAGAAGCACTTACCTAGGTAGGAGTCCATCACACAGCAGTCAGGTGTATCTGTATAATTACTGTGTGTAACAGAAGCACTTACCTAGGTAGGAGTCCATCACACAGCAGTCAGGTGTATCTGCATAATTACTGTGTGTAACAGAAGCACTTACCTAGGTAGGAATCCATCACACAGCAGTCAGGTGTATCTATATAATTACTGTGTGTAACAGAAGGACTTACCTAGGTAGGAGTCCATCACACAGCAGTCAGGTGTATCTATATAATTACTGTGTGTAACAGAAGAACTTACCTAGGTAGGAGTCCATCATACAGCAGTCAGGTGTATCTATATAATTACTGTGTGTAACAGAAGCACTTACCTAGGTAGGAGTCCATCATACAGCAGTCAGGTGTATCTATATAATTACTGTGTGCAACATAAGCAATTACCTAGGTAGGACGATACCTCGCAGGTGCACAGCACACAAAAGCCCTACCAGGAGGAAGGACACAAGACTGGCAATGGCCTCAGGCACCGCATTGCGCATGCGCGATGGCCTCAGGCGCCGCATCGCGCATGCGCGATGATGCTCCCCGGCCCGAGAATGCCCTGCAATACCTCAGAAGCGGAGGAGGGGCAAAAAATTTAACAACAGCGCAGACAGAAGCGCTCTCCGAAAAACGGTCGTCAACATAGTATTATTAGGGAAAACAATAGAGCAAAAAATACATGACCTGTATCTCAAGGGAGCAGCAAAGAAAGAGGGATAGTTACAGATTACATCACTGTTTATATGGGATTAATGGACTATGATTGGATAAGGGGTGGAATGATATTGAAATGTTCTTGTTCTGTTTTTTGCCAATAAAGTTTCCTTTGCTGCTAAAGGGGGCATAGAGAGAGTAAAGCATAAGCCTCCGTGCTTGCCATAAAATTACCGTGTGTAACAGAAGCACTTACCTATGTAGAAGTCCATCATACAGCAGTCAGGTATATCTATATAATTACTGCGTGTAACAGAAGCACTTACCTAGGTACACACAGCAGTCAGTTGTATTTATATAATTACTGCGTGTAACAGAAGCACTTACCTAGGTAGAAGTCCATCACACAACAGTCAGGTGTATCTGTATAATTACTGTGTGTAACAGAAGCACTTACCTAGGTAGAAGTCCATCACACAACAGTCAGGTGTATCTGTATAATTACTGTGTGTAACAGAAGCACTTACCTAGGTAGGAGTCCATCATACAGCAGTCAGGTGTATCTATATAATTACTGTGTGTAACAGAAGCACTTACCTAGGTAGGAGTCCATCATATAGCAGTCAGGTGTATCTATATAATTACTGTGTGTAACAGAAGCACTTACCTAGGTAGGAGTCCATCACAGCAGTCAGGTGTATCTATATAATTACTGTGTGTAACAGAAGCACTTACCTAGGTAGGAGTCCATCATACAGCAGTCAGGTGTATCTATATAATTACTGTGTGTGACAGAATTATTTACCTAGGTAGGAGTCCAACAGACAGTAGTCAGGTGTATCTGTATAATTACTATGTGTAACAGAAGGACTTACTTAGGTAGGAGTCCATCATAAAGCAGTCAGGTGTATCTATATAATTACTGTGTGTAACAGAAGCACTTACCTAGGTAGGAGTCCATCATACAGCAGTCAGGTGTATGTATATAATTACTGTGTGTAACAGAAGCACTTACCTAGTCAGGAGTCCATCATAGAGCAGTCAGGTGTATCTATATAATTACTGCGTGTAACAGAAGCACTTACCTAGGTAGGAGTCCATCACACAGCAGTCAGGTGTATCTATATAATTACTGCGTGTAACAGAAGGACTTACCTAGGTAGGAGTCCATCACACAGCAGTCAGGTGTATCTGTATAATCACTGTGTGCAACAGAAGGACTTACCTAGGTAGGAGTCCATCATACAGCAGTCAGGTGTATCTGTATAATTACTGTGTGTAACAGAAGCACTTACCTAGGTAGGAGTCCATCACACAGCAGTCAGGTGTATGTATATAATTACTGTGTGTAACAGAAGGACTTACCTAGGTAGGAGTCCATCATACAGCAGTCAGGTGTATCTATATAATTACTGTGTGTAACAGAAGCACTTACCTAGGTAGGAGTCCATCATACAGCAGTCAGGTGTATCTGTATAATTACTGCGTGTAACAGAAGCACTTACCTAGGTAGGTGTCCATCACACAGCAGTCAGGTGTATCTATATAATTACTGTGTGTAACAGAAGGACTTACCTAGGTAGGAGTCCATCATACAGCAGTCAGGTGTATCTATATAATTACTGTGTGCAACATAAGCAATTACCTAGGTAGGACGATACCTCGCAGGTACACAGCACACAAAAGCCCTACCAGGAGGAAGGACACAAGACTGGCAATGGCCTCAGGCACCGCATTGCGCATGCGCGATGGCCTCACGCGCCGCATCGCGCATGCGCGATGATGCTCCCCGGCCCGAGATTGCCCTGCAATACCTCAGAAGCGGAGGGGGGCAAAAAATTTAACAACAGCGCAGACAGAAGCGCTCTCCGAAAAACGGCCGTCAACATAGTATTATTAGGGAAAACAATAGAGCAAAAAATACATGACCTGTATCTCAAGGGAGCAGCAAAGAAAGAGGGATAGTTACAGATTACATCACTGTTTATATGTGATTAATGGACTATGATTGGATAAGGGGTGGAATGATATTGAAATGTTCTTGTTCTGTTTTTTGCCAATAAAGTTTCCTTTGCTGCTAAAGGGGGCATAGAGAGAGTAAAGCATAAGCCTCCGTGCTTGCCATAAAATTACCGTGTGTAACAGAAGCACTTACCTAGGTAGAAGTCCATCATACAGCAGTCAGGTGTATCTATATAATTACTGCGTGTAACAGAAGCACTTACCTAGGTACACACAGCAGTCAGTTGTATTTATATAATTACTGCGTGTAACAGAAGCACTTACCTAGGTAGAAGTCCATCACACAACAGTCAGGTGTATCTGTATAATTACTGTGTGTAACAGAAGCACTTACCTAGGTAGGAGTCCATCATACAGCAGTCCGGTGTATCTATATAATTACTGTGTGTAACAGAAGCACTTACCTAGGTAGGAGTCCATCAAACAGCAGTCCGGTGTATCTGGATAATTACTGTGTGTAACAGAAGCACTTACCTAGGTAGGAGTCCATCATACAGCAGTCAGGTGTATCTGGATAATTACTGCGTGTAACAGAAGTACTTACCTAGGTAGGAGTCCATCATACAGCAGTCAGGTGTATCTATATAATTACTGTGTGTAACAGAAGCAATTACCTAGGTAGGAGTCCATCACACAGCAGTCAGGTGTATCTATATAATTACTGTGTGTAACAGAAGCACTTACCTAGGTAGGAGTCCATCATACAGTAGTCAGGTGTATCTATATAATTACTGTGTGTAACAGAAGCACTTACCTAGGTAGGAGTCCATCACACAGCAGTCAGGTGTATCTATATAATTACTGTGTGTAACAGAAGCACTTACCTAGGTAGGAGTCCATCACACTGCAGTCAGGTGTATCTATATAATTACTGTGTGTAACAGAAGCACTTACCTAGGTAGGAGTCCATCATACAGTAGTCAGGTGTATCTATATAATTCGTGGATTTTCCTAACCTCTGTGATGGAAAGTCAGAATTCTATTAAAGACACGGAGGCGAATATTATGCTATCTCTCTCCACTGCCCCTTTAAGCAGCAAAGGAAACTTTATTTGCACAAAACCAACAGAAAAGAAAAAACATTTGCATATCATCATTCCACCCCCAACCAATCAGAGTCCATATAGCCCCAAACAAGTAGTGATGTAAACTGCATCTAATCCTCTTTCTGCCATCAAAGTGACCGAAGAACAGGTCATCTTCTCTCTGGTACAGGAATCTCCAAATGCTCCATCCTGGAACCCGAACTCCAACCTCTTCCAACGGGAAGAAATACAATCGTTGAGTGTCCAAACTGGAACTAGGACTCCAACAATGAGATTCGCTTAGAGAAACACACCTCCACAGAGTACTGCCGCTCAGGATACATCAACCTGAAGAAACAAGAAAAACAATGAAAGGGGAAGGTAAACGGGGGGATAATATTCGCCTCCGTGTCTTTAAAAGAATTCTGACTTTCCATCACAGATGTTAGGAAAATCCACGAATTCTATGTCAGAATGGAGGCTCATATTATGCTAGTTCAAAGCTGAGAAACAACCTGATTAGCCACATGTTCCACCGGTTTAAAATAAAAATCCTTAAAGGAGGACTCCTTAGACCAATCTGCTGCTCAGAGAACATCCTCCAAATGACCCCCAACTTGCAGGGCCATAGACGCCATAGCACCTCTAGAGGAATGTGCACCGAACAGAGATATGTCAATGCCAGACAATTGCATGATCCAGCGCACCCATCTCGCCAACGTGGCCGAAGACACCGGAAGATGCGGTTTGCAGAAAGAAATCAGCAATTGAGTCCACCCAGATTTCCTCAGAAGAGCCGTCCGACGCTCATATGCCTTAAGACACTGAACTACACACAACTGTGGTCTCTCAGGAAAAGCAGGATAAATCACTGCCCGCGTACTAGTTTTAGTACACCTGCGAATGATAAATCGCACACCCTCCGGAGTAAAAGATCTAGAGTGAAGGTCGAAGGCATGAACGTCCGACACCCTCTTAAAGGAAATAAGACACGATAACATTGCCAATTTAGCAGAAATTTGTTTTAACGTTAAAACATCATTCTGAGGCCAATCCTCCAGAAAGTCAAGCACAGCATTAACATCCCACAAAGAATGATAACGTGATTGCGGAGGCCTGGAAAATCTGATTCCCCACAGAAGGCGACATACCAACGTATACTGACCAACCGGAGCACCCTCAACATAACTATGACCCGCTGAAATAGCCGAACGGTACGTATTAATTGTACAGTAAGCTTTCCCCTGGTCAAACAATAGGGACAGAAAATTCACGACATCCACGGGAGATGCCAATACAGGATCCCGACCCCGTTCCAAGCACCAACGATCCCAGGCGGACCAAGCGGACTGATACATGGATCTGGTACCAGATGCCCATGATTCCTCCAAAAGGAACTGAGCCAATTCCGAAAAAGAGGAGGCACCGAGGGAACCCCCGACAGGAGCCACACAACTAACTGAAGAGAGCCCGCGATTATCAAGTCATGGGGAGACCCCTCCGGATCCACCAGCAGGGATGGGAACAGTGGTAGCAATCCCGGAGCGTCGCAGGACAGCTCCAACAACTGGGGAAACCAAGGCTGAGCAGGCCAAAGAGGAGTTACCAGCGCTACTGTCGCTCCTTTTCTCCTGATGGTGAGGATGGTACGAGCAATCATGGCGAAAGGGGGGAACGCATAAACTGGATCCTGACCCCAAGATTGCAGGAGAGCGTCTATCGCCAGAGCTTCCGGATCCGGCCTCCAACTGAAAAACCTCGGAATCAGGCAATTCAAACGGGACGCAAACAGATGTATCTGAAACGGACCCCAAAGGTCCGAAATGGCAGTGAAAACACTCCAATGTAACAACCAGTCACTGCGATCGACCAGGAACCTGGAATTCCAATCGGCCACCGCGTTGGACAAACCAGGGAGGTATTCTGCCTGAACTGTAATATTAAGATCCAGGCAGAAATGCCAGAAGTCCCGAGCCAACTCTGCCAACCGTTTGGATTTCGTGCCGCCGAGGCGATTGATATACCTGACAGTGGACACATTGTCCATCCTTAATAGAACACAACAGTTCACCCGATCCTTCGCCAAACTTTTGAGGGCGAACGACCCCGCCAAAAGTTCCAGACAATTTATGTGTAACTCCACCTCGCTGGGAGACCGCTTCCCTCCGGTTGACAGAGAGCCCCATCTGGCACCCCAACCTACGAGACTGGCATATGACTCTATAACCATGTCGGGAACAGGACCGAAAATGGCTCTGTTTGAGCCACCAGACTAATTCTTCCCGAACGTCGGAAGAAAGGTCTACAAAGTCTGCGTAGCTTAGGCCGCGACGTAGGTGCCTGGCCTTCAGACGCTGTAACGCCCGATAATGTAGGGGACCTGGAAATATCGCTTGAATGGAGGCCGAAAGAAGGCCCACTATCCGAGCCAAAACTCTCAAAGAAATCCGATCCTTCCGTAGGACAGACCGAAGTTCATTGAGAATGGACCATACTTTTGATCCTGGGAGACTCAACGTTACCTGAACGGAGTCTATCAAAAACCCCAGGAATTCCAGACGACGAGACGGAACCAACACGGACTTCTCCCAATTGATGAGAAACCCCAGCGATGTCAGTAGACGAAGGGTCCACTCGACGTGGGAAAGAAGAGTCTCCTGATCTTGTGACATGATCAGCATGTCATCCAGATAGATTATAATTCGAACCCCTCGGCAACGTAAATATTGAACAACAGGTTTCAGCAACTTTGTGAAGCACTATGGTGCCGAAGAAAGACCAAAAGGCAGGCAGGTGAACTGCCATCTCCGGCCGCGCCACAGAAACTGAAGGTACTCCTGAGACGACGGAGCCATGGGCACCGTCAGATAAGCGTCCTTCAAGTCGATCTTTACAAGCCAATCTGTTGGCAATAGAAGATCTCGGAGGCAATGAATGTATCACGGTGCCCGTGATTCGTGCTGCTCTGTGTCTATCACCTGCTGAGTATTCATGATTGGCTGTCTGTCATTAGCCCTCCTCACACAGCCTTTTTAAACCCAGGTTGAGCACTTCCAGGTTGCCCTTTCTGTCTCTGACTCCACTCTGCCTGACCTGCTTGTCAGATCTCTGGGCCTGTTTCCAGTGTTCCTGTATGCTACATTCCGGTGTTCCTGTACATTAACGTTCCGGTGTTCCAGTGTTCCTGTATGCTAACGTTCCGGTGTTCCAGTGTTCCTGTACATTAATGTTCCAGTGTTCCAGGGTTCCAGTGTTCCTGTACATTAACGTTCCAGTGTTCCTGTATGCTAACGTTCCGGTGTTCCAGCGTTCCTGTGTGCCTGTATTCCGGGGTTCCTGTGCTCCAGTACCACGCGGGTTAACCTGTACGAGTTCCTGAGTCTTGCACTCCAGCTGTCACTCTGGCGACATTGTTCTCCTCGCTATTGCATACACATTGTTGGTTCCAGCGTGCGGACGCTGGTTTGCTCCACTAAACCTGGTTGCGATATACATTGTTGGTTCCAGCGTGCGGACGCTGGTTTGCTCCACTAAACCTGGTTGCGATATACATTGTTGGTTCCAGCGTGCGGACGCTGGTTTGCTCCACTAAACCTGGTTGCGATATACATTGTTGGTTCCAGCGTGCGATCGCTGGTTTGCTCCACTAAACCTGGTTGAGATATACATTGTTGGTCCCAGCGTGCGGTCGCTGGTTTGCTCCACTAAACCTGGTTGCGATATACATTATTGATGCCAGCGTGCGGACGCTGGTTTACTCCTTTAACCTGGTGGCGCTATTTACCATTAGTCCCAACGTGCGGATGTTGGTTTGTTCCTGAACATCCAGTACTGTGGTCAGTCGCTGTCCACTTCCTTGCAGTTGTCTGAGTATCCCTGGCTATAGACTTCTGCTGAGTAAGACCTCTAGACTTTGCTCTCTGCTGTCTTAGTCACCTGACAGCTGGTCTACTCGCTCAGGCTGCCCTGCCCGGTATTGGTGAGGCCGGTAGAGCATTGTACGTTACCATCCTGTAGGTTGCCTCACCCGGTATTGCCAGGGCCGGTAGAGCCTACTACAGTACCTCCTTGGGCTGCCCTGCCCGGTATTGGTAAGGCCGGTAGAACCTTGTAACTCAACCCAAAAACCCAATGGAGTAAAGGAATGACTGCCAGCAGACCGTGAACTGGCAGAGAAGGCACAGTAAAGTGCCAGAAAGGGGAAGAAAGCTACTAGAGCACACAGTTAAATATAATACAGAAAGAACAGACCATGAATAGAACAATAAAACATTAAAGGCATGCCCAAATACATGACAATGCAATAGAACAAATACATGACCTGTTCCCAAGGGAGCAGCAAAGGAAAGAGGATTAGATGCAGTTTACATCACTACTTGTTTGGGGCTATATGGACTGTGATTGGTTGGGGGGGTGGAGTGATGATATGCAAATGTTTTATCTTTTCTGTTGGTTTTGTGCAAATAAAGTTTCCTTTGCTGCTTAAAGGGGCAGCGGAGACAGATAGCATAATATGAGCCTCCGTTCTGACATAGAATTACTGTGTGTAACAGAAGCACTTACCTAGGTAGGAGTCCATCACACAGCAGTCAGGTGTATCTATATAATTACTGTGTGTAACAGAAGCACTTACCTAGGTAGGAGTCCATCATACAGCAGTCAGGTGTATCTGTATAATTATTGTGTGTAACAGAAGCACTTACCTAGGTAGGAGTCCATCATACAGCAGTCAGGTGTATCTGTATAATTATTGTGTGTAACAGAAGCACTTACCTAGGTAGGAGTCCATCATACAGCAGTCAGGTGTATCTGTATAATTACTGTGTGTAACAGAAGCACTTACCTAGGTAGGAGTCCATCATACAGCAGTCAGGTGTATCTATATAATTACTGTGTGTAACAGAAGCACTTAGCTAGGTAGGAGTCCATCACACAGCAGTCAGGTGTATCTGTATAATTACTGTGTGTAACAGAAGCACTTACCTAGGTAGGAGTCCATCACACAGCAGTCAGGTGTATCTGTATAATTACTGTGTGTAACAGAAGCACTTACCTAGGTAGGAGTCCATCACACAGCAGTCAGGTGTATCTGTATAATTACTGTGTGTAACAGAAGCACTTACCTAGGTAGGAGTCCATCACACAGCAGTCAGGTGTATCTATATAATTACTGTGTGTAACAGAAGCACTTACCTAGGTAGGAGTCCATCACACAGCAGTCAGGTGTATCTATATAATTACTGTGTGTAACAGAAGCACTTACCTAGGTAGGAGTCCATCACACAGCAGTCAGGTGTATCTATATAATTACTGTGTGTAACAGAAGCACTTACCTAGGTAGGAGTCCATCACACAGCAGTCAGGTGTATCTATATAATTACTGTGTGTAACAGAAGCACTTACCTAGGTAGGAGTCCATCACACAGCAGTCAGGTGTATCTATATAATTACTGTGTGTAACAGAAGCACTTACCTAGGTAGGAGTCCATCATACAGCAGTCAGGTGTATCTATATAATTACTGTGTGTAACAGAAGCACTTACCTAGGTAGGAGTCCATCATACACAAAGTAATTATATAAATACATCTGACTGCTGTAACGGAAGCACTTACCTAAGTAGGAGTCCATCACACAGCATATATATATATATATATATATATATATATATATATATTTATATATGTATTGCTTATAGCTTTATATTAATGGTTTTGACAGACTTGAATGACTTATAATGGACATTAGTGTTTATCAGACTGGAAACTGAAATAATAAGCTAGGCTACAACAGATATCAAATGCAAATGTATATATAACTGGCTGCTTTTGTTAAACAAATTAAACACCATTTGCATTCATTCCTAGGGGATTTGTCACATTTAACAAAAACTAATTACCATTTGCTGCTGGTAATTAGACATAGGTTTAGTGGGTTAAGTCTCCAGGACGTAGAGGGGGGGAAGCAATGTCATATGGAAAGTCTCAAGAAGGTGCATTTCCCTGTGATTCCTGCAGGTGGCGGCAGGGATGGAGAGCAGCCTGGATATAGAGCTGTTTGCAATGGCTTTTGGACTGAAAGGGCCGGAGGGGGCTGCAGACTGGTCTCATTGCATCGAGGTTCATACGGAGGTGGAGACCCTATTCCTGCCGGTCAGTGCGGATATCCTTTTACTGTGGTACCAGTGTGTGCTGTGTAACTGTGTCCTGCTATCAGTGGATATATGTACAAAGTAAAAGGGGGCAAATCAACTACATCACAGAGAACAGAAACATCCCAAAAGTCCATCTGATTTTAGTGGGGTTTCTAACCCCTTAACCTTTTGAGTGACAGAGAGGTATCCAAAGCATCGGATAACTCTCTGACACTAAAAGGGTTAAATGCTATAGAGCAGCAATAAAGTGTCACCGTAATGGACAAATAAAATTCCCAAAATCCCCACTGATTAACCCTTTGAGTGCCAGAGGGGTACGCGACCAATGTGTTGCATACCCCTCTGACACTGAAAGGGTTAAAAGGAGGATTTTTAACCTCTTAAATGCTAGAGAGGTCTCCAACGTATTGCGGTTAAAGTCTCATTTAATTCAGTGGGAATTTCTATCTTGTACAATACGGATGGGTTAGCTGCAGAATTGTTCCTCTGTGAATTTGTGCATATGGCCAAGTACCCGTAATGTCGTTATCAGGTGCTGATATTGATGAATAGAAGTGCAACTTGGTAACAAGTGATAATTAAGAAATACAGCGATCAGAGAAGAATTACTAAATATCTCCTGGAGGCAGCAGTTTGGGATAAATGTAAATCTAGGTTTAGTAGTAACACAGCGCTCCCCCAAATTCTACTGGACACCTTACAGTGGATTCCATTACAGTGCTACAATCTGGGATATACACACATCTTTCAGATAATAACCTTTGACCCCCTTTCATTCAAACCTTTTGGCAAGGCAGTAGATGTAGTATATCTAGATTTTACACAGGCATTTGATACAATGCCACACAGAAGGATGGGGTATAAAATAAGGAAATTGGGGCTAGGAGATAACCTTTGCAATTGGATACAAAACTGGTTGAAGGATAGGGAACAGTGTGTGGTTGTAAATGGACAATTCTCCAATACAGTTAAAGTGGAGAGTGGAGTACCTCAGGGTTCAGTATTAGGTCCGCTGCTTTTTAACATGTTTATAAATGACCTGGAAATAGATATAGAAAGCAAAATATCAATATTTGCAGATGACACTAAATTATGTAGGATAATTAATTCAGAACATGATATTTTCTCTCTACAGAGGGACTTACACACAATGTCAGATTGGGCAAACAAATGGAAGATGAAGTTTAATGCGGGGAAGTGTAAAATCATGCATTTGGGAGAAAATAATCCCAAGGCTACTTATAAACTTAACCCCTTAGCGACCCTTGACGTACCAGGACCGTCAAGGGTAAATGTGATCCAACAACCCTTGACGGTCCCGGTACGTCAAGGGTTAAACTCTCCCATCGCGGCCGCACGGAGCAATGGGAGAGCGCGGGCTGCTTGTTACTAAGTGTCCCGATACCGGGACACTTAGTAACAACCAGTAGAAAGTTTGTTGCAACATGCGATTCGCTTGATGAGCGAATCACATGTTGCAAATGCTGATTGACAGGGACAGTATTTGTAAATACTGTCCCTGTCATATATCTCTGCCTCCCTCCATCTTGCACACTGCTGAGGTGGAGAGAGACAGAGAGAGATTGTGCCATATCGTGTTGAAGCGTTCCAGTGTTCCTGCAAACAGTTTTAAAACACCAAATTAACCCTTTGATCACTGTTTTGCAGTGATCACCAAGTTCCCCCCCATCTGATCACTTTTAGAGTGATCAATAAACTACAGATCAGCGTCTGCTGATCTGTGGGATACCCCCCATCCCCCTTGTATCCTCTGAATTTTTTTTTTATTTTTTTTAAATTTTTTTTTATTAAAAATTGATTTAAAATATAATTTAGGTAGTTTAGGTAGGTAGGTGGGTAGGTTTAGTGTAGACTTGTGTTAGGGAAAGGTTTAGGGACAGATCTAGGTTTAGGGAAAAAAAAAACAAAACAAAAAAAAAACAAACCAAAAAAATAAAAATATATATAATAAGTATAGTTTAGATAGGTAGTTTACTTGGGTTAGGTAGGTTCTAGATATACGTAGGTTAGGGTAAGTTTTAGGGTTAGAGTTAGGTTTAGGGATAGCGTTAGAGTAAGAAAAAAAAAATTTTTAGTGGGCAAAATGCAGCGCAGTTATAGTGTTGAAGAGGCATATGCCTTTTTGGCATCTGACTCAGAGGCAACAGATACTGCGTCAGATTTTGATATAGAGCAGTTTTCAGAAACTGAGAGCAGCTCTACTGACGACGCTGGGCCTTCTATCAAGAAAAGACGCACTGCCCCAAGAGCTGCCCTGGCAACTGCCCCAGCACCTGCCAAAAATCCTGCCCCAGCACCTGCCAAAAATCCTGTCCCAGCACCTGCCACAAATCCTGCCACAAGATCTGCCAAAAGACTTTGCAAAATACCTGCCAAAAGGAATGCCCCAAGTGCTGCCCCAAGAGCTGCCCTGGCAATTGCCCCAGCACCTGCAAAAAGATCTGGCCAAAGAAATGCCCCAACACCAGCCACTCCTGATCATAATGAATGGGTATCCCCAATAAATTTTTGCCCACAAATACCAGAATTTACAGGCACCCCAGGGATTCAAATTGATGTTGAGGGATTTAACTATGATAATTTTTTTGATTTATTTTTGGGGGAAGACATTTTAGGGGAAATTGTGTCCCAAACCAACTTGTATGCAGCCCAGTATACTGCCGCCAACCCTACAGCTTTTGTAGTTAAGGAAGAAATATGGAAACCCATAGACCTCATAGAATTTAAGCAATTCTGGGCCTTAATAATGGCAATGGGTATAATAAAAAAGCCCAGTATCCGATCCTACTGGAGCAAAAACCCCGTATGTGATACCCCTATATTCCCCAAGACTATGACCAGGTCCAGATTTGAAATCATTTTGCACTTTATGCATTTTAACGATAATACCCTGTGCCCCCCAAAAGAACACCCCCAATATGATAGACTATACAAAATTCGTCCCCTAATAAGCCATTTACAGAAAAAGTTTGCCCAAGTGTATATGCCCCAAAAAGAAATTAGTGTAGATGAATCCCTAATGAAATACAAAGGCAGGTTAGCGTTCAAGCAGTACTTCCCCTCAAAGCGATCCAAATTTGGTGTAAAATTTTATAAATTGTGCGAAAGTGCCACAGGCTACACCCAGGCTTTTAGAATTTATGAGGGCAAGGACAGCAAACTTGATCCTCCTGGGTGCCCCGAATTTATGGGAACAAGTGGGAAAATAGTTTGGGATTTAATTTACCCCTTATTAAATAAAGGCTATCAATTATTTGTTGATAATTATTACACCAGCCCCCTTTTATTTAGGTCTCTGTTTTATTTTGACACCGTGGCCTGTGGCACTGTCAGACGCAATTGCAGGGAGTTTCCCAAAATACTCATAGATATCAAATTAAAAACTGGGACGTCATCATCTTTGTGCCAACAGGAGCTGCTGGCAGTGAAGTTTAGGGACAAAAAAAGAGGTCTACATGCTGACCACAATGCATGAGGACAGATCTGTGGCAGTCACTGTTCGTGGCAGGACAGTGGTAATGAGAAAGCCAGTCTGCATCAGGGACTATAATAAAAACATGGGGGGAGTTGATCTGAGTGATCAACTAATGCAGCCATACCTCGCAATGAGGAAGTGTAGGGCATGGTATAAAAAAGTTGCCATCTATATGATGCAGACTGATGTACATAATTCCTTTTTACTTTTCAAGCTGGCAAACCCCAATCAAACATGTAGCTTTTTACAGTACCAGCTACAACTTATTTCCATATTTTTATTTCAAGGTGCGTCTGAAATAATTCCATCAAGACCCGGGTTAGTACATTTTATTTATAAAATCCCTCCAACTCCCCAAAAGAACAAACCACAGAAGCGCTGCAGGGTTTGCTACAGAAAGGGAATACAGACAGACACCACCACTTACTGTCCTGATTGCCCTTCCAAACCTGGCCTCTGCATTGGTGACTGGTTCAAGGAATACCATTCAGGCACAATGCAGTAGTGCTGTAAAGGTTCTTTTATTATTTGGCCACTTTTCCCCCCTGAAATATCCTGTTTTTTATTTTTCAAAACACATCCCTCCTTAGATCTAACACTATCAAAATTTATCTCTGATAATGGAAACACACATGTTCCCTACTGGGCCTATTAGCTCCCCCAAACCCTGACAAACCTATGCATATGGGGCATTGCCGTACTCATACAATGTAACTCACCACTAATGTAAAGCATTTAAAAAATCTGCAAATATCATCTGATTGAAATCCAGAGCAACACTAAAATAGAAATGTGAAAAATGGTGTTTCTCTGCCTTACTGCAGATTTTGGGAGGGATTGGTGATACAGTGGCAGCGAAAAAATTGATCAGATGCAAATAGAATGAAAGCCAGGGTTGTCTACTCTTCTACAAAATATACTTTTGGGGGTAAAATTAATTGCAGCATTGCCAAACAGACCGAAATGAGACAAGGCACCAGCTGTAAAAATGGCATGTCTGTAAAAGGAAACTAACATGTTCCAACTGGGCCCAGTAGCTCCCCCAAAACCCCGACAAACCTATGTATATGGGGTATTGCCGTAATTAGAAGAAGGAGCCGAACACTAATCAATGCAGTTTATAAAATCTTCACCTGTTCTGTGCTTGAAATTCACATCAACATTGAAGGCAAAGCGTGAAAAATGCTGAATTTTTTTACTTACGTCAAGTTTTCACAGGATTGGTGGTAAAATGGCTGTTTGCAAGATTTGAAAACACACCTAAAATGAAAGCCTGGGGTGTCTACTTTCAAAAAATATCCACTTTTGGGGGGAAATCTTAAAAAAGAGCAGTGTTACACAGCCCAAATGAGAAATGGCACCAGTAATGCAAGCTGTGAAGATTCAAAGTGTGAACCTGGAAACACGCATGTTCCAATTTGGGACCTGTAACTCCCACAAACCATGAGAAAGCTATGCATATGGGGTATTGCCGTACTCAGAAGAAGGAGCTGAACACTAATCAATGCAGTTTATAAAATCTTCATCTGTTCTGTGCTTGAAATTCACATCAACAATGAAGGCAGAGTGTAAAAAACGCTGTTTTTTTACTTATGTCAAGTTTACGAGAAAGTGGTGGTAAAATGGCTGTGTAAAAAATTTGAAAACACAACTAAAATGAAAGCTGGAGGTGTCTACTTTCCAAAAATATACACTTTTGGGGGGAAATCCTAAAGTGGAGC
The DNA here is from genome assembly GCA_037306005.1 of Rhinophrynus dorsalis. Classification (NCBI taxonomy): domain Eukaryota; kingdom Metazoa; phylum Chordata; class Amphibia; order Anura; family Rhinophrynidae; genus Rhinophrynus; species Rhinophrynus dorsalis. Next base: position 8,098,890 of record CM074719.1, read on the forward strand.
ACTGGAACATAGCCCAAAATGAGTAATGGCACCAGTTAAGCAGGACTTGAAAATTCAATATTTGTTCAAAATTGGGCCCTGTAGCTCCCCCAAACCTTGAGAAACCTATGCATATGGGGTATTGCTGTACTCAGAAGAAGGAGCTGAACACTAAACAATGCATTTTTAAAAATCTTCACCTATCATGTGCTTGAAATTCACATCAGCATTGAAGTGAAAGTGTGAAAAAAGCTGTTTTTTTAACTTATGTCAAGATTTACGAGTGATTGGTGGTAAAATGGCTGCGTAAAAAATTTGAAAACACACCTAAAATGAAAGCTGGAGGTGTCTAATTTCCAAAAATATACACTTTTGGGGGGAAATCCTAAAGTGGAGTACTGGAACATAGCCCAAAATGAGTAATGGCACCAGTTAAGCAGGACTTGAAAATTCAATATTTGTTCAAAATTGGGCCCTGTAGCTCCCCCAAACCTTGAGAAACCTATGCATATGGGGTATTGCTGTACTCATAAGAAGGAGCTGAACACTAAACAATGCATTTTTAAAAATCTTCACCTATCATGTGCTTGAAATTCACATCAACATTGAAGTGCAAGTGTGAAAAACGCTGTTTTTTTAACTTACGTCAAGATTTACGAGCGATTGGTGGTAAAATGGCTGCGTAAAAAAATTGAAAACATACATAAAATGAAAGCCTGGGGTGTCTACTTTCCAAAAATATATACTTTTGGGGGGAAATCTTAGAGTGGAGCACTGTTACACAGCCCCAAATAAGACATGGCACCAGTGATGCAAGCTGTGAAAATTCAAAGTGTGAAACTGGAAACGCGCATGTTCCAATTTGGGCCCCATAGCTCCCGCAAACCTTGAATAACCTATGCATATGGGGTATTGCCGTACTCAGAAGAAGGAGCTGAACACTAAACAATGCATTTTTAAAAATCTTCACCTATCATGTGCTTGAAATTCACATCAACATTGAAGTGCAAGTGTGAAAAACGCTGTTTTTTTAACTTACGTCAAGATTTACGAGCGATTGGTGGTAAAATGGCTGCGTAAAAAAATTGAAAACATACATAAAATGAAAGCCTGGGGTGTCTACTTTCCAAAAATATATACTTTTGGGGGGAAATCTTAGAGTGGAGCACTGTTACACAGCCCCAAATGAGACATGGCACCAGTGATGCAAGCTGTGAAAATTCAAAGTGTGAAACTGGAAACGCGCATGTTCCAATTTGGGCCCCATAGCTCTCCCAAACCTTGAGAAACCTATGCATATGGGGTATTGCTGTACTCAGAAGAAGGAGCTGGACACTAAACAATGCATTTTTAAAAATCTTCACCTATCATGTGCTTGAAATTCACATCAACATTGAAGTGCAAGTGTGAAAAACGCTGTTTTTTTAACTTACGTCAAGATTTACGAGCGATTGGTGATAAAATGGCTGCGTAAAAAAATTGAAAACATACATAAAATGAAAGCCTGGGGTGTCTACTTTCCAAAAATATATACTTTTGGGGGGAAATCTTAGAGTGGAGCACTGTTACACAGCCCCAAATGAGACATGGCACCAGTGATGCAAGCTGTGAAAATTCAAAGTTTGAAACTGGAAACGCGCATGTTCCAATTTGGGCCCCATAGCTCTCCCAAACCTTGAGAAACCTATGCATATGGGGTATTGCCGTACTCAGAAGAAGGAGCTGAACACTAAACAATGCATTTTTAAAAATCTTCACCTATCATGTGCTTGATATCAACAGTAGTATTGAAATGTAAGTGTGAAAACTGCAAAAAAACAAAATATTACCACAATTTTTAATTTTTTTTCTGGAAAAATAGCTGCACGAAAAACTCCAAAATTCTCCTGATTATTTACCTTATGTTGTGTAGTTTTCAGAAACATATACCTTTGTGGGACATTTTTGGTTCTGGCACCGTCAGCTAAGCTATGATGCTCACATGCCAATTGTTGAAAAATCACAAGTTGGAAATTACGGCAGCCATCTTGTAATAGTTACCTTGTAAATGTGAGTAAAGGACTAAAATACTAGGCATATGGGGTACTCTTATATTCAGGAGAAGTAAATGAATATATTTAGGGGTATTTTTTTTTTCATTAACTAACAGTATGCAAATCCTGACAGAAAAATGTAAGCAAAATGTTATTTTTCTTCAATTGTTTTCCTCTTTTTTTCTATTTTAATCAAATTAAACAATGAGGTATTCATATAATTGTGGTATCAAAAGAAAGCCCTACTTGTGCTTAAAAAAACAGTATATAATTTATGCGGGTGCACAAAAGGAATTAAAGAGAAAATATGGTTGAACAAAGACATAGTCAAAAAAGTCAAAATTGCTCCGGTCCTTAAGTCAAATCTAACTCAGATTTTCCCGGTCCTTAAGGGGTTAATGGAATCATTTTAGGGGACTCATTGCTAGAGAAAGGAATCCTTGTCAACTACAAACTTGGAAATAGTGACCAGTGTCAAACAGCAGTAGCAAAGGCAAACAAAATCCTGTTCTGCATAAAAAGGGGTATTGAAGCAAGAGCGGATAACATTATTTTGCCATTATACAAATCATTGGTAAGATCTCACCTTCAGTATGCAGTGTGGTTTTGGGCACCAGTTCTGAAAAAGGATATACTAGAACTAGAGAGGGTACAGCAAAGAGCAACAAAATTAAGGGAATGGAGGACTTGACGTATGAGGAACGACTAGACAAACTTGTTTTATTTACTCTAGAGAAAAGATGACTAAGAGGAAATCTTATCACATTGTACAAGTAATGAGACGTCAATACAAGATCTCTGCAGTGAGATATTTATTCCAAGGGACACCCCTTGAGGTTGAGACTTCAGCAGAGGAAGGGTTTTTTTACAGTAAGGTCTGTTAAATTGTGGAATTCCTTGACCAAGGAATGGCAGATACAATTGGATACATTTATTTCAAAAGAGAACATAGGGCTCCTTCTCACCCCCAGAGGGTTGTTGAGAGCCCTGCCTGCACTGGCCCTGGCTGTGTGTGGTGCAGGGGGACTACCCCTCGTCCCACTCTCACTGCCCCTGCACTGGATGTGCCTACTCTTGGGTGGCTGCCCCTCCGTCCCAGGGATCTCCCTCTCCCTCCCCTCCCCTGACCAGGGATGCCTGAATCACCTCCTCCTCCTCCAACACATGAATCGCCTCCTCCTCCTACACTCCCCACCCATCTCTCCTCTCCATTCCTCTCACCCACTCACACCCAGGCACTCACTCAGGCCCTCACACACTCACCCACTCTCTGTCACTCATTTGCACTCACAGACTCACACTGTCAAAAATATAAAAGTATATGTGATGTATTATCAAAATAAAAATAAGCTGTGTGTGTGTTTGGATGTGTGTGATTGATATGTGCAAAATTGTTTTATGTGTATTTATATGTAGTGACAATACTCTCAACTCCTAACTGTGTGCTGTGCTCCTCTCTACCTCACTCTCTATAACTAACCTCCGCTCCTTGGGTCCTGAGATCTAGCTCTTTGAACTCGATAACAGACAAAGTTGCGTAGGTCATTTTGGGTCTATTTATAGTTTATTCGAATTAACTTGATACTTTGGGGTGCTGTGATTGGCTGGGACACTTGGTAACATTGAACGTTTCATTTTTTTTTTTTTTGGAGAAGTTTCTCGCGTTTATCAAGTGTTTTGCATCGACGATGAGGTCAAATTGTAGGCGACTCCAGTTTTGTAGTATTCGTGTATTTCGTAGGCCGTGGTGCTTTAACTTTTCTGGGTAAGGAAGATTTGAATCTCTCGTTACCCAGTCTTGTAAAACCCACGAAGGCAATTGTTTTATTCACGCTGGTTCTAACTCCAACATTTAGATCGAGCCCATACAGTGTTATACAGTTTGGTAGCAGGAAAGCTATAAAATTCTCAGTCACTGGGGTATGAGGAGAAGGTTGAACTCGATGGACTTGTGTCTTTATTCAACCTAATTTACTAGGTTAGAATTTGGCAGTCTAGGCAGCTGGCGTCTCGGTCTACTAGTAAATCCAGCTCTGAGAACATACATATGGGATCTCTCCTGGTGGCATCTCTGATCTTTAACCCATTAAGGACCAAAGCAATGGACAAGGGATAGTAACGTTTCATAACAAAAGCAACTCTAATTAATCATCATAGTATTTGGTCCTTGGAGAGTGTTATTTCAATACTGTCAGAGTTGCAGTTCAAGAGTAATTGAATGATATAGTATCCCCCTCCCGCCCCTTTAACCGATGTAACACTGCTCAGCCAGATCAGCAGGGTGTGTTCAAGTGGATTGCACAAAGGGACAATTAATTAAGATAAGGGAAAAAGCTGAAAACCTTGTCAAGGGGGGCAGGGTTTTCATTGTTCTCATAGGAAGGAGATTGACCCTTGATGTTAGCAGTCTGGTCTATAGACCAAATTCCACATCTGAGTGGGGGCTTACTCTAGGTAAAAGGGGAGGGAGGGGGAAACTTTCATTCAATTACTCTTGAACAACAATTCTGACCGTATTGAAATAACACTCTCTATGGCTCGTATATTAGGAAGATTGATAGGAGCTGCTGTTTTTATAAAACATTGCTATCCCTTTAAAGCGTTAATATTTGCATGACAGCATTTTCCACATGTAAAAGGTTTCTACATTGTGTGCCATCTCTGATGTGTAATAAGACTAAACTTCTGTGTAAAACATTTCCCACATTCAAAACAAGAAAATTGTTTCTCTTCTGTATGAATCCTCTGATGTCTAATAAGATTTGATTTCTGTTTAAAACATTTCCCACAATCAGAACATGAAAATGGTTTCTCTCCTGTATGAATCCTCTGATGTCTAATAAGATTTGATTTCTGTTTAAAACATTTCCCACAATCAGAACATGAAAATTGTTTCACTCCTGTATGAATCCTCTGATGTGAAATAAGAGCTGATTTCTGTGTAAAACATTTCCCACATTCAGAACATGAAAATGGTTTCTCTCCTGTATGAATCCTCTGATGTGAAACAAGACTTGATTTCAGATTAAAACATTTCTCACAATCAGAACATGAAAATGGTTTCTCTCCTGTATGAATCCTCTGATGTGTAACAAGATCTGATTTCTTTGTAAAACATTTGCCACATTCAGAACACGAAAATGGTTTCTCTCCTTTATGAATCATCTGATGTGTAACAAGATGGGATTTCTTTGTAAAACATCTCCCACATTCAGAACATGTAAATTGTTTCTCTCCTGTATGAATCCTCTGATGTGAAATAAGAACCGATTGCTGTGTAAAACATTTCCCACATTCAGAACATGAAAATGGTTTCTCTCCTGTATGAATCCTGTGATGTGAAATAAGACGTGATTTCACAGTAAAACATTTCCCACATTCAGAACATGAAAATTGTTTCACTCCTGTATGGATCTTCTGATGTGTTATAAGATCTGATTTCTGTGTAAAACATTTTCCACATTCAGAACATGAAAATGGTTTCTCTCCTGTATGAATCCTCTGATGTCTAACAAGATCTGATTTCTGTGTAAAACATTTCCCACATTCAGAACATGTAAATGGTTTCTCTCCTGTATGAATCCTCTGATGTGTAATAAAATGTGATTTTGAAGTAAACCATTTCCCACATTCAGTACATGAAAATAGTTTCACTCCTGTATGAATCCTCTGATGTATAATAAGAAATGATTTTTTGGCAAAACATTTTCCACATTCAGAACATGAATATGGTTTCTCATCTGTATGAAGTATCTGCTGTAGAACATGCTTTGATTTAATAGGGAATGGTTCCTGACATTCAGAATAAGAAAATCCACTTCCTGTTATATGATTTCTCTGATGTGTAACAAGGGCAGATTTAGATTTAAACCATTCATGACATTCAACGCAGGTGTACGGTCTCTCAGAGGTAAAAGCTGCACATTGTGTCCCTGTATTGTGTGTGAGACTAGACATATGGGGTTCTGTTAGATTGGATCCTTCACGTGAGATGGATTTCTCAGACGTAGACCTTCTTACACTGTTACTTGCAGAATGTCCTCCAGTTATGTCTGATCCCTGATGACTCTGCATTACACAGATCTCTTCCATCACATCTCCTACTGAACCTATGGAGTGAGAACAAGAAATATTATGTTATGAAATAGCATTTCACTTAGTACAAAACATGCTTGAACATGTTAAATAAAAAAACAGTATACGGCAAAATATACAAAAGCAGTTGTAGTAATTCTGGGGCAAGCCAATGGCAAAATATGGGCTGCATATAAATTCCTGAAATGTGTTGGAGGCCTTTCTAGCATGCAAGAGGTTAAATCATAGATCATTTGTTTGTCCTCTATAGTTGGTTTACACCACAATTACACAGACATATAGGGCATTAAATTCCACTTGTTCATCTGCCACATATAAATACATAGATGGCAACATTGGACATCCCTTGTCAAAACTAAATCATAAATGATGGCATCTACCAACCACCCAGCACATGGCAAACCTCCTCAGTGGGACCGCCATGCAAAACAACAAATGGAAGCTGTTGGCTCTTGGAGACTTCAATGTTATTTGACTGGACTCCAAAATACAAAATTCAGTTCACTGTGCTTAAGGGATTAAACTTAATACAACTGACATCCTCCGCTACTCTCATAGATCCAAAAACAAGCAGCTATACTCTACTGGATGGATCGTTTCATCCTGCGCAAGTAGAACCCAGATTTCGGGACCAGTAGAAGATCTTTTAATGATTACTCCCTAGTGTAATGTGCATGGAAAATGAAGCCAATAGCATCATGCCCCAAAGTTATAGTTGTTAGATCGCCAATCTTTCCTAAATGATCTAATCAATTACACATATAGTACAAAATAAACCCAATACCCGGCCTAGACTCTGCAATTGACTATTTTACCTCTGAGCTCTTGCAGGTCTGTAATACCCATGTCCCACTAAGGATGGTGATGGGGGGGGGGGGGAGAGGGCATCTACTCCGTTTTCAGATGGGCTTCGGTAATCATTCAGTAAATACGTTTCTCTCTTAGTTATCTGATAGAATACAATATGTGTCTATTGCTGACACTGTCCCCAGTAACATGTGGGAGCCCACAAGGTTCCATTCTAGGCCCCCTTCTAGTTTAAGGTTTTGTAAATGATCTGCTCATGGATTACAAAGCATCTGCTGTTCACATGTAAACACTCAACACCATAATCTACATTACAATTCCAAACATAGCACAATTTGTGTCAGAATTACTGAAGATTTCTCTAAAGTTCAAAGATGGATCAGTAATAACAACTTGTTCTTAAACACTGGCAAGAAGGTCACAATGGTATCTGGTACACAGTGCAGATTACTTAAACACCACAATACCCGTTTAACAATCATAACAAAAGTCTAATCATAATGTCTCAAGTCCACCCTTACAAGTTTCTCAGTGTGCGGCTAGACTCCAACCTCCCATTTGGTCTTGATGTTGATAAATGAACATCTAATCTTTATAATAAAGTAGGTGCTCTGTTTGTAAACTAATCCTGTCCAAGTCCCCTTGTAAGAAAATATATTGTGCAACAAGTGTTAATGCCAGTCCTCGATTATGGTGATGTAGTAGTATATATGAGTCTGCTCCAAGTTCTATCTTTGCAGACTCAGCATTCTGTATAGTTCATTAAGTGGTTTTATTTTCCAACCCTACACATCACTGTGATATGTTTAAAGAAACAAACTGTCTAACAGTCAAATCCAGAAATACCCTCCACCTTTCCTACTTGAGTTAAAGCCACTTCTTAGTATGTTCACTCCAGCTCTTTATATTTCTATAACCTCTGCTCCACTTCCAGCAATTCCCTGACTATTCCACACTACCTGAGCAGTATGATCACTCCAGATCTCCATACTAACTATAACCTCCACTTCACTACTAACAACTCACTGACTATTCCACACTACCTGAGCAGTATGATCTCTCCAGAACTTCATATTAACTATAACCTCCACTACTAACAACTCACAGACTATTCCACACTACCTGAGCAGTATGATCACTCCAGAACTTCATATTAACTATAACCTCCACTCCACTACTAACAACTCACTGACTATTCCACACTACCTGAGCAGTATGATCACTCCAGATCTCCATACTAACTATAATCTCCACTACAAACAACTCACTGACTACTCCACACTACCTGAGCAGTATGATTACTCCAGATCTCCATACTAACTATAACCTCCACTACTAACAACTCACTGACTATTCCACACTAGCTGAGCAGTATGATCACTCCAGATCTCCATACTAACTAAACCCCTACTACTAACAACTCACTATTCCACACTACCTGAGCAGTATGATCACTCCAGATCTCCATACTAAATATATAACCTCCACTACTAACAACTCACTGACTATTCCACACTACCTGAGCAGTATGATCCCTCCAGATCTCCATACTAACTATAACCTCCGCTCCACTGCTACAACTCACTAATTATTCCAAACTCCAAGAAAGAAGTGAATTAATCAGCCTCCTGATACAGAGCTCCGAAAGTCTGGAATAACCTACCTGAAAAACTATCAGTTCTAACTGCACTCTTGCATTTAACTATCTAAAAGCTTATGTGTTATGTTTTTTCGACTTCAGACTACTTCAGTGAGTTGTTAGCAGTAGAGCGGAGGTTATAGTTAGTATAGAGATCTGGAGTGATCATACTGCTCAGGTAGTGTGGAATAGTCAGTGAGTTGTTAGTAGTGGAGGTTATAGTTAATATGGAGAGCTGGAGTGATCATACTGCTCAGGTAGTGTGGAATAGTCAGTGAGTTGTTAGTAGTGGAGGTTATAGTTAGTATGGAGATCTGGAGTGTTCATACTGCTCAGGTAGTGTGGAATAGTCAGTGAGTTGTTAGTAGTGGAGGTTATAGTTAGTATGGAGATCTGGAGTGATCATACTGCTCAGGTAGTGTGGAATAGTCAGTGAGTTGGTAGTAGTGGAGGTTATAGTTAGTATGAAGATCTGTAGTGATCATACTGCCCAGGTAGTGTGGAATAGTCAGTGAGTTGTTAGCAGTGAAGTGGAGGTTATAGTTAGTATGGAGATCTGAAGTGATCATACTGCTCAGGTAGTGTGAAATAGTTAGTGAGTTGTTAGTAGTGGAGGTTATAGTTAGTATGGAGATCTGGCGTGATCATACTGCTCAGGTAGTGTGGAATAGTCAGTGAGTTGTTAGTAGGGGAGGTTATAGTTAGTATGGAGATCTGGAGTGATCACACTGCCCAGGTAGTGTGGAATAGTCAGTGAGTTATTAGCAGTGAAGTGGAGGTTATAGTTAGTATGGAGATCTGGAGTGATCACACTGCTCAGGCAGTGTGGAATAGTCAGTGAGTTGTTAGTAGTGGAGGTTATAGTTAGTATGGAGATCTGGAGTGATCATACTGCTCAGGTAGTGTGGAATAGTCAGTGAGTTGTTAGCAGTGGAGGTTATAGTTAGTATGGAGATCTGGAGTGATCATACTGCTCAGGTAGTGTAGAATAGTCAGTGAGTTGTTAGTAGTGGAGGTTATAGTTAGTATGGAGATCTGGAGTGATCATACTTCTCAGGTAGTGTGGAATAGTCAGTGAGTTGTTAGTAGTGGAGGTTATAGATAGTATGGAGATCTGGAGTGATCATACTGCTCAGGTAGTGTGGAATAGTCAGTGAGTTGTTAGTAGTGGAGGTTATAGTTAGTATGGAGATCTGGAGTGATCATACTTCTCAGGTAGTGTGGAATAGTCAGTGAGTTGTTAGTAGTGGAGCGGTGGTTATAGTTAGTATGGAGATCTGGAGTGAACATACTGCTCAGGTAGAGTGGAATGGTCAGTGAGTTGTTAGTAGCGGAGGTTATAGTTAGTATGGAGATCTGGAGTGATCACACTGCTCAGGTAGTGTGGAATAGTCAGTGAGTTGTTAGTAGTGGAGGTTATAGTTAGTATGGAGATCTGGAGTGATCATACTGCTCAGGTAGTGTGGAATAGTCAGTGAGTTGTTAGTAGTGGAGGTTATAGTTAGTATGGAGATCTGGAGTGATCATACTGCCCAGGTAGTGTGGAATAGTCAGTGAGTTATTAGTAGTGGAGGTTATAGTTAGTATGGAGATCTGGAGTGATCATACTGCTCAAGTAGTGTGGAATAGTCAGTGAGTTGTTAGCAGTGGAGGTTATAGTTAGTATGGAGATCTGCAGTGATCATACTGCTCAGGTAGTGTGGATGTCACGGTTTGTTATGACTCTCAGACACAAGTTTTAGGTAAAAATCAATTTTATTGAAATAATAAAATGATAACGTAGGATGGCAATCACATACATACAGATACATACAGAATATAATAAGTCAGAATGCAGACTCTACCGGTCCTGTCAGTATACCGGACAGGACAGTCTGAAGAAGCAGAATGTTAGGCTCTACCGGCCTTGCCAATACCGAGTAAGGCAACCTGCAGATGGAATAGCATAACGGTTCTACCGGCCTTACCAAATTACCAGGCAAGGCAGCCTCAACAGATTCACAATGTAGGCTCTACCGGCCCTGCCAATACCGGGTAAGGCAACCTCAGATGGAATATGACAATAAGGTTCTACCGGCCTTACCAATACCGGGCAGGGCAGCGCAGAGATAATAGCAGCAGTCAGATGGTAATGGCAAATTGACAGGATCGTAAGCAACCCAGTGTACATACACTGAGACCAACGGGGATTGTAAAGTCGCTAGACTTTGTAGCAAACCAGAGTCCACACGCTGGGACCAACACAGGATTGTCTAGCCGCTAGGCTTTGGAGCAAACTAGTGACCGCACACTGGTGTAACAAACGAGTTAGTATAGCTGCAAGGCTTCGGAGCAAACCAGCGTCCGCACGCTGTGACCAACACAGAACTGTATAGCCAATAGGCTTTGAAGCAAAACAGTGACCGCACAGTGGTGTAACAAACAAGTAGTATAGCCGATAGGCTTTGGAGCAAACCAGTGACCGCACACTGGTGTAACAAGTGTGTTTGTATAGCCGCAAGGCTTTGGAGCAAACCAGCGTCCGCACGCTGGGACCAACTCAGGATAGTATAGCCGATAGGCTTTGGAGCAAACCAGTGACCGCACACTGGTGTAATAAACAAGTAGTATAGCCACAAGGCTTTGGAGCAAACCAGCGTCCGCACGCTGGAACCAACACAGGACTGTATAGCCGATAGGCTTTTGGAGCAAACCAGTGACCGCACACTGGTGTAACAAGTGTGTTCGTATAGCCGCAAGGCTTTGGAGCAAACCAGCGTCCGCACGCTGGGACCAACTCAGGAGAGTATAGCCGATAGGCTTTGGAGCAAACCAGTGACCGCACACTGGTGTAACAAAAAAGTAGTATAGCCGCAAGGCTTTGGAGCCAACCAGCGTCCGCACGCTGGAACCAACACAGGACTGAATAGCCGATAGGCTTTGGAGCAAACCAGTGACCGCACACTGGTGTAACAAATAAGTAATATAGCCGCAAGGCTTTGGAGCAAACCAGTGACCGCACACTGGTGTAACAAGTGTGTTCGTATAACCGCAAGGCTTTGGAGCAAACCAGCGTCCACACTCTGGGACCAACTCAGGATAGTATAGCCGATAGGCTTTGAAGCAAACCAGTGACCGCACACTGGTGTAACAAACAATGTCGCCGACGCGACCGAGCAAGAGGTCACCAGGATACAGGAGACAGGCGATGCGATGACAGGAACCAGCAACGATCAGTCAGGTCAGGAAACAGCAGAGTTGAAGAACCGCAGGAACAGCAACACCAGAGACTAGGCCGGAACCAGGACTGGAACAACTCAGCAGGCAGGAAACACTGGAACAGTAGCAAACAGGTACTCAGGAACACATGAGATCAGGAACTCAGGAACACTGGAACAGAGGCCCAGCTATCACTAGCATAGTGATAGCAGGAAGGTCAGAAACAACACGAAAGGGCACCCAAAGGGTGCCCAATCCAGGTTTAAATAGGCAATGAAAGGCGGGCTATCTGCAGACAGCCAATAGCAGCCCCCTACTGGTGACAGACAAGGAACTGCAGCAATCACGGGCACCGTGATAGTGGAATAGTCAGTGAGTTGTTAGTAGGGGAGGTTATAGTTAGTATGGAGATCTGGAGTGATCATACTGCCCAGGTAGTGTGGAATAGTCAGTGAGTTGTTAGCAGTGAAGTGGAGGTTATAGTTAGTATGGAGATCTGGAGTGATCATACTGCTCAGGTAGTGTGGAATAGTCAGTGAGTTGTTAGCAATGGAATGGAGGTTATAGTTAGTATGGAGATTTGGAGTGATCATACTACTCAGGTAGTGTGGAATAGTCAGTGAGTTGTTAGTAGTGGAAGTTATAGTTAGTATGGAGATCTGGAGTGATCATACTGCTCAGGTAGTGTGGAATAGTTAGTGAGTTGTTAGTAGTGGAGGTTATAGTTAGTATGGAGATCTGAAGTGATCATACTGCTCAGGTAGTGTGGAATAGTCAGTGAGTTGTTAGTAGTGGAGGTTATAGTTAGTATGGAGATCTGGAGTGATCATATTGCTCAGGTAGTGTGGAATAGTCAGTGAGTTGTTAGTAGTGGAGGTTATAGTTAGTATGGAGATCTGAAGTGATCATACTGCTCAGGTAGTGTGGAATAGTCAGTGAGTTGTTAGTAATGGAGGTTATAGTTAGTATGGAGATCTGGAGTGATCATACTGTTCAGGTAGTGTGGAATAGTCAGTGAGTTGTTAGTAGTGCAGGTTATAGTTAGTATGGAGATCTGGAGTGATTATACTGCTCAGGTAGTGTGGAATAGTCAGTGAGTTGTTAGTAGTGGAGGTTATAGTTAGTATGGAGATCTGGAGTGATCATACTGCTTAGGTAGTGTGGAATAGTCAGTGAGTTGTTACCAGTGGAGGTTATAGTTAGTACGGAGATCTGGAGTAATCATAAAGCTCAGGTAGTGTGGAATAGTCAGTGAGTTGTTAGTAGTGGAGGTTAAAGTTAGTATGGAGATCTGAAGTGATCAAACTGCTCAGGTAAATCTCAATGTGTTCTGCCTGGTAAAAAACCTAAATAACATAGGCGTGCGCAGCCAACTGCATTAGGGTGTGCACCCAAAAGCACCAACACACACACACACACACACACACACACGTGTGTGCGCGTATGTAATATGTATATGTGTGTGTGTGTGTGTGTGTGTGTGTGTGTGTGTGTGTGTGTGTGTGTGTGTGTGTGTGTGTGTGTGTGTGTGTGTGTGTGTGTGTGTGTGTGTGTGTGTGTGTGTGTGTGTGTGTGTGTGTGTGTGTGTGTGTGTGCGCTAAATAAATGATTGCCACCCATCAGCTCCAACTTATCTCCCATCAACTCCATATTGCCCTCACATTGCCCCCATCAGCTCCAACTTGCCCTCACATTGCCCCTATCAGCTCCGACTTGCCCTAACATTGACCCCATCATCTCCAACTTGCCCTCAGCTCCAACCTGCCCTCATCAGCTCCAACTTGCCCTAACAATGCCCCCATCAGCTCCAACTTGCCCCCATCAACTCCATATTGCCCTCACATTGCCCCCATCAGCTCCAACTTGCCCTAACATTGCCCACATAATCTCCACATTGCCCTCAGCTCCATATTGCCCCCATCAGCTCCAGCTTATCCCCCATCAACTCCATTATATTGCCCTCACATTGCCCCCATCAGCTCCAACTTGCCCCCATCAGCTCCAACTTGCCCTAACATTGCCCCCATAATCTACACATTGCCCTCAGCTCCGACTTGCCCCATCAGCTCCAACTTGCCCTCACATTGCCCCCATCAGCTCAAACTTGCCCCCATCAGCTCCAACTTGCCCTAACATTGCCCCCATCAGCTCCAACTTGCCCTCAGCTCCATATTGCCCCCATCAGCTCCAACTTATCCCCCATCAACTCCATTATATTGCCCTCACATTGCCCCCATCAGCTCCAACTTGCCCCCATCAGCTCCAACTTGCCCTAACATTGCCCCCATCATCTCCAATTTGCCCTCAGCTCCAACTTGCCCCCATCAGCTCCAACTTGCCCTCACATTGCCCTCATCAGCTCCAACTTGCCCTCAGCTCCAACCTGCCCCCATCAGCTTCAACTTGCCCTCACATTGCCCCCATCATCTCCAACTTGCCCTAACATTGCCCCTATCAGCTCCAACTTGCCCTAACATTGCCCCCATCAGCTCCAACTTGCCCTAACATTGCCCCCATCAGCTCCAACTTGCCCTCAGCTCCATATTGCCTCCATCAGCTCCAACTTATCCCCCATCAAATCCATTATATTGCCCTCACATTGCCACCATCAGCTCCAACTTGCCCTAACATTGCCCCCATAATCTCCACATTGCCCTCAACTCCGACTTGCCCCCATCAGCTCCAACTTGCCCTCACATTGCCCCCATCAGCTCCAACTTGCCCTCAACTCCAACTTGCCCCCATCAACTCCATATTGCCCTCACATTGCCCCCATCAGCTCCAACTTGCCCTAACATTGCCCCCATAATCTCCAACTTGCCCCCATCAGCTCCAACTTGTCCCCATCAGCTCCAACTTGCCCTCACATTGCCCTCATCAGCTCCAACTTGCCCCCATCAGCTCCAACTTGCCCTAACATTGCCCACATCAGCTCCAACTTACCCTCAGCTCCATATTGCCCCCATCAGCTCCATTATATTGCCCTCACATTTCCCCCATCAGCTCCAACTTGCCCTAACATTGCCCCCATAATCTCCACATTGTCCTCAGCTCCAACTTGCCCCCATCAGCTCCAACTTGTCCTCACATTGACATCAGCTCCACATTGCCCCCATCATCTTCACATTACCCCCTTCCATAATGCCCCTTCATCTCCATCTCCACAATGCCCCTCGATCCCCTACCTTGAGTCCCTGGTGGTCTAGCCATAAGAGAGCTCTGTGCCTCCTTCGGCACAGAGCTGAGCCTCCCAGCGCTGTTCTCAGTAATGCAGAGCGCTGGGAGATGATGTCATCTCCCAGAGCTCTGTATTACTACAGAGTCTGGGTCTCTCTGCGGTGTGTCACATAGACGCCACAAGGGAGCGCTTGGTAGTATGAATAAGCGCTCCCTCATGGCAGATATATTAAAGAAAGAAAAAAAAAATTCCCACCTTCCCTGGCCGGTGCGCATGGGGCCGATTATGGTGTGCCTGGGCACACCTGGCACACCCCTGCACACGCCTTTGCTAAATAAAATACGTATTTACAAATTAAATAAATATATAAAGAGAAGCTGTTCTGGAGCAAACCAATGGCACCATAGGGATGGGGTGAATAAAAATGACCACTTATTTAAAGGAAAAAATTTTCTTACCGATATTTCCTTTTCTTGTGTGTCCTCCACGGCAACTGACATCAATGGGATTTTGTCTCTTCCTCCTCCAGCAGGTGTAGGACCAATTAAAAATGATTTAAAGACCTCTCAGCTCCTCCTTCGCCAGTCAACTTTTGTCAGAGCTGGGAAATCCATAACACATAGAGGTTAATTAAGGGCAGGGTGTGTCGTGGAGGGACACAGAAGAAAAGGAAATATCAGTAAGAAAACGTCTTCCTTTCTTCTGTGTCCCATCCCACGGCAATTGACATCAATGGGATTTACCAAAGCCCTGAAAAACTAAGGGAGGGTCTAAGTATGTAAATAATAGTCAGACATATAATATATCCCAAAGGTCAATTATACAATTAAAACATATCAAAAACTAAAATTATATTTAACAGAACATGTTGTATTTATCCCTGCTGCTCTCCGATAATTTATTATATGCATATAAATATAACTGGAAAGGTCTTACCAACCCGGAGTAGCGGCAGCTTTTAATACTCGTCTCCAAACTTTGCGCCTGAAGATGAATGTACGTCTCAGTGATAATGCTTTATACATGTTCTTACTGATGACCAGGTTGCAGCTTTGCATAGTTCTTGAGCAGTTGCTGAATGTGTTGCCGCCCATGATGTCGACATTGCTCTTGTAGAGTGGGCTTTTATAGTCTTTGGTGGGTCTATTCCTGCCTCCGAATACATTTCCTTAATGCACTCTGTTATCTAACGTTATCACGGTGCCTGTGCTATTTGGTGACATTCTGTCAGTTTCCACTCCTGACTACGCCTATTGGCTGTACTGACATTGTCCCGCCCAGTATTTTTCCTTAAATACTGGGTTCTAGCACTTCTCCAGTGCCATTTTGTGGTGTTCCCGTACCAGCGCTTGTCCCTGTACTCCGTGTGATCTCTGTGTACCGACCCGGCCTCCCAGACGACTCTGTATCTTGTTTCTGCCTGTGTACCGACCCGGACTGTCTGACTATTCTGCACCTCGTTCCTGCCTGTGTATCGACCCGGCCTGGCTGACAATCCTGTGCGGTGTACCGACTCGGATTGGCTGACGTTCCTGCTCTATGTATCGACTCGGATTGGCTGACGTTCCTGCTCTGTGTACTGACCTGGCTGGGTTCCAGTGGTTGTCTCGGTTACCGCTACGGCAGTCCGCAAGTTGCGCTGTCTCCGTTACCGCTACGGCAGTCCGCAAGTTGCGCTGTCTCCGTTACCGCTACGGCAGTCCGCAAGTTGCGCTGTCTCCGTTACCGCTACGGCAGTCCGCAAGTTGCGCTGTCTCCGTTACCGCTACGGCAGTCCGCAAGTTGCGCTGTCTCCATTACCGCTCCGGCAGTCCACAAGTTGCGCTGTCTCCGTTACCGCTCCGGCAGTCCACAAGTTGCGCTGTCTCCGTTAGTGCTCCGGCAGTCCACAAGTTGCGTTGTCTCCGTTACTGCTCCGGCAGTCCACAAGTTGCGTTGTCTCCGTTACTGCTCCGGCAGTCCACAAGTTGCACTGTCTCCGTTACTGCTATGGCAGTCCACAAGTTGCGCTGTCTCCGTTACTGCTCCGGCAGTCCACAAGTTGCGCTGTTTCCGTTACTGCTCCGGCAGTCCACAAGTTGCGCTGTTTCCGTTACTGCTCCGGCAGTCCACAAGTTGCGCTGTCTCCGTTACTGCTACGGCAGTCCACAAGTTGCGCTGTTTCCGTTACTGCTCCGGCAGTCCACAAGTTGCGCTGTCTCCGTTACTGCTATGGCAGTCCACAAGTTGCGCTGTCTCCGTTACTGCTACGGCAGTCCACAAGTTGCGCTGTCTCCATATTGCTACGGCAGTCCACAAGTTGCTCTGTCTCCGTTACTGCTACGGCAGTCCACAAGTTGCTCTGGTCTCTACGGCTGTTTGGGGCGTTACTCGATATTATGCTCTCTCTCCAAGATTGAGTTGCTTAAAGGGCCTCTCACTATTAGGGCCTGCCACTCCTCTCGGTCTAATAGTAACCCTTTCAGTGCTGCCTTCCTCGAGTATCACACAGCAACTGCCTGACCTGTGTCAGTATATTGTATTCTGCATTACGTGCATATACTGGACCTGTGTGGGTGTACCTCATTGTAACCTGTCCTGTGTCAGTGTTATATTGCGAATATCTTACTGGACCCGTGAGGGTTATTGTTATTACAACTGTTCAATAAACTGTGTTTTATCTATACCTACAGTGTCTGTGTGTCAAACAAACCGTTACAGTACGAAAGGGCCATGACCTCAGACAGTAAAGGTGAAGGTAATGCACAAAACATCCATTGGAGGATGGATTTACATGAGCAGCGTTTGGACCAGTTGGCACTGGCCATACAAACTATTCAAGAGCGCACGGCTCACCTTGATAAACCAGCTCAAGCACCGGTGGTCTCCCCCATTTCGACATCAGAAGCTCAATCCATGACGTAAGTGGCCTTGTGTAAAGGGTTAACCGCCACAGCTCCGTTACCGCTAAGACACAATGGCGAACCCACCCTGTGCAGAGGGTTTATTAACCAATTGGAGATACTTCTGGAACTAACCCCCCAAGCCTTTCCTAATGACCGCAGTAAGGTGGGCTTCATGATATAATTACTGACAGGCAGAGCCCTGGCATGGGCCAACCCCTTGTGGGAAACTGATAAACCCTGCACTAAGAACTTCAGGGAGTTTGTGCGTGCCTTTCGCAGAGTGTTTGAAGTTCCAGGTAGAGCCACCTCTGCTGCCAAACAATTAATGAAGCTACAACAAGGTTCTCGTACAGTGGGCGATTATGCTATCGAATTCCGTACACTGGCAGCAGGGGTAGGGTGGAACAACAGGGCACTGGTGGCAGCGTTTGCTCAGGGACTTGCTGACCTATTAAGGATGAGACGGCAGCCAGAGATGTGCCTAACGATCTGGACGAGTTTATTGATTTCGCTATACTAATTGATTCCTGCATCCATGAGAGGCTAATGGCTAAAGACCGCAAGCAGCGGGCCAGAAATTTTGCAGAAGCCGGTCAAAATTTCCCACCCATGCCTCCCTTGCCTCCTGAGTGTACCCCTGACAGTAGTGAACCAATGCAGCTAGGGTTCACCAAGTTGACTAAGGAGGAACGGGCGCATCGCCAAAGGCAGGGCCTATGTCTGTATTGTGGCAAATCCAGACACCTGTTGCGTACCTGTCCTGCACTGCCAGGAAACAAACGCACCTAGGTTACCTTGGGGGACAGACCCTAGGTGGTGTTCAGCAGTGCCTAGATCCAATTAAGCATAAACCCACGATCCAGGTGGCATTTTCATGGGCAGAATACTCGGTAGAGGTTCTGGCCCTGGTTGATTCCGGCACAGCCGGATACTTTATGGATAATTCATTTGCTGCACTACACCAGATTCCGTTGGTCGAGAGGGAATCCCCCTTAGCTATTGAGGCTATTGATGGCAACCCATTGGAACCAGCTCAGATCACTATGGAAACAATACCGCTGTCCATGAGTATTGGGGCTCTCCACACTGAGAAACGGCGGTTCCAGATTATCCATTCTCCCCACCATGCGGTCATTCTGGGGTTTCCATGGTTACATTTGCATAATCCCCAGATTGACTGGCAGACTTGTGAGATCATGTCTTGGTCTGAGTACTGTATGGGGCATTGCGTTGCTCATCCGATTAAGATCATGTGTACCTCTCCCTCTGTGCCAGCTGAATATCACCAATTCAGTGACGTTTTCAGTAAGGGAAAGGCTAGCGCTTTGCCTCAGCATAGGGCTTACGATTGCGCTATTAATTTGCCTCCTGGCTCCGTGCCTCCTAGGGGTCGCATGTACCCGTTGTCGTGTGAGGAGAATCGAGCCATGGAGGATGATGATGCCCTCAAGAGAGGTATTATCAGAAAGTCTACCTCGCCCACAGGGGCCTGTTTCTTTTTTGTAAAGAAGAAGAATGGCAAGTTAAGACCCTGCATCGATTACCGGGGATTGAATAAGCTGATGTCAAAAAATGCCTATCCCATACCACTTATTACTGAACTGTTCGACAGGTTGAACGGTTCCTCTATTTTCACTAAGCTGGACCTACGGGCCACGTATAACCTGATCAGAATAAGAGCTGGAGATGAGTGGAAAACGACATTTAATACCAGATCTGGACACTACAAATACCTAGTAATGCCTTTTGGGCTATGTAACGCACCTGCAGTGTTCCAAGAACTTATTAATGACATCCTCCGTGATATGCTACAGTCTTGCGTAGTAGTTTATCTGGACGATATACTCACACACTCGTCTAGTTTGTCTCAACACATCAAGGATGTGTCTGAAGTTTTGATCAGATTACGCAAGAATAAACTATTCTGTAAAATCGAAAAATGCGAGTTCCACAATTCCAGGGTGCCCTTCTTGGGCTTTGTGATTTCTAGCGATGGCATTGGTATGGATCAGGAAAAGCTCGCAGCAGTATTGCAATGGCCACAATCCAAATGGTTAAAGGCAAAACAGTGCTTTCTTGGGTTTGCTAATTATTATAGAACGTTTATTCGAGACGTCTCCACTATTGTGAAGCCACTGCCTGACCTTACGCATAAGGGTGCCAACCCTTCCCAATGGTCTGAGGCAGCTGATAGAGCTTTTGAGACACTCAAGTCCGCTTTCGCATCCGCTCCTGTGCTGTCCCAACCCAACCTGTCCAGTACCAGTACTGTCACAGCGTCCGATCTCTGGGAGTACACTGAGACCATGTGGGTTCTTCTCTAAAAAGCCGTCTAGTGCCCAGAGTCACTATGTAGATTGGGGACAGAGAACTCCTGGCTATTCTTCTTGCTCTTAAAGAATGGCTATCCTCCAGAAACCTCAATTTGCAAGTTCCATGTAATAAGTCGGCTCACCGGTCCACTGGTCCCTTTAAGGTGATCCGCAAAATTAACCCTGTGTCATATGCTCTGGACCTCCCAGCATCCATGCGGATTCACAATGTGTTCCACGTGTCCCTTCTGAAACCCCTGATATGCAACCGTTAAACTACCACTCCTGTGGTCCCCGGTCCTGTGCAAGTTCAGGGTCAGGAGGCGTACGAAGTCCAAAGTATCATTGATTCACGTAGATTTGGAGGAAAATTGCAATATTTGGTCCATTGGAAGGGCTATGGCCCTGAGGAGCATTCCTGGGTTGATCAGAGTGACCTTCATGCGCCTCGATTGCTGCGCAGTTTTCATTCCAAATGTCAACAGAAACCAGGTGTAATGGTTTTCAGACACTCAGACAGAGGGTTAGAATAAAATACTATTTTATTAGAGCAAAAATAATTACAAGCATGCCCCCTAGAGGCAGTACTGTGAATAGCAGAATATAGGCTACATATGTATCACGGTGCCCGTGATTCGTGCTGCTCTCTGCCTATCACTTGCTGAGTATACGTGATTGGCTGTCTGTCTTTAGCCCTCCTCATACAGCCTTTTTAAACCCAGGGTGAGCACTTCCAGGTTGCACTTTCGTGGTGTTTCTGACTCCACTCTGACTGACCTGCTTGTCAGATCTCTGGGCCTGTTTCCAGTGATCCTGTATGCTACGTTCCGGTGCTCCAGTGTGTTTCTGTACATTAACGTTCCGGTGTTCCTGTACGTTTATGTTCCGGTGTTTCCAGAGTTCCAGCGTTCCTGTATTCCGGGTTTCCTGTGCTCCAGCACCGTGCGGGTTAACTTGTACGAGTGTCTGAGTCTCGTGCTCCAGCTGTCGCTTTAGCGACATTGTTCTCCTCGCTATTTGCATCACATTGTTGTTTCCAGTGTGCGGACGCTGATTTACTCCACTAACCTGGTTGCATTACACATTGAAGGTTCCGGCGTACGGACGCTGGTTTACTCCACTAAACCTGGTTACTATATACATTGTTGGTCCCAGCGTGCGGACGCTGGTTTACTCCACTAGACTGGTTGCGAGATACATTGTTGGTTCCAGCGTGCGGACGCTGGTTTGCTCCACTACCTGGTGGCAATACACATTAATGGTTCCAGCGTGCGTACGCTGGTTTACTCCACTAAACCTGGTTGCTATATACATTGTTGGTCCCAGCGTGCGGATGCTGGTTTACTCCACTAGACTGGTTGCGAGATACATTGTTGGTTCCAGCGTGCGGACACTGGTTTGCTCCACTACCTGGTGGCAATACACATTGATGGTTCCAGCGTGCGGACGCTGGTTTACTCCACTAAACCTGGTTGCTATATAAATTGTTGGTCCCAGCGTGCAGACGCTGGTTTACTCCACTAGACTGGTTGCGAGATACATTGGTTCCAGCGTGCGGACGCTGGTTTGCTCCACTACCTGGTTGCAATACACATTGATGGTTCAAGCGTGCGGACGCTGGTTTACTACACTAAACCTGGTTGCAATATACATTGTTGGTCCCAGCGTGCGGACGCTGGTTTGCTCCATTAAACCTGGTTGCGATATACATCATTGGTCCCAGCGTGCGGACGCTGGTTTACTCCATTAAACCTGGTTGCGATATACATTGTTGGTTCCAGCGTGCGGACGCTGGTTTACTCCACTAGACTGGTTGCGATTTACACTGTTGGTTCCAGCGTACGGTCGCTGGTTTGCTCCATTAAACCTGGTGGCGCTATTTACCATTAGTCCCAACGTGCGGACGTTGGTTTGCTCCTGTACATCCAGTACTGTGGTCAGTCTCTGTATACTTCGTTGCAGTTGTCTGATTATCCTTGACAATAGACTTCTGCTGATTAGACCTCTATACTTATGCTCTCTGCTGTCTTAGTCACCTGACAGCTGGTCTACTTGCTCAGGCTGCCCTGCCCGGTATTGGTGAGGCCGGCAGAACCTTGACGACACCATCCTGTAGGTTGCCTCACCCGGTATTGGCAGGGCCGGTAGAGCCTACTACAGTACTCCTTTGGGCTGCCCTGCCCGGTATTGGTAAGGCCGGTAGAACCTTGTATATCACCATCTTTAAGGTTGCCTTACCCGGTATTGGCAGGGCCGGTAGAGCCTACATTTTGCATGCCATTGGGCTGCCTTGCCCGGTATTGGTAAGGCCGGTAGAACCGGTATACGTCATCTCACGGTTGCCTTACCCGGTATAGGCAAGGCCGGTAGAGCCTGTCATTTAACTGTCACTTGGGTTGCCTTGCCCGGTATTTAGGCAAGGCCGGTAGAACCTATTGTATGTTCTATTACTGTTGGTAGAACCTATTGTATATTCTACTACTGTTGTTTGTAATGTATGTTTACCCTACGGGGACTGCCTTTAACTTTTAATAAAGTTAAGTAATTTTACCAAACCTTAAGTCTGAGAGTCTTCAAAAACCGTGACAATATGCCAGGATACAGAACAGGTAATATATATATCTAGATACAAGTACAGAGCAGGCAAAACAGCGACTGGAGACAAATGATTAATTACAAGGGTAATCAGTCTCAAATGTGGTGTTAGGCACGCCCTTGATGAACAAAACAGCAGTAGGTGCTAGATGATACAACACCTTGAGTCCATTAAATGTGTAACGCTGTTGATAAGAGCTGCGACTGAGACTGAAGCTGCAGGGTAGTTGTTTGGTAGCCCCCACGGGCGTATAATGTAGACCAACAGTATTGGGATCGCTTGAGCCAATAGCCCCCACGGGCGTAACGGAACCAACAGTATTGTCAGTGTTATATTGCTAATATCTTACTGGACCCGTGAGGGTTATTGTTATCACAACTGTTCAATAAAACTGTGTTTTATCCATATCTACTGTGTCTGTGTGTCAAACAAACCATTACAAACGTGCAATTATGGTTTTGATGCAGAAGATCCTTTGTATTTCCCTTGGAAAAGGACAAATAAGGATTCTGATTTTCTGAACAAGGCCGTTCTTTTCAAATATTCTAAAATACATCTTAACAGATAAAGTTTGTGCAGACGATCTTCTTCCTTATGCTTTGGATTGGAAAAGAACGAAGGGAGAACTATCTCCTGGTTAAGATGAAAGGAAGAAATTACTTTAGATCTAAAGTGTTCTCTTGTTCTGAGGACTATGTTATCCTGGTCGATGATTATATAAGGTTCTTTAGACAAAAGGGACTGCAGTTCGCTTACCCTTCAAGCTGAATTAATAGCTACTAAGAACGCTGTTTTTAATGTTAAGAACTTGGTTGAAATTTTCTGTATTGGTTCAAACTACCCTGAAGAAGTTAATTGGTTAAGTACCAGATTGAGATCCCAGGGTGGAATAATATTCTTGATCCTTATCAACTGCTCTCAGGTATCTCTTAACCAAATCATCATCAGCAAAGTGTTTCGCCAGGCATGCTGAGATAGCTGAAACTTGAACTCTTCAAGATGAGGGTCTCAGAGCTTGTTCATGTCTGTACTGAAGGAAGCTCAACAGCTGCGCAGATGATGAAGAAAATTTGTCAGTTTCATTCTCTGCACAACATTTAGAACATTTTTTCCATATTCTGTTACAGACCAAGGAAGTTGATGGTTTTCTTGCAGATATGATGGTATGGATGACGGGGTTCGATAAACCTCTAATCCTCAAGGAATACCTTTCAGCCTCCAGGCTGTTAGTTTGAGAAAGCCTGGATCCTGATGTCAAACTGGCCGGTGGCAGGGCCGGATTTATAATAAGGCAGAGTAGGCATCTGCCTACAGGCGCACCCCACAGAGGGGCGCCTGTCATTGGGATAGTTTTGGGGTTTTTTTTACACTTTTTTTTTTTGGACTGTTTTTTTTTTACATTATTTTTTGTGCTTAACTTTTTTTTTATTATTTCATTTTACAATTAACCAGCCTTTTCCTTGGGGGGGGATCGGGATGCTGCACCAGCCGACTCTGTGACACGGAACTCGAAAAGACAGGATTAGTTGTGCCGCCCAGCAGCCCCACAGCCGCCGGATACTGCTGTCTTCCTGCACTGATGACATCCGGAGCGCAACCACTCCAAACGCGGAGACGCCGCGTGGAGCGTGCAGGTATTTTCTTCCTCTGTTCTGAGGCCAGTTTAAAACTGGCGCCCAGACAGAGGAAGAAAACCCCTTCACGCTCCATGCGGCGTCTCCGCGTTTGGAGTGGTTGCGCTCCGGATGTCATCAGTGCAGGAAAGTGAAAAAGAGGTACGGGGGAGAGATAGAGGCACAAGGGGGAGAGAAAGAGAGAAGTACATGGGGGAGAGAGGCACAAGGGGAGAGAAAGAGAGAAGTACATGGGGGAGAGATAGAGGCACAAGGGGGAGAGAAAGAGAGAAGTACATGGGGGAGAGAGGCACAAGGGGGAGAGAAAGAGAGAAGTACATGGGGGAGAGAGGCACAAGGGGGAGAGAAAGAGAGAAGTACATGGGGGAGAGAGGCACAAGGGGGAGCGAAAGAGAGAAGTACATGGGGGAGAGAGGCACAAGGGGGAGAGAAAGAGAGAAGTATATGGGGGTGAAAGAGGCACAAGGGGGAGAGAGAGAAGTATATGGGGGTGAAAGAGGCACAAGGGGGAGAGAGAGAGAGAGAAGTACATGGGGGTGAAAGAGGCACAAGGGGGAGAGAGAAGTACATGGGGTGAAAGAGGCACAAGGGGGAGAGAGAAGTACATGGGGTGAAAGAGGCACAAGGGGGAGAGAGAAGTACATGGGGGAGAAAGAGGTACATGGGGGAGAGAGGCACAAGGGGGGTAGAGAAGTACAAGGGGGGAGAAGTAGAGGCACAAGGGGGAGAGAGAGAAGTACAAGGGGGGAGAAAGAGGTGCATAGACCCCATAGTAAAATAATAACAATGACACATGTTAATGTGTTAAGTTTTTTATTCTGCTGTTTGTTTTTAACACTGTTCATTAAATCAGTTTAAATAATGAAAAATTAGCATTTTTTTAATCCAATTAATCGATTAATCGAAAAAATAATCGGCCAACTAATCGATTATCAAAATAATCGTTAGTTGCAGCCCTACATTAGTCATTGTCCTCACTTCACTTGCTGGAAGTTCAGAACTGCCCCGCTTCCTACCACGCTCAGTGCAGCCTGCAGGGAGCGAGCCCACGACGAACACCAACTTCAACACAGCCGCTTCACACACAGACGGAGGAGCTACTCAGCTGCCTCCTCTGGCTCTGCCTGTATCCCCCATGGTATTATATCCCCAATGGTATAGTTGGTTTACTCTGGGAATAACTCCAATTTGATTTTATAAATATGGGCCTTTATTCTTGGTGTTAACGCTTTGAGTGCCAGAAAGGTATCCAATGTATTACTTTGAAATGTATACTTCTCTGGCTCTCAAAGGGTTAAACTTAATCTCAGTGTTTCAAGTTGTGGTCAAAGTAGGTGTATACAGAAAGGGTGGAATAATGCCTTTCTATGGTCTTTTTTGTGACTGAATAAAAATATTTCAGTCAAAACTTTTTGAATTTTTTTTTTTTTTTGGCGGGGGGGGGGGGGGGCGCTTCAGCTTTCTGTGCCTACAGGCTCCTGAGATGTAAATCCGGCCCTGGCCGGTGGTATAACAGATCTGGTCTGATGGGTAACGGCCATGGACTGTCTATGGACCTACTGACTAGTTCCGAGTACCACACCCTCCTTGGCCAATCTGGTGCTATGATGACATTGGCTCTCTCTTATCTGATCTTGTTTAGTACCCTCGAGATCATGGCTATCGGAGGGAACACATATGATAGATAGTTTCCCCAATACTGTGTCATTGCATCCACTGCTAGTGCTTGGAGTTGCCTCATTCTTGAGAAAAAATGTTGGCACTTCGTATTCTCTGTTGATACCATCAGTTCTATCATTGGATGCCCCCATCTCTATACAATTTGGCTGAATATTTCCTTGTTCAAGGCCAATTATCCTGGATTCAGGCTGATACGACTCAGATAATCTGCTTGATAGATTTGGTCTCCTGGTATGTGTACTGCCGTTAATGTTGCTAGATTCTTTTCTGCCCACAACATAATTCTTCTTGTCTCTGAGTTCAGTGCTGAGTTCAGCCATCATGCTGTCCGACATTACTTGCACCGGCTTGCCCTTGATTAGGCTCCTGAACTTCTCTAGGCAAAGAAAGATCACTCTCAATTCCAATATATTGTTGTGAAACTTCTGTTCAGTTTTGGACCAGACCCCTTGTACAGATCTGTTCTTTATCCATCCTCCCCAACCTTTCAGACTCTCATTTGTGGTGACTTTTTGTCAGTCCAGTTTTTTTATTGAGGAACCTTTTGTGAGATTATTTTGTACCATCCACCAATTGAGTTATTTTCTTATTTTGGGATGGATCTGTATCCTTTGGCTTGAGTCGACTGGATTTTTGTTCAAAGGAGATAAGAACATCTCTGAAGGGGTCTCCTGTGGAGTTTTGTCTATGGGGTCACTTGGACAGCAGATGCCATGTAGCCTAGAATGGTCATATATTCTTGGGCTGTGCAACTCGTTGATCTCTTGAATTGTCTTATTTTGCTTGAGATCATCATTACCCTGTTGTGAGATAATGATATTACTCCTCTGGCAGTATCCAGATTTAATCTCAGAAACTGTACACTGCGAGTTGGGATTAATTGGCTCTTCTGACTGTTGATCAACCATCCTAGCTCTTGTAGATGATTGATTGTAATAGTCTTCTGTTGCTCTGCCTGAGATCTTGACTTCGCTATCAATAATAGGTCGTTTAGATATGGCACAATCTTTATACCTTTTTTCCTCAAAGGTTCTAAGACCACAGCTAGGACCTTGGAAAAAACTCTGGGTGCTGATGTTAGTCCAAACGGCAGCACTTTGAACTGCCAATGCTGACCCTTGTAGCAAAAACGGAGATACTTCCTGAATTTCTCTACTATTACTATGTGATAATACTCATCTTGTAGGTCTATAGTTACTAGATAATCTTGTGGTTTGATAGCCTGGATCAGGGATGCAACTGTTTCCATCTTGAAGGTTCGCTGTATTATCAGAGTATTTAATTCTTTTAGATTGAGAATTGGGCAATAATCTCCAGTGGTCTTTGGTACTATGAAGATTACCTTGTACCAGCCTGCTTTTCTTTCCCTCAATGGTACAGGTTCTATGACATTCTTCAAGGCTAATTCCTGAATGGAGTGATCCAATTGTGTCTCTTTTTTTTTGTACTTTCTGGAATTTTTGAATTTCTGAATAGGTTCTTGTGGGGTCTGATCTGAAATTCCAGCAGGCATCCTGCTTCTAAAATTCAAAGACTACAACCGTCCAGGTTGGTCTATGTTTTCCAGTTTCACAGGTATGCTC
Source organism: Rhinophrynus dorsalis (assembly GCA_037306005.1). NCBI lineage: Eukaryota > Metazoa > Chordata > Amphibia > Anura > Rhinophrynidae > Rhinophrynus > Rhinophrynus dorsalis. Next base: position 8,126,509 of record CM074719.1, read on the forward strand.
CCAGATGACCCCTCCACTGGGACTGGAAGCAGGTTCCGCTGTTCTTCAAGGGGATTCTTTTTTAAATTGGTTTTTCGAAACCCCTCCTTCCTGAATGTACCTCTAGACACTTGGGATGAAGTCTGCCTTCTTGTATCGTAATTTTTGGATGACTGAAACCTTCTTTCGTATCGAAATGAGATTCTTTTATTCCTGAAGGATACATGAACTGGAGAAGATCTGCGCTTCCTATCTTGGGGTAGGAAGGAGCACTTTCCTCCTGTCATCTTCTTCGTCTAACTGTTCACCAAATAATAAAGATCCTTTAAAGGGAAATGATACCAGTTTACTTTTGGAAGAGGCGTCAGCAAACCATGTTCTAAGCCAAAGCTCTTGCTGACGTTCTGATGGAATCCAGTGAGGCATAACAGGAGAATGCTATGGCCTCCTTGATAGTGGCAACTTCTTTTAGCAATTTTGACACTGATGACTCAATGTGGTCCTCCAGTTCAGATAACCAGATTCTGGCAGTTGTCGCTATACACGCTAATGTTGTAGCTATTTTCATGTTCTGTCCAATCAGGGAAAATTGTTTCTTGAGTGAACACTCTATTCTCCTGTCCATAGCATCCCTTAGGGATGATCCGTCTTCCATCGGGATGGTTGTTCTTCTTGAGATCTGTGCTATAGAAGCATCTATTTTAGGAGGAGAAATCCAAGCTGATATATCTTCTTCTTTAAAAGGCTACATTTTTTGTAATCTTCTTGATGTAGATAACCTTTTATCCCCTTTCAGCCATTCTGACTTAACCAATTCAGCAAATGAATGATGTACCGGGAAGGTAGGAAGTTCTTTCCTCGTGCCCATAAACGCAGTGTCCAGAATACCCTTCTGTTTGGGTTCATCCACTACCCCAAGGGATTTTCTCATAATTTTCAGGAAATTATCTATTTTGTCCAGATTAAAAGCTCATTCCTCATAGTCTTGGATTGCCCCTCCTTCTGAAGAAGAATATTGAGATATGGCTTCCATAATGCTTTCCTCTTCTAAATCCTCCATTCTGGATGACGTACCTTCTCCACGATCATCAATTCTTTGCCTTTTCCTTGGACGATACTGCATTGCTTGAAAGGTTTCTTGCACTGATACTCTCATCCAAGATAAGAAATCCTTGAACTGACTAGGAACTTCTGTATTTGTATTTTCTTGATACAATCATCACAAAATGTGGCATCTACTGGAATTTTAGCTTCACAACCTGTAGAGCCCTTAGTCTTCTGACTAGATTCTTTTTCTTTAACTTCCACTGCAGTTTTCTCCTTTGAAGGTTTAGGAGTAGTAGCCATAGTGATAGATCATTTTTTAAAATATAACTTTTCAGAATAATAAGTTAAACCATAATAACAAATATATGGCAAAAGGAACATTTGTATATCACAGGGCTTACCTTGCCCCCAGAAAGGAACAGACATTTATAGTAGCTTCTATTGGCATGCGTTTCAACGTGGAACGCAGAGGCCTAACCGGAAACTCAATTGGCCATCATAATAAAAGAAGAGGACTTACCATGTCCTCCGATGATGCCCGTTTCTTTGTCTAGGTCAGGAGTTCTGCTTCTTTCAGTGTCCCCATGGAACCCTTTTATCAGGCTTCATTCTGTCTCTTTCAGCCCTGCTCCGACGCTGTGCACAGTGAGAGGAAGGCGGAACGCATCATTCGGAAGCTTAACGTGACTTCTGGTTTGTACTGCAGGCTGATAGCGGGAAGCTGCTAGTACTAGACTGGCTACAGAAGCGAAAACCTGGTCTTCGGAGTTTTCTCCCGGAGTGGACAGCAATTTAATGCGGACAAAGGATGAGGGTAAAATAAGAAAAACATGCGTAATCTGTGATAATTTAATAGTAACTCAAACGGAGTCACTTAACCCCTACCCAGCTGAGTGTAGGACCAAAAAAGACTGGCGAAGGAGGAGCAGAGAGGTCTTTAAATAATTTTCGATTGGTCCTACACCAGAAGGAGGAGGAGCAGACAAAATCTCATTGATGTCAATTGCCGTGGGATGAGACACAGAAGAAAAAGTTTTTAATTCCTGGAATGCTAAGGATGTCTCCAGTGCACTGCAAAGCATGCTGGGATTTAAAGTCTCGGATTCTCTGGACCTACTATATTTCTAGAAATAAAACAAATATCCATTTCAATTACATCTACATAAGGGGAGAGCACAAAAATAATGTAAAAGCACTATCTTTACTATTAATAAAGGTGCAAGATAGTAAATACTTACAAGCTCTCGGAGGAGACCTTTGCCAGTCCGACCTTGCTGAACAGCCATAAACCATGTCCCACTACTTCAGATCTCTTGGCACAGTCTCAGATGCTGTACTACAATTGCCTCCTTTCTTGTTGGTGCTTTATCCCATCACTTTATCCTACCCACTTGTAAAGTTGCAATAAGGCAATCTGATGCGGGTCCAAGTCCCAGGTGGGTAAGAATCTGCTTTCAGGCCCCATCATCTCAGAGTACAACTTTGTTTGAGTGAGAGTTTCCCATAGGGAATGTGGCAAGGAGTTACTGACACTCAACAGAGGGGGAGCTACAGCACAACGCATATTGCAGACTACTCTCTGCTTTATCACAGGTTACCATATGTCCATAAGTCCTCCTATATATAAACTTTCAGTTCTTCTGATTAAAGCTAATTATCTCTCTCTGATACTGGGAATAAATCCAATATTCCCCTATGTTGTAGATGGTTTGCCACAGAATGTCACTATTTCAATGATATACCAGTCTCTCTATGAATTCATTGGTGAGAATGTATGAAGCCAAAGGAGGAGAAATTCTGGGGCAAACGAAATGCCCAACAGGGGAAAAATAAACATTCCCGAATGTCTATTGAATATTGAAATCTCCAGCTGACTGCTAGAGATGACCCCCCCCCCCAACCTCACCCCCCAAAAAAATACTTAGAATTTTGCCTAATAATTAATCTGAGTCCAGCTATTTAGTATTATAATAATGTATAGATTAACACTCACCTGTCCTGGACCTTCTGGGAATTAATGTTTTCTTAGATATGTAGTGATCTCTTCCATACGGCTCTTCTCCTCTTTCCATCACCAATATAACTGCAGGCTTCCCACTGATATAACCTGTGTATGGAGATTTAAATATGATGACTTTAACAGACTGATTATGAAAATACTGGTTGAAGAGACCGTTACATGGGCCACAGTGCCACTGCCAGCCGGTTGTGGGGCAGTCATGTGCAGTAGAGACTGCTCACGCTGCGGATGATACAGTGCCAGCCGGTCTCGGTGCAGTCATGCTCAGTAGATATTGCCAGCGTCGCGGCTGATACAGAGCTGGACGCTCCTTCGGAACTCCCCACTGTCTATCAGCCTCGTCACGGGCAGTCTCTACTGCGCATGACTGATTCGTTGCAAACTTTCTAGAGAATTATTATATAGGATAACTGATTTACCTATCATGGTAGATTCCAAATAAATATATGAAATTATTTTTTTTTCTTTACAGTTTAATGGGATACTAACCCATAAAAACAACTTGGGTGATTCTGAAAGAGATTTCAGGGGACAGTTACACCTCATTTAAACTTTAGTTTTGGGTATTATTTATGATTTAACACACTGCACAATATATTGTTAATTACAGATTTGTAGTTCAAATAATATTGAACCTGAAAGGATCCCACCCCTTCCCCTGCGTCACTGATCCTCTCTGTCTGGTCCGGATGGAGAGGGGAGAGGGACACTCTTCAGTAAGCAAAAGGAAAATCCTGCCCGTTTTCCTTATACTTACTGAATGAAGATTGTCCCTCGCTGTATCCGTCCGGTCCCACGACTGGATTCCAAATCTAACTGGAGGCGGCCAGAAGGGGGGGGATCCTTTCAGCTTGAATTGCTTTGGAACTAGAAATCTTTAAGTAACTATTTATAGAGCAATATGTTAAAAAAAGTATACATAATACTCCGAGTTTAAAGTTTAAACAAGGTATTACTATCCCCTTCATAATCACAGTTTTTTGTATTAGCCATTTTAATTTTGAAAATGAGTTTGGGAGTCATTCAGATTTAAACATAAAGCTAAATAAGAAATGGCGTGCAGTCACTACGCTGTTATTTTATGCAGAATTTTCCCCTCCCTCCCCTTTCCCCAACGTCAGCATTTCAGGCTGAGATCCAACAACGGATCACAATGAGGGACAATCTTCAGTTAGTATTGGGAAAACCTGTCCTACGACAAGGAGGGCAAGTTTTTCCTTATACTGACTGAGGGGAGATTGTCCCTCATTGTGATTTGTCCGGTCAAGCGGCCGGACTTCACATCTGAGGGGATGCGGCATTTGAAAGAGGAGAGGGGCGGGAGGGGTAAAGTTCTACATAAAATAACATCGTAATCGTACAGTTTTGGACAATAAGAGCAGCAGCCGGCAGTATTATTGCTTATGATGAACAAACTGAGCTGCTTTGGTAACTTTCTATTACTAACCCTTTAAATGCTAATCATGTTTCCCCTTGTGAAAAGGATCCCTGTATTTAGGGTGATATTACCTAGAGATGTAAGGGTTTGGTAATTCTCCATCATGACATCCCTGTAAAGTCCTTTCTCTTCTTCTCTTAAACAGTCCCACTCCTCCATGGAGAAGTAAATTGCAACGTCATCAAAATCAAATTGTCCCTGAAAATGAAAATTCTTCAGTCACTGGATGTTTATGTACAAAAAACATCATTCTAAGAGCGGAATTAGGAAAATGAGATTCATGAAAATATTTGTACATTTATTGAATGATTTTTCCAACTGAAATATTTATCTGCTCCCTGTGGTACGGATGGATTACACCACTTTGCTTTTATACAAAAGGCCCATGGGAGAAACACACAAACACACATATGTACATGAACACACACACAGAATTATATACACAGAAACATACCAAGGGACTGAGATCAGAGAGACAGAAAAGAGGTGAATTCACATAAACATAAACATAGAGACGTGGACCAGGCACATAGTATAGTGTATATATAATATGGATTTATCACACACATACAGTATAGTCTGTATATTATATGGATTTATTATACAGATACACAGAGATCAGACACACACAGTATAGTGTATATATAATATAGATTTATTATACAGATACACAGAGTTCACACACACAGTATAGTGTATATATAATATAGATTTATTATACAGATACACAGAGATCACACACACACAGTACAGTGTATATATAATATAGAATGAAAATACAGACACACAGAGGAGGTGAATGCCCAGGACTCAGACACATGATGATACCAGGGAACTTTCAAAATGACCCTGAGATCTTTGAACTATTAACCCATAAAGTTCCTTAGAATGTAGTTTTCAGGTAATATAGCCATAGCTCCCAAGTGTCCCTCTTTAAGAGGGACAGTCCCTCTTTTAGACCTAAATCCCTCTGTCCCTCTTTCCCACTCTGATGTCCCTCTTTTTAGGAGATCAGACTGTGTGGTGTGTATATAAGTGTATCATATTGCTCTACAGCAATAAAACTCACATTATTGTTTGTTTAAATGTCAATATATGTGTTTATACATTAGTCTGGGTAAATAAAATACTTTGGTCTTGTTATAAGTCATTTATTAGGTTACACAAGGAGGTGTCAATAGGCAATGAAATAGCCTAAAAATCGCCGGTAATGCCCCACCCACCAGCCACGCCCCCAGCAACACCCCCTAAAACACAAGTGTTCCTCTTTGGCAATTTGAAATGTTCGGAGGTATGATATAGCCCTGTTTGCTATAACTGGGAGGTGTTCTTGTCCATCCTCAATGAACATGATGTAAGTGAGTTGTCACTGCCTGAACATACAGAAGAGAAGCAGGATGAATCCTCTGTCTTTCTGGTACAAACAGTACAATTTAGGGACTAAATAAGCAGCTCTTTCCTGTGGATGAGATAGTAGTTACCACTGAGCTCTCTCACCCTGAGATTTGGGTCAGACCCTGAGAGTTCCCATGTATGCACATGATATTTATTATCAGTCTCTACATGAACCTTTGTGCAGATCCTCAAACAAATAACCACTGAGAAGAGAAAAATGACCACTAACCATTGTACAGCTGGACACCAGGAAGCGACGTGTCACTGAAATAGCGTCTGTATGGAAACAATAGAACTGCGTGGAACGTTCCTAATAGGGAACACTGACATCTAGTGGTAAGGATAGGGAATGCACAGAGCTGATAAAATAAATGTGTGACAAATCCAGGTACATATGTAGGAAACTGCAGGATCCGAATCAGGAGCAGAACAACACTAAATAGTGCACATCATGTGGGTGTTACATGGAGTTACCCTGTACAGATAAACTGCCTCTTATACACGTACCCTGCTGGGTATATCACTGTCACACTGAGGTTGGTAATATCACTGTGTATATTACCCTATTGCAGGTGCACTAATCCCAAGAATTAGATCCTTTACCACTAAAAACTGCCCTGATATTGCACCTCCTCTGGGTGATAGGTGATCAAGGCCAGGGGAGGGCTGGCAACTTTTGGCCTGGGGGGGGGGAGTAAAATTAAGTGGCACATTTCTACTATCGCTCCAGCCCACTGTCCCAAGACCAACCCCTTTATAATTACCATTAATGTGGTGAAGTAAAACAAGCATCATGGTGCCTTACAATATGCTTTTTGTCATGTAGCACCTACTTCAGTGGTAATATGGCAATACAGATATATACTGTGGATTCTTTTTATCCTAATTATTTTTGAAATAACACAAAGCATACAATTGAAATGGTGTTATACTATTCATACCACAGAGCTTACAATTGAAATAGAATTAAACTAGTGATACCACAGAGCTTACAATTAAAATAGAACTACACTAGTGATACCACAGAGCTTACAATTGAAATGTAGCTATACTAGTAATACCACAGAGCTTACAATTCAAATGTAGCTACACTAGTGATACCACAGAGCTTACAACTGAAATGGTGCTCTACTAGTAATACCACTGTGCTTACAATTGAAATGGAGCAACACTAGTAATACCACTGTGCTTACAATTGAAATACAGCTATACTAGTGATACCACAGAGCTTACAAATGAAATGGAGCTATACTAGTAATACCACACGGCTTACAATTGAAATTGAGTTACACTAGTTATACAACAGTGTTTACAATTGAAATGGAGCTATACTAGTGATACCACAGATCTTACAATTGAAATGGAGCTATACTAGTAATACCACACAGCTTACAATTGAAATGGAGCTACACTAGTGATACCACAGAGGTTACAATTCAAATGGAGCTATACTAGTGATACCACAGATCTTACAATTGAAATAGAGCTATACTTGTGATACAACAGTGCTTACAATTGAAATGGAGCTATACTAGTAATACCACAGAGCTTACAATTGAAATGGAGCTATACTAATAATACCACAGAGTTTACAATTGAAATGGAGCTATACTAGTGATACCACAGTGCTTACAATTGATATGGAGCTATACTAGTAATACCACAGAGCTTACAATTGAAATGGTGCTCTACTAGTAATACCACAGTGCTTACAATTGAAATGGAGCTATACTAGTAATACCACACAGCTTACAATTGAAATGGAGCTATACTAGTGATACTACAGAGCTTACAATTGAAATGGAGCTATACTAGTAATAAAACAGTGCTTGCAATTGAAATGGAGCTATACTAGTAATACCATAGAGCTTACAATTGAAATGGTGCTCTACTAGTAATACCACAGAGCATACAATTGAAATGGAGCTATACTAGTGATACCACAGTGCTTACAATTGTTATGGAGCTATACTAGTAATACCACAGAGCTTACAATTGAAATGGAGCTATACTAGTGATACCACAGTGCTTACAATTGAAATGGAGCTATACTGGTAATACCACAGAGCTTACAATTGAAATGGAGCTATACTAGTGATACCACAGAGCTTACAATTGAAATGGAGCTATACTAGTGATACCACACAGCTTACAATTGAAATGGAGCTATACTAGTAATACCACAGAGCTTACAATTGAAATGGAGTTACACTAGTAATGCCACAGAGCTTACAATTGAAATGGAGCTATACTCGTGACACCACAGTGCTTACAATTGATATGGAGCTATACTAGTAATACCTCAGAGCTTATAATTGAAATGGAGCTATACTAGTGATACCACAGAGCTTACAATTGAAATGGAGCTATACTAGTAATACCACAGTGCTTACAATTGAAATGGAGCTATACTAGTGACACCACAATGCTTACAATTGAAATGGAGCTATACTAGTAATACCACACAACTTAAAATTGAAATGGAGCTATACTAGTGATACCACAGAGCTTACAATTGAAATGGAGCTATATTAGTGATACCACAGTGCTTACAATTGAAATTGAGCTATACTAGTAATACCACACAGCTTACAATTGAAATGGAGCTATACTAGTGATACTACAGAGCTTACAATTGAAATGGAGCTATACTAGTAATACCACAGTGCGTGCAATTGAAATGGAGCTATACTAGTAATACCTCAGAGCTTATAATTGAAATGGAGCTATACTAGTAATACCACAGTGCTTACAATTGAAATGGAGCTATACTAGTGACACCACAATGCTTACAATTGAAATGGAGCTATACTAGTAATACCACACAACTTAAAATTGAAATGGAGCTATACTAGTGATACCACAGAGCTTACAATTGAAATGGAGCTATATTAGTGATACCACAGTGCTTACAATTGAAATTGAGCTATACTAGTAATACCACACAGCTTACAATTGAAATGGAGCTATACTAGTGATACTACAGAGCTTACAATTTAAATGGAGCTATACTAGTAATACCACAGTGCTTGCAATTGAGATGGAGCTATACTAGTAATACCACAGTGCTTACAATTCAAATGGAGCTATACTAGTAATACCACAGTGCTTGCAATTGAAATGGAGCTATACTAGTAATACCACACAACTTAAAATTGAAATGGAGCTATACTAGTGATACCACAGAGCTTACAATTGAAATGGAGCTATATTAGTGATACCACAGTGCTTACAATTGAAATTGAGCTATACTAGTAATACCACACAGCTTACAATTGAAATGGAGCTATACTAGTGATACTACAGAGCTTACAACTGAAATGGAGCTATACTAGTAATACCACAGTTCTTACAATTGAAATGGAGCTATACTAGTGATACCACAGAGCTTACAATAGAAATGGTGCTCTACTAGTAATACCACAGAGCTTACAATTGAAATGGAGCTATACTAGTAATACCACAGTGCTTACAATTGTTATGGAGCTATACTAGTAATACCACAGAGCTTACAATTGAAATGGTGCTCTACTAGTAATACCACAGTGCTTACAATTGAAATGGAGCTATACTAGTAATACCACACAGCTTACAATTGAAATGGAGCTATACTAGTGATACTACAGAGCTTACAATTGAAATGGAGCTATACTAGTAATAAAACAGTGCTTGCAATTGAAATGGAGCTATACTAGTAATACCATAGAGCTTACAATTGAAATGGTGCCCTACTAGTAATACCACAGAGCTTACAATTGAAATGGAGCTATACTAGTGATACCACAGTGCTTACAATTGAAATGGAGCTATACTGGTAATACCACAGAGCTTACAATTGAAATGGAGCTATACTAGTGATACCACAGTGCTTACAATTGAAATGGAGCTATACTAGTGATACCACACAGCTTACAATTGAAATGGAGCTATACTAGTAATACCACAGAGCTTACAATTGAAATGGAGTTACACTAGTAATACCACAGAGCTTACAATTGAAATGGAGCTATACTCGTGACACCACAGTGCTTACAATTGATATGGAGCTATACTAGTAATACCTCAGAGCTTATAATTGAAATGGAGCTATACTAGTGATACCACAGAGCTTACAATTGAAATGGAGCTATACTAGTAATACCACAGTACTTACAATTGAAATGGAGCTATACTAGTGACACCACAATGCTTACAATTGAAATGGAGCTATACTAGTAATACCACACAACTTAAAATTGAAATGGAGCTATACTAGTGATACCACAGAGCTTACAATTGAAATGGAGCTATATTAGTGATACCACAGTGCTTACAATTGAAATTGAGCTATACTAGTAATACCACACAGCTTACAATTGAAATGGAGCTATACTAGTGATACTACAGAGCTTACAATTGAAATGGAGCTATACTAGTAATACCACAGTGCGTGCAATTGAAATGGAGCTATACTAGTAATACCACAGAGCTTACAATTGAAATGGAGCTATACTAGTGACACCACAATGCTTACAATTGAAATGGAGCTATACTAGTAATACCACACAACTTAAAATTGAAATGGAGCTATACTAGTAATACCACAGTGCTTACAATTGAAATGGAGCTATACTAGTGACACCACAATGCTTACAATTGAAATGGAGCTATACTAGTAATACCACACAACTTAAAATTGAAATGGAGCTATACTAGTGATACCACAGAGCTTACAATTGAAATGGAGCTATATTAGTGATACCACAGTGCTTACAATTGAAATTGAGCTATACTAGTAATACCACACAGCTTACAATTGAAATGGAGCTATACTAGTGATACTACAGAGCTTACAATTGAAATGGAGCTATACTAGTAACACCACAGTGCTTGCAATTGAAATGGAGCTATACTAGTAATACCACACAACTTAAAATTGAAATGGAGCTATACTAGTGATACCACAGAGCTTACAATTGAAATGGAGCTATATTAGTGATACCACAGTGCTTACAATTGAAATTGAGCTATACTAGTAATACCACACAGCTTACAATTGAAATGGAGCTATACTAGTGATACTACAGAGCTTACAATTGAAATGGAGCTATACTAGTAATACCACAGTTCTTACAATTGAAATGGAGCTATACTAGTGATACCACAGAGCTTACAATAGGAATGGTGCTCTACTAGTAATACCACAGAGCTTACAATTGAAATGGAGCTATACTAGTAATACCACAGTGCTTACAATTGTTATGGAGCTATACTAGTAATACCACAGAGCTTACAATTGAAATGGTGCTCTACTAGTAATACCACAGTGCTTACAATTGAAATGGAGCTATACTAGTAATACCACACAGCTTACAATTGAAATGGAGCTATACTAGTGATACTACAGAGCTTACAATTGAAATGGAGCTATACTAGTAATAAAACAGTGCTTGCAATTGAAATGGAGCTATACTAGTAATACCATAGAGCTTACAATTGAAATGGTGCTCTACTAGTAATACCACAGAGCTTACAATTGAAATGGAGCTATACTAGTGATACCACAGTGCTTACAATTGTTATGGAGCTATACTAGTAATACCACAGAGCTTACAATTGAAATGGAGCTATACTAGTGATACCACAGTGCTTACAATTGAAATGGAGCTATACTGGTAATACCACAGAGCTTACAATTGAAATGGAGCTATACTAGTGATACCACAGAGCTTACAATTGAAATGGAGCTATACTAGTGATACCACACAGCTTACAATTGAAATGGAGCTATACTAGTAATACCACAGAGCTTACAATTGAAATGGAGTTACACTAGTAATACCACAGAGCTTACAATTGAAATGGAGCTATACTCGTGACACCACAGTGCTTACAATTGATATGGAGCTATACTAGTAATACCTCAGAGCTTATAATTGAAATGGAGCTATACTAGTGATACCACAGAGCTTACAATTGAAATGGAGCTATACTAGTAATACCACAGTGCTTACAATTGAAATGGAGCTATACTAGTGACACCACAATGCTTACAATTGAAATGGAGCTATACTAGTAATACCACACAACTTAAAATTGAAATGGAGCTATACTAGTGATACCACAGAGCTTACAATTGAAATGGAGCTATATTAGTGATACCACAGTGCTTACAATTGAAATTGAGCTATACTAGTAATACCACACAGCTTACAATTGAAATGGAGCTATACTAGTGATACTACAGAGCTTACAATTGAAATGGAGCTATACTAGTAATACCACAGTGCGTGCAATTGAAATGGAGCTATACTAGTAATACCTCAGAGCTTATAATTGAAATGGAGCTATACTAGTAATACCACAGTGCTTACAATTGAAATGGAGCTATACTAGTGACACCACAATGCTTACAATTGAAATGGAGCTATACTAGTAATACCACACAACTTAAAATTGAAATGGAGCTATACTAGTGATACCACAGAGCTTACAATTGAAATGGAGCTATATTAGTGATACCACAGTGCTTACAATTGAAATTGAGCTATACTAGTAATACCACACAGCTTACAATTGAAATGGAGCTATACTAGTGATACTACAGAGCTTACAATTGAAATGGAGCTATACTAGTAATACCACAGTGCTTGCAATTGAAATGGAGCTATACTAGTAATACCACACAACTTAAAATTGAAATGGAGCTATACTAGTGATACCACAGAGCTTACAATTGAAATGGAGCTATATCAGTGATACCACAGTGCTTACAATTGAAATTGAGCTATACTAGTAATACCACACAGCTTACAATTGAAATGGAGCTATACTAGTGATACTACAGAGCTTACAATTGAAATGGAGCTATACTAGTAATACCACAGTGCTTACAATTGAAATGGAGCTATACTAGTGATACCACAGAGCTTACAATAGAAATGGTGCTCTACTAGTAATACCACAGAGCTTACAATTGAAATGGAGCTATACTAGTAATACCACAGTGCTTACAATTGTTATGGAGCTATACTAGTAATACCACAGAGCTTACAATTGAAATGGAGCTATACTAGTGATACCACAGTGCTTACAATTGAAATGGAGCTATACTGGTAATACGACAAAGCTTACAATTGAAATGGAGCTATACTAGTGATACCACAGAGCTTACAATTGAAATGGAGCTATACTAGTGATACCACAGTGCTTACAATTGAAATGGATCTATACTGGTAATACCACAGAGCTTACAATTGAAATGGAGCTATACTAGTGATACCACAGAGCTTACAATTGAAATGGAGCTATACTAGTGATACCACACAGCTTACAATTGAAATGGAGCTATACTAGTAATTCCACAGAGCTTATAATTGAAATGGAGCTATACTAGTGATGCCACAGAGCTTACAATTGAAATGGAGCTATACTAGTGATACCACAGTGCTTACAATTGAAATGGAGCTATACTAGTGATACCATAGAGCTTACAATTGAAATGGTGCTATACTAGTAATACCACAGAGCTTACAATTGGAATGGAACTATACTAGTGATACCACAGAGCTTACAATTGAAATAGAGCTATACTAGTAATACTACAGAGCTTACAATTGAAATGGAGCTATACGAGAAATACCACAGTGCTTACAATTGAAATGGAGCTATACTAGTAATACCACACAGCTTACAATTGAAATGGAGCTACACTAGTGATACCACAGAGCTTACAATTGAAATGGAGCTATACGTGTGATACCACAGTGCTTACAATTGAAATTGAGCTATACTAGTAATACCACAGAGCTTACAATTGAAATGGTGCTCTACTAGTGATACTACAGAGCTTACAATTGAAATGGAGCTATACTAGTAATACCACAGTGCTTGCAATTGAAATGGAGCTATACTAGTAATACCACAGAGATTACAACTGAAATGGTGCTCTACTAGTAATACCACAGAGCTTACAATTGAAATGGAGGTATACTAGTGATACCACACAGCTTACAATTGAAATGGAGCTATACTAGTAATACCACAGAGCTTACAATTGAAATGGAGTTACACTAGTGATACCACAGTGCTTTCAATTGAAATGGAGCTATACTAGTGACACCACAGTGCTTACAATTGAAATGGAGCTATACTAGTAATACCACACAGCTTATAATTGAAATGGAGCTATACTAGTGATACCACAGAGCTTACAATTGAAATGGTGCTATACTAGTGATACCACAGAGCTTACAATTGAAATGGTGCTATACTTGTAATACCACAGAGCTTACAATTGGAATGGAACTATACTAGTGATACCACAGAGCTTACAATTGAAATAGAGCTATACTAGTAATACTACAGAGCTTACAATTGAATTGGAGCTATACTAGTAATACCACAGAGCTTACAATTGAAATGGAGCTATACTAGTAATACCACAGTGCTTACAATTGAAATGGAGCTATACTAGTAATACCACAGATGTTACAATTGAAATGGAGCTATACTAGTAATACCACAGAGGTTACAATTGAAATGGATCTACACTAGTGATACCACAGAGGTTACAATTGAAATGGAGCTATACTAGTGATACCACAGAGCTTACAATTGAAATGGAGCTATACGTGTGATACCACAGTGCTTACAATTGAAATGGAGCTATACTAGTAATACCACACAGCTTACAATTGAAATGGAGCCATACTAGTAATACCACAGTGCATACAATTGAAATGGAGCTATACTAGTAATACCACAGAGCTTACAATTGAAATGGAGCTATACTAGTGATACCACAGATCTTACAATTGAAATGGAGCTATACTAGTAATACCACAGTGCTTACAATTGAAATGGAGTTACACTAGTAATACCACAGTGCTTACAATTGAAATGGAGCTATACTAGTGATACCACAGAGCTTATAATTGAAATAAGAGATGAGAGTTAGTACCGTGTTAGCCTTAGAAATACAGGAGGCAAATATACTTTTTGATACCTTTTATTGGCTATCTAAGGAGATTTAAATACAAGCTTTCAAGATCTTAGGTCTCTTCCTCAGGCATGTTATACAGATAAATATGAAAACATCTCTCTTTAATACAAGTACACATCACATTGTTTAGTATGGAAATCAGATAAGAGAACTCAATTCAATCTAGATATCTTTGATCAGTCAATGGTTATTTTGGACTCTTCCTCTGAGGCTTTAGAGGTATTTACGATGCTCTTGGGTCTGTTGGAAAGGTCAATCAACTAAATTGTATTTTGACAAGAACTCTTTATCTCTATTTAAACCACTACAAATTGCATTAAATTTTAACGTTAATTTCATCTCCCATACCTTTCTGTCCCTCTGAGTGTGGAACAGTCCGATCAATACAGTTAACTTAATGTCCCTGACACTGTGCCCATTTTGACAAAAATGTTCTCCCACTGGTGTCTCTGTCGTTTTGTTATTAACACTGGATCTGTGGGAATTAAATCTCTTATGTAGTGCTTGTCCAGTTTCTCTCACATACAGAGCTGTTGGGCCTTTTGCACACATGATAAGGTATATTTCACTGGATGATTTACAGGTGAAGGTACCATTGATCTTATGGTGTAACTGGATGTTTGGAATTGGTATGTTGTCCGTGATGTTAATGTGTGCACAGGTTTCACATGTCTTTTGTAGGCAGGGAGATGTGCCATTTTTTGTATTTTTATTCAGGGCATGTCACGGTTTGTTAAGACTCTCAGACGTAAGGTTAGGTAAAAACACAACTTTATTGAAAAGTTTAAAATAATCCCATAGGGTTTTATACACGTACATACAATACATAGAAATGGCAGATAGTTAAAGACAATAGCAATACAGGCTCTACCGGCCTTGCCAATATACCGGGAAAGGCAACCTGGGCGAGTAAAGAATAGGTGGCTCTACCGGCCCTGCCATTATACCGGGCAAGGCAGCCTAACGGAATACCAAAATAGTAGGCTCTACCGGCCTTGCCAATACCGGTTAAGGCAACCTCAGGTTGGAATAATGAAAAGGTTCTACCGGCCTTACCAATAGACCGGGCAAGGCAGCCTGACGGAATACCAATGTAGTAATCTCTACCAGCCTTGCCAATACCAGGTAAGGCAACCTCAGGATGGAATAATGAAAGGTTCTACTGGCCTTACCAATATACCGGGCAAGGCAGCCTGACGGAATACCAATGTAGTAGGCTCTACCGGCCTTGCCAATACTGGGTAAGGCAACCTCAGGATGGAATAATGAAAGGTTCTACCGCCTTACCAATATACCGGGCAAGGCAGCCCAAGGGGAAGATGTCAACCACAGTGACCTCAATAACTGTCAGATGGAAATTACAGTATAGGTGTGAAAGGTAGAGGCTGCCAGGTCCAGTGGTTCCACCTTGTAGTCTGCACAGTCCAGTACCCGTGTACTGTAGGAATAACTAGCTGTCTAGGACTGGACAGCGCACTGGGAACCATCAGACTACATGAGTAAAGAGACAAAGGAGTAAACCAGCACCCTCACGTTGGGAACCATCAAGCAGGATATTGAGTAAACCCACAGGTCATGGAGCGAACCAACGCCCACGCGCTGGTAACCAACTGACTAGGTAAATAGTAGGACAGAAGGCAATGGAGCGAACCAGCGCCCGCGCGCTGGTAACCTACAATCTAGTAGTGTACAGCCGCAAGGCTATGGAGCGAACCAGCGTCCGCACGCTGGGAACCAACAGAGCTGTGTATAGAGCCGCAAGGCAAAGGAGCTAACCAGCGCCCGCACGCTGGTAACCAACAGACTAATAATATATAACCGCAAGGCTGTGGAGCGAAGCAGCGTCCACACGCTGGGAACCAACAGATAGCTGTGTATAGAGTCGCAAGGCTGTGGAGTGAAGCAGCGTCCGCACGCTGGGAACCAACAGATAGCAGTGTATAGTGCCGTGAGGCAAAGGAGCGAACCAGCGCCCGCCCGCTGGGAACCAACGGACCAATGGTGTATAGCCACAAGACTGTGGAGCGAACCAGCGTTCACACGCTGGGAACCAACAGATAGCTGAGTATAGAGCCGCAAGGCTGTGGAGCAAATCAGCGTCCGCACGCTGGGAACCAACAGGTGATAATGTCGCCGAAGCGACCGAGGAACAAAGTCGCCACAGATGCAGGAACCGGATGCAGATGATGAACAGGAACCAACAGTGATGGTCAACCGGATCAGGAATGGCAATGAAGACTGGCAGCAGGGAACAGCAACCTTGGACAACTTAAACCGGAACAGGTATTGGAACAGGCACAGCAGACAGGAGACTCAGGAACAGGATGAACTCAGGAGCCCAGGAACACAGCAACAGGCCCAATAAGCTTCTGTAGCATAGTGGAAGTGGATGCAGTCAGAGACATCACGAAACGGCAACCAAAGGGTGCCCAGACTCAGTTTAAATAGGCAATGTGAGGCGGGCTAAAGGCAGACAGCCAATGGGAGCCCCCTACAGGTGATAGACACAGAAATGCAGCAATCACAGGCACAGTGATAGGGCACTCCTCACCATCAATTGTTTCAAATTGGGAGGCTGTCTGAAGGAGAGTAAGGGAGGCTGTGGAAATATGTTCTTAAGTCTTTCATCCGTATTTAATTTCGCTTGAAGTTCTCTTGATATTTTGCGTAGCACTTCAACCTGGGGGTGGTAAGTGACCACCAGTGGCACCCGGTTTCCCTTATGTTGTTCTTTGTAGCGCAACAGATTTTTTCTTGGTATTTGGGTAGCCTTCTGTATCTGACTGTCAATAATAGTTGCACTGTAACCGTGTTTTATAAAGTCTCCTCTGAGTTTCTGGAGGTGCTTGTCACGGTCCATCCTGTCATAACAGATGCGGTGGTATCTGATGGCCTGGCTGTATATGATGGAGTTCTTTGTGTGTTTTGGATGGAAGCTATTGCTTTTCAGGTAGGTTGGTCTGTCTGTTGGTTTGCGGTATAGGGATGTGTGGATGGAGTTGTTCTGAATACTGATAGTTGTGTCAAGGAAGTTAATGTTTGTGTGTGAGTGACTGAGTGTTAGGTTGATATTGGGGTGGAATGTATTGTAATTCTCATGGAATTTGAGAAGTTCCTCTTCACTGGTGGTCCAGATGATAAGAATATCATCTATGTAGCGGAGGTAGACCAGGGGTTTTATCTGGCAGGTGGACAGGAAGTCCTCTTCCAATTTTGCTTAAATAGGTTGGCATATTGTGGTGCCATTCGGGTACCAATTGCAGCCCCCATTTTCTGAAGGTAGAGGTCCTGTCCAAACTTGAAGTAATTGTGGGTGAGAATAAACTGTATGAGTTTTGTTACCGGTTCCATGGGCGTGTTATTTTGTTCCAGATATCCCTGGCATGCTGCTATGCCATCCGTGTGTGGAATGTTGGTGTAAAGGGATTCTACATCCATAGTGGTCAGGATGGTGCTCTCTGGAATTGGCCCCAAGTCAGCTAATTTGTTTAAAAGATCCGTGGTGTCCTGAAGGAAGCTGGGTGTTTGTTTTACCAGGGGTTTCAGGGTATTTTCTACCCAGCCAGATATATTCTCTGTGAGTGTACCAGTCCCTGAAATTATGGGTCTTCCTGGTTTTCCTTCTTTGTGTATTTTTGGTAGCATGTAGAAGGAGCCTATTTTTGGATCTGCTGGTATTAGGGGCCTTATCTGTTCTTCAGTGTTGGAGGGTAGTTCTTTTATGACATTTATTCTGTGTGACACCTTTAAGCCCTGCCCCCCCATTCGCGTCAAGCCCCGCCCCCTTTTGATGTGATTAGCGTCATTTTTGTCAGCCTCTGCTGAACAGAGGACTATAATGTGTGTGTCTGATCTGTGTATCTTTATGATCAATCTATATTATATATACACTCTACTGTGTGTGTCTGATCTGTGTATCTGTATGATAAATCTATATTATATATACACTGTACTGTGTGTGTCTGATCTGTGTATCTGTATGATAAATCTATATTATATATACACTATACTGTGTGTGTCTGATCTCTGTGTATCTGTATGATAAATCTATATTATATATACACTATACTGTGTGTGTCTGATCTGTGTATCTACATGATAAATCTATATTATATATACACTATAATGTGTGTGTCTGATCTGTGTATCTGTATGATAAATCTATATTATATATACACTATACTGTGTGTGTCTGATCTGTGTATCTGTATGATAAATCTATATTATATATACACTACACTGTGTGTGTCTGATCTGTGTATCTGTATGATAAATCCATATTATATATACACTATACTGTGTGCCTGATCCCTGTGTATCTTTATGATAAATCCATATTATATATACACTATACTGTGTGTGTCTAATCTGTGTATCTGTATGATAAATCCATATTATATATACACTATACTGTGTGTGTCTGATCTCTGTGTATCTGTATGATCAATCTATATTATATATACACTATAATGTATATATATATAATATAAATTCTTCCCAGATCCTCTAAAAGAAGCAGTGGTAAAACCCCTCTTAAAGCGGAACTTTCACACACTGATCGTTTTTTGAAGTTGTAATCTGTATGCAATATATATTTAAATACAGCATAAGTAATTCCCATATTCTTAAAGAAATAAGTTTAATTTTACCTCCCAATGTAGCAGCTCCTGTGGAGCGATCGGCGCCATCTTGTATCTGCAGTGACACAGCGCATGCGCAACCTTTCCCAGCGCCCTGTCACTCACCACTGCCGAGATTTTTTTTTTTTTTTTTCCAAAGTCGCAGCGACGCGCGCTCGTGCACGAACCGCATGCAAATTAGGTTTGTATGCGGTCACTACGTGCACATCGCGCGCTCACATGCTAGGTGACTTCTGAGTGCACAGCATCCTACTACCAGCGCTCACAGAGGTAAGTAACTCTGTGAACGTTTATTTTATTCATCATGAACCTTTCATCTATCTCATCAATGGCTAGTGAATGTCATTACATACACTAGCTTTCTTTTTAACAAAGGACCTTACTCTTAATATTTTTTTATTACTACTTGGCTATTTAATTTTACAATAAGATGCCTTCACTTGTCTATTGTAAATCCAATATTTTTACAGTTTAACCCATATGATTGACAGGTAGTCAATGCCTTAAAAAACAATGTTTACTGTGCCCCTCTCTATCAAACTTTTTCTACTCCAAGTTTCACATGTATACTTAAATAAAAGTTATAAATTAGTAAGGTGAAAATTTATTAAAAAACATGAATACTGCAACATAACACCAATATATATGTATATATATATTTAAAAAAAAAAAATTGTATGTGTAATTTTTTTATATGTATTTGTGTGTATGTATATGTGCATGTGTGTGTATAAATGTACGTTTATGTGTATATGTATATATGTGTGTGTGTGTATATATATATATATATATATATATATATATATATATAAATAGAGAGAGAGAGATAGTAATTTTTTTTATATGTTTTTTTTTTTGATATATATTGTGTTTCTCTGTGTGTATGTATATGTACATGTCTATATGTATAAGTGTGTGTGTATATGTCTCTGTATGTTTGTGTGTATATATTCACACACACACACACATATATATATATATATATATATATATATATATATATATATATATATATATATTTAAATAAATAACAATATATTTTTTTTCCTATAAGTATGTATGTGTATATGTGTATGTATGTGTATATACATGTTTGTATGTGCATACATACATATACATATACATATATATATATATATATATAATATATATATGTGTGTATATAGTATTATGTGTGTGTGTGTGTATGTATGTATGTATGTATGTATGTATGTATGTATGTGTATACATATATTGTTGCATGTTATATACAGGCATGCAAGTACATGCTACATTCTTTGATAGCAATTCTACCACTCTTAACTTTTGTAAACTTCATTTCTCCTCCCTCAATTACCATCTCCTGCAAATTTTATTACCTCCCTCCCCCTCACTCACTCCTTACAAAAGGTATTTACAACCCTTTACAAGAAGATAGTATATTCTCAGTTGTTATCTTTAGCTATGTTTTCTTGTGAATGTAATGTTTCACTGTGTTTTAAGTGTTCTTTTACTCAGAAATGCTTTAGACTTGAGAAAGGGATGTTGTTCCCAATGCTTGTCAATGTAAAATTATAGTAGTCCAATTAAAAGACTAATTACAAGATACTTATTTGTTGTGTTATTTTACATGTACATTTGTGGGCTAATACGGCTCCAATCTCCACTCTCTCTCTCTCTCTTATATATATATATATATATATATATATATATATATATATATTTATAGCTTTATTAATCATTTAGATACAAATATTTTTGCCACACTTTATTTTCTCTTACTTACTTCAATACCACGACCACTCACAGATCCCAAAAAAAAACAAAAACAAAAAAAAAACATACACACACACACACACATACACACACTCACACTTTCTTTCTCATATTAAATTTATTAAAACAAATTAAAGTACTGTACTGTAACACACAATATTGGAAGAAGTACCTTAATATGTTTCTTTATCGTGTATAATTGTGGCTTTAGAGAAATGATATATGTAATCATGTATTTAATTTGAAGCACTATAATGTCTTGCAGTTTGAACATTTTCCTGCCCTAAACATGGAAAGTGAATCTTCTGCTTCTTCAACGACAATTTCACCGAATTCGTCAGATAATGAAAGTGTTGTAGGTCATATGGACGACATGGTAAGTTTAATTACAACTTTCATTATTTTCTTCTATGTGTTATAAATAGAGCTACATTTGATTACTTTACATACTTCAAAGCAATGTGTATCGTTGCACTTTTTCAGTTTTACATTTATATGTAAAGTTCTATATGTGATTATTTTTTATGTATTTTTTTTAGACTCGACTGATTGGACCTTTGCATAGGCCAACATCATCAAAAGATCAAAGAGAATTATCTCACGAGGAAGGTGATTCATCTCATGAAGATAGTGATTCCTCAGTTGAAGATGAGGAATGTTTTCCTTGTGATCCTCAAGGGGAGGAAAGTGAGGAGACAACAGATGAGGTAGAGGGCAGTGAAAATATAAGAGTTGGTCATACAAATTGGTGTGTGTGTGGCAACTGCGAAGAAATGCCTACCGAGGAGGAATGTTTATGTTGTGCCGAGTTACCATCTGTGCACCAACATGTTGAAGTAGAGAATACTTGTATAATGACCAATGATGCGTGTAGAGATATTTGCTTGAATGAGGAGCGTCTATTTCTCTTCTACCGCATGTTGGGAACAATTACAAGTAGGCCTCCAGAAGAAATTTATAATAGGTATGTACAACAATCTAAGTGACTAGAAAAATATGTAAAAATGAAGAACAGGGATAAATAATTTTTTTTTAAATCCCTTAATTGGTTTTTTTTTTTTTTTCTCAACGTCAATTTAAAATGTGGAATAAACTTCTTGCTTATTTTTTTTTTATAAAAAAAAATATATTTCTTTGTGTGTTTCTGTATGTAAGTATGTGTGTGTATATATATATATATATATATATATATATATATATATATATATATATATATATATATATATTTATATATATATGTATATGTATGTGAATGAAGTACTGGACAAGCTCTGATGTACTTTTTTTTTTTTTGTTGGTTGATATCTTTTACTGTATATATACATTTACTGTCATTCACATTGTCATTTTTCAAATTCAGTAATATTTTTTTTTATTTATTAAATTTTTTATAGACAATTGAGAAAGGTGGCGTATCGTGCTTTCACATGTTGGATGCATGGATATTTGGGACCTAGAAACAGACGGCCAATTCCTTCATGTGTAGTAAGTAGCATCCGACAAAAATTTCCAGATCCAGATAATGTGTACATGGGTTATATACCATTACACGACTATGCTGCAGTAGATATGGCAAGTTTACTGTAATAAAGATCAAAATACATATATTGTTTAAAGTTTTTGTGTAAGTTTACCATTATTTTATTTAGTTGTACTACAGTACCTGTTTTGTTTTCATGTATAATGTTTTGAAGTGTACTGCTTTTCAAAAAGATAAAAAATTTTAATATATATATATATATATATATATATATATATATATATATATAGAGAGAGAGAGAGAGAGAGAGAGAGAGAGAGAGAGAGAGAGAGAGAGAGAGAGAGAGAGAGAGAGAGAGAGATGGTATGTTATTTGCATACATTCTGTGTTTTAGTATTTTCTACCTCATATTTTTATTGAAGACCTTGTATAAAACAGTATTCTAAAATGTTATGTAAGACATTGTTCCCAAAAATTTATTTATATTGGTTACTTATTGTTTGAATATATTTATAATGTAAGTTATTTGCAAATCTTTTTATAATTATAGTGGTATAATAAACTTTATTAAAAAATTAAAATTTTTACTGTTTTTTATTTATTACTTGACTACAGTATTACTAAACATGATGATTACAAGTGCAACTGAACACACAGTTATAAAGTGAAATATGTAGAACCAAATAACACAATTTTTTTTTTATGTATAAACAATCATAGTAAATTTGTTTGTATAACAAAAAACATTAAACTAAATAAGTTTAATTAGAAAAAAAATATAATTACGTTTGAATAACATATCGTAGTTGTAAGTTATTTCTTTGAAAACCGTGACTTATGTTCCTGTTCAGCTTTCCTTTTTTCTGGTTTTGGTACTTTTGCTATGTTCTTTGGCAGGTCAGAAGATTTTGAAACCCATTGTACCTCTATTTTTCTTTCACATAACTTGAGTAGGTCCGAAAGCATCACTTGTAAATGATCATTTGTCATAGGTTCAAACACATCACGTACTATCCATCTGTTGCGTGATCTGGGGAATTCTAATTTTGTTCTTGCTGATCCCACAGTTGCTGTTCCTTGTCTCTGGTGTTTTACAGTGGCTATTTTTCTTTTTACGTTGTTGTTATGGGCCAAAGCTGCTAACTGAGTTCTTGCCACCATGCAATCCATTCTGAAATGACTTCTTTTGGGACGATATTTCAGTACCAAACTATGGTACGATTCAATACAGCCGGTGTGGCAGTATTGTACCAGATGTTGAAAGTCCTTTTCCAGCTTTGGATCTGTAACAATTTGGTGAAGTAATTCATATGGTGGACTTTTTTTCTTCAACCAATGTGTTTTTTTTTTTTGTTGTGCACTAAGTGCCTTATGTTTGCATGCATGATAAACAGATTGATCCTTCCACTTATGCTGGTTTGTTATATGATGTAAAAGTGAACGCCACCTTTCACGCAATGACTGTCTATCTCCCTTGCATGTCTTTATACTCCACCAGAAATGGTTGATTATTGCTGGAATCCATTCTCTTAGAGGAGCATATACTTTCTTCAAAGTAGCTGCAAGTAACCTTTTTTTAAGACTTTTAGCATAATGCCATATATCAAACTGATGGTTAATATTTGTGTATTTTTCTCTTATCATTTTTCTTATTCCCACATGCCTATCAGTTGCAAGAACTTTTACATTCAAGTTTTTGGATTTTAATCTTTCTAGCGACTTAGCACAAGCTGATTTTTCCATTGCTACTGACGATGAACAGCTTGTTACTTGCTCTACTTCAAAGTCCACTATTTTTTTGGTTTCCATATCTATCATTGTGTAAGCGCAATATTTTGCAGAGTGCCCAGGACTGTCACACTGTCCATCACCACCAAGACCAACAGGCTTACTTTCAATTTCTTCTATAATTTTGGCTTGTTCTTTTTTCCAATGATGGTCTATTATTGCATACAGATATTTTTTTTGATATCTGTAAAAAGAGGATTCTGAGATTTGTTGCAGCCCAAATATACTATTCATCTCTGATATTTTTTTAAAATTGCCCCCACTAAACAAAATACTTGCAGCACTCAGAATGTTACCTGCCGCAATGCGTTGCAGACGTGGTTGGCTTTCCCATAAAAGGCAAGAGTGTCCATTTAAACACTCACCAGTAACACTAAGAAAAGAACCTTTCACATTTTTATCAAAAGATATAATAGGTGCCGTGCAATTGGTAGCTTCTTGGCAAGGTATATATCTAAGTAATTGGTCGAGACAAGATTCAAAAACAACGAACTTACGTTCATTTACAATAATATCTTCTAATGACTCCTCTGTTACAGTTATGTCCGATTCCACACCTGACATTGTAGTATCAAGTGTAAAATCTGGATCTTGTTTTTTAGACATTGAAGTGATTGTCACACCTAATTCTGATGATTCATCCATTGACTTGTGATATATTATATTTTTGGATGTTTCTCCATTATCATCATCTGTCTCAGATAATTGTACACTTTGCTCATCCAATCTTACAGGTGTTATGGTAGAGGCCTCACCATGTAGCCTTAAAGTATCTCCTTGATGTGTAAACTGAATCCTTGGTGGAAAATGTAAAGAACTAACACTGGGTAATTGTTTTTGAGGCGTTGAAGTATGCATTGGAATTGGAGACAATGTAATATCTGAAGCTTCTATGTGTGTTTGTTGTTTGTAATAGCTATGGTCCAAAACTACATCCATTGTATCTCCAACAATTGAATCTGTTTCTTCAGGAATTTGAGTACTTGAATCCTTGAGAATGGAAGTTGGTTCTGTTTGTGTGGACACATCCGTGTTTGAGTATTCTGTGTTAGTTGATACATCTACCGTTTCTTTTACAGTTACATGTTGCTGGAAAGGTATAGAGGTAGAGGATTGACCTAGACCAGTGTCATGCACAACTGAAGTTGTACCTGTTCCTGGTAAAGTGGGAACAGCATCCTCCTTCAATACTCTTTTGCTACCATGCTGAATATAAGAATCTTGTGTAAAATGCAAAGAGCACATTCTATATTTCATTGCTTTAGTATCCATAAGAATTTGTTGAACAACTGCGTTGACATCTTCAAATGAATGTCCTGAGGATTCAACCCAAAGCTTTATTTTTTCCGCCTGCTTCGGGAAACGATGCAGACTGACTTCTGAGCTACCATGTTTTCTACCAGTCCTACTGACACAATCCCGGAAGAAACAATTTGGCATTTTCAAAATCTGAATGACAGAAAAAAAGAAATTAATGTATATCAAAAAATATTAAATACTGCTACAGCTAATATTTATAGATGTTATCCATGCATTACTAAAAAAAATCATAATTACAATAGTAAACATTTCAGTAAAATGCAAAATGGATAACAGGAATAATTCTTTCATATTTACAGATATGTCAATTAATATATTGCAGGTATAGTATACAAACTCCTCACTGAGGGTCCACTTTTCACAAAGCATTACATTAACATTTTCTAATCAAAGTTGCCATTATACATTATTTAAAAAAAAAAAAAGGGCAAATGGCCTCACATACTACAAGGGTTAATGTGTGATATAATTAATAAAAAAAAAAAAAAAAAAAAAAAATACTACAATATATTTTAATGTGTACATATGTATGTGTGTGTGTGTGTGTCTAAATACGTGTGTTGGTGTGAAGATGTGTGTGGGTGAGGGGGTGTGTGGATGTGTGTGTTGGTTTGGGGGTGTGTTGGTGTTGATGTATGTGTATTTGTGTACTTCATAAAAGTGTGTGTGAGTATGTCACAGACACTACACATTGGTTCAACTGCTCAAAATATTTGTTTTCTATTCTGACTATGGCTTGATAACACAAAACAGTGGGGTTTAGTGTTATATATTTTGGCCAAAATGGAGATATGGATTGACTTGAACATCAAGGTACACACACTGTCATTCATGTCCCCAGGTGTTAAGACATGTATTGTGATTGAGACAATTATGCAGATTTATTTAACACTACCCTTCTTTTTGGTTCCAATCAACATGATGGGTTAGTCAATAGCTGGCAAACATACACATAATACATGAAACATAAGGGCTCAAGAAGAACTGTGAAACCCCTTCATTGATAATTAAAAAAAAAAAAAAAAAAATTCTCAGTGTATACAGATGTATAAAAAATTAATATTTGTTAAAAAAAATTAATTTTTTTTAAAAAATTAAAAAAAAAAAAAAAAAAAAAAAATATATATATATATATATATATATATATATATATATATATATATATATATATATATATATATATGAGTGTCTCATTATTTTGGCCAAAACATATAGAAAGCTTGCCTGCCCCGTCAAGGCACCCCAACATCAGGCAAGTCCCTAACTGACTCTAATATTTTAAAATGTATATGTTGAGAATGTATCTATGTATGTATGTATGTATGTATGTATGTATGTATGTATGTATGTGTGTATATATGTGTGTATGTACAAATAACTATATTTAGATGTATGTATGTGTGTATATACGTATAAATATACTTTGATGTATGTATGTATGTATGCATGTGTGTATGTATACATATATATATATAATTTTTTATTTTCTGAAAAATAGGTCCAATAAAAGGAAAAAAAAAATTTAACTGAGGGGTAACATGAGAGAGGAGGGTGAAAGACAAACACATAAGGATCAAGTGAGGAGTAATAATGGTGATATACATGTAGAGAGAAATGGAATACATCAATGGTTAGGAAATAAGAAGAGAGAAGAAATTATAAAGAGATAGATTAGAAAAAGAGCTTAAAAAATTGATGTAGATGATTGATTTGCAAATGTTCACATGAAACCATAATAAATTAAGTAGTACATAAATTATGAAGGGTTAAGTATTAACCCTTTGAATGCCAGAGGGGTATGGAATACACTGCAAATCAATACATAGCGTATAACTAGGGCAATCAGAGGGTTAAGAGAATGTGGACAATGAATAGGGAATATACAGAAAGTTTAGATAAAGTTTAAACAGCTGCCTCAAAATATGTGATAGATAAAGAAAATAGAGTGGACCATAAATAATAGATAAGAGACTTAGCATGGATAAGTGCTTAATGTTAAGAGACTCTAATTTTAAGGACAGCAGAATGAAGAATGAAGGGCATTATCTAAGTGGATAAAAAAAAAAAAAAAAAAAGCCCACAGAGAAAAACTAATGTCTTTTGCAGGTCTAGTCTGTTAAGAGATAACAGGCTGTGAGTCGCAGAAAACATAAAAATTTATTTTTCCTTTCATTAACAACTTGAGTGCCAGAGGGGTACGCAACGCCACGCTTTCCATTGCGTGCCTTAAACCTCAGGCACACAAGGGGTAACATAATAGATTTATAATGTATCAAAAGTAGAACACATCTTACAAACATATACTATATATTTGAAATTATTATAAACCTTTCAAAACATAATGTATACATAGCACAGTACACATTGTCAGAGGGGTACAAACTCGTTGGTCTGCTGTACCCTCCTTTCATCTATAACACTAGAAGTGTAATTATTTTAATTTTAATGAAAACTCAATAAATGCAGGTAGAGAAAAAAAAAATTAAAATTTTTTTTTTATATTATATATATATATATATATATATATATATATATATATATATATATATATACAAACAGTGTAGGTTCTGGGATAATATGTAAAAGACTATTAGTATTATTGTTAATAACCCTTTGAGTGCCAAAGTGGTACTAAATGAATTGCTTTACAATGTATTCTGTACCACTCTGGCACTGAAAGGGTTAAGAACATGTAAAATGGGATAAATATATTTTTTTAAAAATTTCCAATAATAAGGGTTACATTTTAAACACTTTTCTATAATGTCAATTTAATGTTGTAAACATTTATAGCAATTACATTGTGGGGTTACAAATATAGTATGCAACAATGAATGAATGAATGAGTTAAAATAATGTAGTATTGAGAAATATAATTTATTACCTGTCTTTTTTTATTAATATTTGAAGAGGAAAAGTCTTCTAGTGCTCCTGTTCTGATGCGATCAAAGGGACCACTGGCAAACTCTTAGGACACAATGTAACGCTAAGAGTTATTGAATGGCATTGGGACATTGAATATAGAGTGGGAGCGCTTTACATGAACGCGCTCGCTCAGCTCTGTCATGACCTGGCCGCGCACGATTGAAGGAGCGCGCCAGGTCACATGACATGGAACAGACCGACGTCAGATTCATGGGCAGGACGGAGGTGTGGAACACAAACCCTGTGGGAGTGTCTTATGCACCGTACGGTGCACAGCTACAGAAGTACAGAAGCGATTACGTCACAAGGTATGTTTGAAGATTAAGAAAAGCTCCGTTTATAGGCATTTCTTTTAAAACATACACACATAAATATTAACAGGAGACACAATCAAACAGATAGAACGACACTTAAATAGAAGTGAAAGTTCCGCTTTAAAGAAACCCTCACTAGACCCAGACTGCATAGCAAATTACAGACCCGTATCCAACCTTCCATTTCTGGGGAAAATCATTGAAAAAGTAGTGGCAACTCAGCTGGAGGCCCATCTATCAAGCTATAACATCTTTGATCCTTTCCAGTCAGGTTTCAGATGCCGCCACAGCACGGAAACAGCGCTAGTCCGAGTGTTAAATGATCTCCTTTTGGCAAGAGACAAAGGTGATTACTCCATCCTAATCCTCCTGGATCTCTCAGCTGCATTTGACACCATTGACCATGGGATTTTAATAGCGCGCTTGCAGCACATCTGTGGTCTAGGAGGCACAGTTCTTAACTGGTTTAAATCTTTCCTCACTGGTAGATCACAGAGAGTAACAACAGGATCTTGCTCGTCGGCACCAACAGAATTATCCTGCGGAGTTCCACAAGGTTCCATCTTGTCTCCTATGCTATTCGCAATTTACTTACTACCACTTGGGGACCTCATCAGAAGACACGGCCTAAGATTTCATTGTTACACAGATGACACACAACTCTACTTTTCCTTTGCTCCAGATACTAAAGACCCTACATGCCTCATCAACAGTTGCTTAGCAGACCTCATAGAGTGGATAAATGCTAGTTGGCTTAAAGTGAACCCTGACAAAACAGAGTTACTCTTGGTGAGGGGACCCCGGGCAACAAGAATATCTCAGGATCACCCAACTGGCCTGGAACTTGGAGGCTCTGAGCTCATTAGTTCAACAGAGGCACGGAGTCTCGGAGTGATGATTGACTCTGGACTGTCATTTAAACAGCAGATCTCTTCCGTAATAAAATCTGCCTTCATTCATCTGAGAAATATATCCAGGATACAACACTTAATTCCACCGGATGATATGCCAACATTAGTCCATGCATTTGTGTTGTCTCGTCTAGATCACTGTAATGCACTTTACTTGGGCCTCCCAGAAAAAGAACTCCATCGCCTACAGACAGTACAAAATGCAGCAGCCAGGCTACTGACCAATAAAACCCGCTCATGTCACATAACATCCATTCTCCACTCCCTGCATTGGCTTCCAATTTAATGGCGAACATATTTTAAAATTGGCCTGCTGACCTTCAAAGCCTTAAATAATCAAGGCCCACAGTACCTGAAAGAGCTCCTGATACCCTATAGTCAATCCCGCTCACTACAGTCAGCCAACAGATCCCTCCTGTCAGTGCTCAGAATAAAGACAACCTCAGGTTCCCGGGCATTCAGCCACGCTGCCCCCACATTCTGGAACTCTTTACCGTCCTCAATCAGAGAGGCACCAGCATTACAGACTTTAAAAAAAAGCTAAAGACCCATCTCTTTTATCAGGCATTCAGTCACCTCATCTAACCATAAGGAACCCTTACATTTTATGTCTGTTTATAGAATTGTAAAGCGCTTTGAGTCTCACAGGGAGAAAAGCGCTATAAAAATCACAAATTATTATTATTATTACACACACAATTATGTGTGTGTCTGGTCTCTGTTTACCTGTATTATATATACACTATACTGTGTGTCTGATCTCTGTGTATCTGTATGATAAATCTATATTATATATACACTATACTGTGTGTGTCTGATCTTTGTGTATCTGTATGATCAATCTATATTATTTTATGTTTTATTTAGATTTACAGAAAATGTATTAAGATAACAATAAATAAAACTATAAATTAAACATTTAATAAAGATTTGTAATGCTTTCCATATTTGCTGTGAATCCATGGAGACCGGGTTTGTTGAAACAATTGGTATTTTCCGAATTCAAAAGATGATAGATATTCGTTAGTGCATATAAGATTTATTTTGTTTAAAATCATATGCCAAGGAATATCTGTTTTCTTCCATTGAGTCGCAATACATAGTCTGGTTGCTGAACAACAGTTGGCAATTAGTCTGTTTTCAAATTTGTTAAATGAGATTAATCTCCTCCCCAGTAAGGCTTCCCAGAGACCAATCTTAATGTTCTTTTTCAGAATATGAGATAAAAGATTTTCCAATTTTGTCCAAAGAACCATAGATTTTCTACAAGACCACCAGACATGTTTGAAGGTACCAACTTCCCCACAATTTCTAAAACATACGTCAGAGGCATCCTTAAACATTAAAGAAATTCTTGATGGGACCAAATAAGTCAAATGCAGCATTTTGAACGCCTTCTCTGTTAGGTTAACATTAATAGAATTTTTATGTATTCTTGAAATAATCTGTAACCAGCTATTTTCATCCAAAGTTTCTCCTACTATATTTTCCCATTGGTCTTGACAGGGAAGCTTATCCTTATCCGTTAATAGTAATTTATAAAGAATTGAAATAGTTTTGTTAGAAGGAGACCACTGTGTAACTAGGGTTTCAAATTTTGTTAATGGAATTGTAATATAATTACCTAAATAATTTATTAATTTATCTCGGAGTTTGGGATAAAAGATTTTCAATTCTTCAATTTCATTCAAACTTCCTCTAATATCCTCCCAGGGCAAAATTGAATTTCTAAAAGTTAAATCTCTAATTTTCTCAAAGCCAGACTTCCAAAGTCTGTTAACTAAAGATTGTTCAAAATTTGTCCAATGGAATTCCTTTTTATTAGATAATGGGAACATTTTAGATTGGAATTCCATTAGTTTTGCCTTAAATCTAATATTATTCTAAATTTTAAGATCTATTTTAGTGTTTTTTAATAAGTGAGAGTTAATATCTTCTCTTTGTCTTGGGAAGGACCACATATGGTTTAGAAAAGAGTTACGGTCCACAAAAAATCTTTCATGTTGTATCCAGTTAGGTGTAAACGAGTCTACTTCATATCTGTAGCATAAATTAATAAGTTGTGTTAATCTTGCTGACTGATAATATTTGATTAAATTAGGCATCAATAAGCCCCCAAACCTCTTCTCCCTACAGAGAACTTCTCTTTTTATTCTCGGATGTTTACCAGTCCAAATAAAGTTGAAAAGTGCATTTTGGATTCCCATAATATCTGTTTTTGCAATTTTAATGGGTAGGGATCTAAAGTAATATAATATTTTGGGTAATATAGTCATTTTGATTGCATTTAGCCTACCGATGAATGAGCGTGGTAAAGATTCCCAATTTCTTAATATGCCATGAATTTTCTTCCATAAGTCTGGAAAATTGGATCTATAAATATTTAGAGGGGATCTATGAATTTTGATGCCAAGATATGATAAATAAGTATCGCACCATCTAAAAGAAAATGCTTTTTTAAGAAATTGTTTCGTGGTTTCATTTAATTCTATATCTAAGATTTCTGATTTCTCCTCATTAATTTGAAGACCAGATAGTTCTCCGAAATGTAATAATAGGTTCCACAGTCTAGAGACAGAGGTCCTTGGGTTCACCAATGATAAAAGAATATCATCGGCATATAAGCTTATTCTGTTATCCAAACCTCCAATTCCTTTAATAATGTTATCTTGTCTAATCATAAATGCTAGAGGTTCAATACATAAAGCAAAAATTAATGTCAACAAAGGACATCTCTGTCTAACTCCTTTCTGAATTTGAAAAGTCCCGCTTTCAAAACCCATAGTTCTAATAATACTAAAAGCATTTGTTTGGGTGGCTTTTAAAAATTTTGAGATAAACCCTTCAAGACCAAAGACATTTAAAACTATTCCCAAATATTTCCAATTAATTGAATCAAAGGCTTTAGCAAGATCTAAGGAAAGAAGAACTGCGTTTTTAATGTTGTTTATTTTACATATGTCAGTTAAATTAAGGATTTTTCGTATATTGTCACATGTTGTCCTGCCAGGAATGAATCCGCATTGATCTGGATGTATTAGAAATGTAATAAACCTGGCCAATCTTTTAGCTAAAATCTTGAAAAGTATTTTAATATCACAATTCATCAAATTAATTGGTCTATAATTATTAACATCTTCTCTATCTTTACCAGGTTTTTCAATAATAGATATAAAAGTAAGATTAGAATCTTTTTCCAGGGTTTCTTTTTCCAAAATTATTTCAAAGTAATTAAGTAAATGTTTTGACAATTTATCTTTAAAGATCTTGTAATATATATTTGAAAAGCCATCCGGACCTGGACTTTTTCCATTTTTTAAATCTTTAATAGCATTTTCTACTTCCTCAAGAGTTAGTGGTTTGTTTATTTCCTCCTTGCCTGCCTCGTTCAAATTAGGAAGATCAAGGAATAAAAAGAAAGTTAACAACTTAATATCATCAAAGATTTCAGATTCAGTAAATATATTAGAAAAAAAGGTTTCAAATTGAGAAATAATTTGTTTCAAGTCGGAAGTCTTACCTATATTTCTGCCACAATTTATTGATTTTATAATTTGGATTTGTTTTCTGGGTTCTAAGAGATGAGCTAAAAAAGTGTGTGCTTTGTTTCCCCATAAATACATCTTTTGTTTTAGCCATCTAGTATTATAGTCTACTTCTTTTTCATGTAATAAATCTATTTGTTCCTTAACATTACAAATTTTTCTCGCTATATTTTTGGAAGGGGTTTTGATTTGTCTTTAAAGTAAATTTTCTAATTCTTCTTCCCAATGGCGTAAGTCTAACAGTCTTTTACTATATCTAGATTTCTCGAGTTTAATCAATTCCCCTCTAATTACAGCTTTGTGTGCAAGCCAAATAGATCTTGCATCTAAACCTTCATCATGTGTAACATTTTCTTTAAAATAATAGTCTAGTTTTTCAGAAATCTTAGTTTAATTTTATTGTTTTGAGCATTTTTTCATTAAGTCTCCATCTTCATGTCCTAGATGCTCCCAAGTTAGAAGAGATTCCAAGTACAATTGCTTTATGGTCTGACCAAGACTGTGAGAACATGTCTGAATTCAAAACCTCATTAAGAGAAATACGATCTATGAGAAAAAAAATCTATACGGGAGAAAATGTCAAATTGTGGGGAGAAACAAGAATAATCCTTAAAGGGATAATATTACTTCAAAATAACTATCCCTCATATTGTAGCCCTTAATAAACTGAGTTATATGACACCAGCAGCATCTCTCAAACCTTTATGGTGTAAGAGATAGCCGCTTTCAAAGTTTCCTCTCCCTGCTGTCAGGGTTCTGCTGCCAGCAGGGGAATCCGGTCTCTGAATCAAGCGGAGGCTCTTCAGCAGATACGATATCTTGTTATGGAAGGAAAAATGATTAGTTGAAACAGTCTTCTACGTGTGCTTGGTAACCAAGCACATGTAGAAGACTGTTTCAATTAATCATTTTTCCTTCCATAACGAGATATCAGCTCTGTTTAAGAGCTTCCGCCTGTCCCGGGACCGGATTCCCCTGCTGGCAGCAGAACGCTGACAGCAGGGGAGAGGAAACTGTGAAAGAGGCTATCTCTTATACCATAAAGGTCTGAGAGATGCCGCTGGTGTCATATAACTCAGTTTATTAAGGGCTACAATATGAGGGATAGTAATTTTGAAGTAATACTATCCCTTTAACTCTAGGGCAGTGGCGTCGCCAGGGGGGGGCCAGAGGGGGCCAGTGCCCCCCCAACATTCCACTGTGCCCCCCCATGTGCCCCCCCAATTTTCTTAGGTTCGCGTGAATCGTGATGACTTTGAGTCACGTCCAGTTCCTCCTTTAAACTAAGTCCTAGCGCTTACTGCCTGCTTTGGGGCGGTCTTCTGGTGACGTCAGACTTAAAAACGCTGAGTCTGCGCACCAGTAGCTGCCAGAAGAGGAGGACGTGCGCGGGAAGGAGCGGGCAGCGCAAGGCTAGGGGATACGCACACAGTCACTGTGACTAGGAGCGGGCGTCGGGCATAAAGAGGAGTGAGCAGCATTGCCCTTAGAGTCAACACACACTGAGCATTTGAGCAAGCAGTGCACTAGCAGCCAGGGACGGTAGCGACCAAGGTATTTGATAGTGACATAAGTCGACATAATCATTTTCCAGCGTGGTGTGTTTGGGTTAAAAAAACAAAAGATACCACTTTAGCAGCTAAAGTGGTATCTTATTTTTTTTTAACCCTGCAAGAAAGTGTTATCTTGTTGAAAGTATTTCTCCTCATAGGTTGCCTGGTTTAAAATGGTGACAGCCGACATGTCATGGTGACAGCCGACATTTTAAACCAGGCAACCTATGAGGAGAAATACTTTCAACAAGATAACACTTTCTTGCAGGGTTAAAAAAAATAAGATACCACTTTAGCTGCTAAAGTGGTATCTTTTGTTTTTTTAACCCAAAACACACCACGCTGGAAAATGATTATGTCGCCTTTGACTTAGTGCATAATCCCTACTTCTTTCTAGTACAGTACAGCGCGGTGTGTTTGTTTGGGTTAAAAGTGGTATCTTATGTTTTTTTAACCCTGCAAGAAAGTGTTATCTTGTTGAAAGTATTTCTCCTCATAGGTTGCCTGGTTTAAAATGAGAGAGTGTAGAAGCTTTTAGTTGCTGTCAGTTGGCGCTTGAACTTTAGGATGATATGACGTGCGTAGTTATAAAGTCTGTTGTTCAAGGTTGGATGGCGATGGGCAGCAAATTAAATCACAAGCTTTATGTATTCAGGCTGTTATCTGTTATTAAAGTTTTTTTTAACCCTTTGAGTGCCAGATGGTTATGGAACGCTTTGCAATGCATTCCTTACCCCTCTGGCACTCAAAGGGTTAAGTATCGGTGGTTCTTCCAAAGCATTGCGAAACAGTTGTATGGCCACTGGCAAATCTATTTGCTTCCAGGTCTCTGGTGAAAGAAAAGCGTGTAAGAATGCGTCTTTTGCGTTCTTGGACAATACTGGAAGTATATGAGGTGTCTTTTGTAGTAGTTCTGGGGCAAGCAAGTAAATCCCATTGCTATCTATTTAAGTGGCTTAGTAGCCCATTGAGCGCCAAAGAAACCTTACTTGGTGGTAACTGTATCACTAAATGGCTTATTTTTGTCTATTGCGGACGGGTTTTGCCAGAACTGTTATAGCGCATAACTAAGTTGACAGCCAATTTACCTTTTAGCAATTTGCACATGTGTTTTCTACATACTTTTAGTATTCTGCAACTGAACATAT